>JAPXFY010000028.1:14514770-14549770 GCA_030674185.1 Monoplex corrugatus
GAGTGTAGGGGACCAGATAGCAGAACATACATACAGCAGTGATGTCGCCTCTATCAAGTGGAGAGACAGGAGACAGGGCCGACTACAACTCCTCTGACCACCAAGCTGTAAGGCAGCTGGCAGGAACTGGAAGAAAACCGGCCACATCCATCGCTAGATGCTGTCCCACCATGAAGACGGTGGAAGAAACAGGACAACGACAACGATCTGGTGATACTCTGTGTAAGTGCAGCGAGCATGCTTTCAATATAAGCTGTCTGCGCAAGAAAGACATTATCGATTGTTATTGGTACTGTTGAATATACTGTTTATTAAACAGTGGAGAAATCTCTTCTGAGAACGTTTGGAGTCTTTGGGTCATACTTGTGTGGATGACTTGCACGGCACGCAGACAACAGACTATACACAGCAGTATTTGTCATTATGCTGGGTACCTGTAGATGTGAAACACCTTTCACCTGTTTCTGTGGAGTGGAAGGGAATCTTTGCTCTTATTTTCAGCCCTGTATCAAAGATTATGCATGCATTATTCTCTTCCTCACTCTCTGCTTAAACATTAATATACCTAAAATATCTGGAAAAAACAAAAACAAATAAAACAACAACAAAAAACGAAACCAAAACATTTCTTGAACTTAAAATTATTCTCCCATGTATGTATCAAATCACTTCAGAATGCTGCTACTGTTTGGGATTCAGCCAGTCGTAATGTTTACAAACCTCTCATTAACCCTCTGACTCCCGCAACCTATCCAACAAGTGCAGGAAGCTGGTGGATAGGGTGAGGGAGTCAAAGGGTCAAGTTTTTGCTTTGTTACCATGGTTGACAATACAGGATGCTGGTGGACAGGGTGCGGGAGTCAAAGGGTTAATCTACATAAACGAGCTTTAAAACCATTCTCTTGAAAACCACTAAGTAGGCCTACAGCAGATTTAAACTATCAAAATCAAATGTTCTGCAATTAAAACTTAATAAAAGGAATGTTTGTTTTCAAAATAATGGCTGGACATGCTCCAGAAACGTAACCAGGAACTTCTCTCTACATTTCACACCCAACAGAATACATAAATGTACTAATCACAAGAACTGACTTCTTTAAAGCCAGCCTTATGTATTCAGAAACTACCTTCTAGAACACATACCAGAAAACAGGTGAGAACATCTCGGTTTCATACTATCTAACATCATTACTCATAGATCATTCTACTATAGCACTATGTTCCACACTCATTCGGACTCGCTGTGCATTGGACACAATCAGATTTTTAGTGCAGCACAGAGAAGTCAAGCTGTTAGATGAGCTGACTGTACTCCACTATGCTGTTACACAGTCTGCATATCCACTGGGCGTGCATGCTGGGTGTTTCCACATTTCCATAAGCTAACAGACACTTGACATGACTTACTGAATCTTTAATGTGGACATCTGATATTCTGCTAGTGTTGGTGTTACACATGAAGGTGTATCGGCCACAGGATAAGTTCGCATGTGAAATAAAAAACCTCAAACCCCTTTGCCCACAGGATGAAGGCTTCTAGATAGATCGAACCCAATACACAATACAACAAAACTCTAAACCCCTTTGTCCCCCAGGTGACGGTGTCTAGGTAGATCGAACCCAATACACAATACAACAAAACTCGAAACCCCTTTGCCCACCAGGTGACGGGTCTAGGTAGATCGAACCCAATACACAATACAACAAAACTTAAACCCCTTTGCCCACCAGGTGAAGGCGTCTAGGTAGATCGAACCCAATACACAATATAACAAAACTGTAAACCCTTTGCCCACCAGGTGAAGGCGTCTACATTGATCAAACCCAATACACAATACAATAATGCACGATGCAGAAACAACATAATCATACACTAAACAATATAATCATACAACATAATTACACACAGTACAATAAATAACAAAGAATACATGCAGCATGATTATACACAAAACAATATAATTATACAACATAATTGTACACAACAATGAATACAAGGTGTACAACATAATTATACATGACACAACCATTCATGCATACTTCAGCAGATAATAACTCATCACTTTAACTTCACAAAAATTGTGCCATTTATTCTCAAAGTAAATACATCAGTTATCGTCACAGTAAATGCACCAGTTCATCTGATAACAGCTGTATTAATTAACCTGACAATAAATACATCATCTATCAGTTGCTGTGGTGTAGTGGTTAGCACAATTGACTACCAACTGGAAGGTTGTTGGTTTGAACTCCCCATCAATCCTTTCAAAACTCACTGTGGGATTTTTTTGGCCAGAGTTGAGTGTACTACGGGCTCACTGGGAAGACTGGGACCATGCAGTCGAGTCTCACCCACTCCATGGATGCATCACGGAGGGTGTTACTCAAATTTCCTCTCCAACACCACAGGTGTCTGTATCTCTCCTACCTGGTTTACGTCAGGATATATCATGATAGTAAGCGTTGATACAGCCCTGCAATGCAGTCTCAATCCTAGATGGAACTCTATTGCAAGGGAGACAACCTTGCTTTCCCAACCAGTCGCTGTGGTGTAGTGGTTAACGCAACAGACTACCGACTGGAAGGTTGTGGGTTCAAATCCCCATCAGTTCCTTCAAAAATCAGTGTGGGATTTTTCGCCTCTAACCTGCTCCTGCCCAGAGTTGGGCGTGCTATGGGCTCATTGGAAAGACTGGGATCACATGGTCGAGTCTCATCCACTTAACGAATGCGTCATTGAAGGTGTTGCTCAAATCTTCTGACCGGCATCACAGGTATCTGTATCTCTCGGGCCATTTTGACACCAGGATATAGTATGATAGTAAGCGTAGTGTACAGCCCTGTCACATACCATCATGATTATTATCCTCATCGACATCATCATCATCGCATTGTATAAAAAAAAAAAAAATGCCCCAGCTTCTGTGGCCATTAAGGTGGTGTAGAAAATGGGCGAAAAAAAAAGGTGATCACAAAGGTAGCCTCCCTGAGTGCGATGATCCTTAAAAAACAAAAAACAAAACAAAACAAAAACAAAAACAAAAAACAAAAAAAACCCTTGCTTTCCCTCTCTTTGGCTTAAGAACACAATATAGGCCTACTCACTTTATTTACATTTCATGACTATCAAGTATTTCATGATCAAGCAAAGACTGATCAAAGGGAAGAAACTACAAAAATATTAACAAACAAAACACGAAAACAGAATCAGAGCACACGTTTAACCCTTTGACTCCTGCACCCTGTCCATCAGCATACTGCATTGCCAACCAAGCTAGCAAAGCAAAAACTTAACCCTTTGATTCCCTCACCCTATCCACCAGCTTCAGCTTCCTGCAGGAAGCTGGTGGATAGGGTGAGGGAATCAAAGGGTTGATTTTTGGCTGTTGGTCGATATGATGAGGGAGTCAAAGGGTTAATAGATTGTTACATTAATTATGTGTTCTGATTCAATTTTCCTGGTTTCATAGCTCCTGTTTGCTTGAACACAGGTAGTCACATTTGTTTTGGGTTTGTGAAAATATTATTTAAGAAAATCCAAGATGAAGAGTTCATTTCCATCAACAAATTTAATGCACTTAAAAATCGCTGAACTCTGCAGAAAGAAAGTTTCTGATTTATTCTCAAAATGAAACAGACATGTCAAAATTCTGCATCCAACAAGACTCGTTTGAGATAATGATATGAAGCATGTGCAAAATTCATTGTACAAAATTTCACTCAAATATTTAGTACTTTTCTCTTGCGTTTTCAGTAATAATCATTTTGACTAAATGCACACTAGTGCACACACAGACAGACACATGTAAAACAAAAACAAACAAAAAACAGCAGAGTGCAATATGAATAAATCCCCTCCTCATGTGTACACATGAGGAACAAGAGTGAAAAAACTTATGCCAGATCTCAGTTGTCAATAATAATAATAATGATGATGATGATAATAATGATAATAATAATATAGTAATAATAACAACAACAATAATAATAATAATACAACTACTACTACAATGATTAACAAGAAACACCGAGGGTTCTGGATAGGACCCAGAGCACCAATGCCTCAACACTCTCTAGAGAACCACCTCCCAAGCTCCTGATAAATTTCATCAAGCCATGGAGGGCTGTCCGTGCACAGCACACCCATTCGGATCCAGTCATCAGTTACCTTATTTACAAACTGAATGGCAAGGTGGGGATTTTTGCATAGGGGGCCGTCCGTGCATGCACGACCCATTCGGACCCAGTCATCGTTACCTTGTTTACAAACTGAATGGCAAGTGGGATATGACAAACCCTGGGATATAACCATACAACGCGCACCAAACAGGTCCCGCCCAACTACCAGACGTGAGAATGGACGAGCCCTTTCTGGTCTTATTTGGGCCTTTTTCTCTCTACTGGGCAGGCTGCCAGCTCTGTTCCTCTTACTATAGTCTCACAATACTCCGTTACTACTACTACTACTAACAATAATAACAATTTGATTTATGCAGCACACTCATTCCATATCAAGTGCATGCTCGTTGAACTTCAAAGTTACAGAATATGATTTATTCTGAAATAACAACAGAACAAGAAATAAAAATAGGCATGAAAGTAAGAAAGAATAAAGGACAGCAAAATAATAAGGGCCTACACCACTGCTAGTCTTCAACAGACACACACACACACACTCACTCACACACACACACACACCACACACACACTCACACACACACACACACACACACACACCACACACACACACACACACACACACGACACACATCACAACACCACACACACACACACACACACACACACACACACACACACACACACACACACACACACACACACACAATAAAAAGAAGATGCTGAGCCAAAGCACACTCAACTTGTTAGGCATGTGACCTTTGACCCAAGATGTCATCCTCCCTATGGTTCATCTACATACACCCATATACACAAACAAAACGCCAGTGCACCTCACAGGCTCTCAGTTCTGTGAATGTGATGATGATGGAGATGTTGGGGGTCCAGAAGTCACTGTGCCTGTTTTGTCTGGTACTGACAGCTGAAGGCGCTCTGCAACAAATCCATGATCCAAACATCACATCAACTACAAAGCTGAACAGATCAACTCAAACAGGCCTCATGGCAACCATTTTTCAAGGAAAAACAAGCAAAAAGGAAGAAAGGAAAGACTTCCAATCTCATACATCGAGAACATAACCAACATCAGTGGCCTAAAGATTCAAGAAGTTGTCCACAAAAGTCAGGACAGAACCACTTGAAGGTGGGTAACTGTATCGCAGAGTGCAGAGGCCAACACTGAACCCAATGATGCTGACAGGTGGTGTAACACGAGCTTCCAAGGACAGGGATTCATCAAGAAAAAGCAACAAGAATCCTTGCAGACTGACTGAAGTCTATAATACAGTCTGAGATAACCATGATCTTTGAGGTCACTTTTTTAGGTTGGAGCAAGGGGGTTGACAGGCACATCAGCCTATGATCTCATGAAGCAGCTATCTATTTCAGGGAGAGAGAGGACCAGAGCCCTAAAGGCATTGGCAGAGGCAGTGGGAAAGATCTGGACCAGGAGGAACACAAGTGAACTTTATAACTTTAAAATTTTCCTATATATTGCTGGTGACCAATAGCCAAGTGGTTAAACACCGTCACAAGGGTAACTTTGCCTTGAGAAACCTGTCCACCTAGGATGTGTGGGCTTGATTCCATGTCAAGGACAGATTCTATAAAATAAAAAAAATTAAAAAGAGGTAAAAAAGCGACAGCAGAGTTGCATCCAGGAGTCATCTGATGCGCCAGCCCCTAGAGTTCAGAGTTAGGCGAAACTCTTGCTTGATGGAGTTTCGCCTCTGAGGACCTTATGCTGTCCGGCTCTCCCCAGAGTTTCTTTACTATTAGTTTGTTTTGTATCCATGTACACAAGTTCTGTTTATTCTTTCATTTATTTTCAGTTTGTTTGGCTTTCATTCCAGGCAGCTATGTTCTCAAAATGTTTTTAACTTCTTTAGCAGTGCTTGAGATGTCTTTCAGTAAAGCAAAACGGAGCAGTTGTCAGTTGTCAGCAAATTAATGGAAGATTGCTTCTGATTGTTTAATGACAGAGCTAAGTGGCCATAAATACACAGTGAAGAGGACAGGGCCCAAAACAGCTCTGCAGGACACCATATCTCAGCAAAGATGGGCTTCACCTAAAGTCATTGGTGAAACAGACTGAGTTCAACTAGGATCAGTATGACTTGAACCTCTCAAGAACAGGCCAATGTGGATGACAATGTTAAGATCATCATGTCATAGTCGATTGAGTCAAATGCTGCTGAAAGATCCGGTGGTGACAGAATGGACCTTTTTCCGTTTAATTCAGCAACGGAAATTCTCCACTCTTGTCTGCTTTGGGCAAGCCTCTGAACAAATCCCAGGGCTGGTCATACAGCCAAACATGTGCCTGACAAAGGAGACAACTTAGCAACTGACTGACTCCAGTATCATTTTCATTTTGAAAACTATGACCGAGTCGGATACATACATTTCCGTTCCAAAGTTAATCAGTTTACTTATCTTTCAAAATAACATTATCTGATCAGCATGGTGCTCTAACCAACTGAGCTACCAGATCACCAAAAATGAAAATCTTGCACCCTCCCTCCCCCTTCTCTTTTGTTTCGGTCTGTGATTACCACACCCTACTGCTTGTGTGCATATCAGTGTGAACGATACATGCACTGTGTTGTAAAAACATGCAATTAAACTGTTCATTTCAACTGACCTTTCATTTCAACTGACCTTTTCATTTCAACTGTCCTTTTCATTCAACTGTCCTTCTCATTTCAATTGACCATTTCAATTCAACTGTCCTTTTCATTTCAGCTGTCCTTTTCATTTCAACTGACCTTTTCATTTCAATTGACCATTTCAATTCAACTGACCTTTTCATTTCAATTGACCATTTCAATTCAACTGTCCTTTTCATTTCAACTGTCCTTTTCATTTCAACTGACCTTTTCATTTCAACTGACCTTTTTATTTCAACTGTCCTTTTCATTTCAACTGACCTTTTCATTTCAATTGACCTTTTCAATTCAACTGACCTTTTCATTTCAACCTATCTTTTCATTTCAACTCACCTTTTCACTTCAATTAACCTTTTCATTCAACTGTCCATTTCATTTCAACCGACCTTTCATTTCAACCTATCTTTTCATTTCAACTCACCTTTTCACTTCAATTAACCTTTTCATTTCTACTGACCTTTTCATTTTAATGGACCTTTTCATTTCAATTAACCTTCTCATTTCAATCAACCTGTTCATTTCAATTACCTTTTTTCATATCAATCAATCTTCTCATTTCAACTGACCTTTTGATTTTCAATTGACCTTTTCATGTCAATTAACCTTTTTATTCCCTTGCCCTACAGAGAATAAGAAGGCACATCCTGATAAAGTGTGTGTTGAGAAGTTTGTATATGCAGTTTGACACGGGTCAGTGGTCAAGTAGGTAAACGTCACACTACCAAAGGGAAGGTCCTGGGTTTGAACCGCCTTGACACCTCTGCCTGATGGTTAAAGGGTGGAGATGTTTTCCAATATCTCAGTACAACAATTGTGCAGACCTGTCACTGCCTACACCCCCACCCATCCCTTCATGTGTCAGTGGCTGGCTTATGGAAACATGAGCACACACAGCATGCACTCACACCCTGTAGTCTGTCACCAGCATCCTGCATGTCAAGCACAGGGTGCGGAGTCAAATGGTTAAGTTCTCTGTGCTCCACCAAAATAAAGTCTGATTATGTTTAATGCGCTGTGAGTCCAAATGAGTTTAGAGAACAGTACTATACAGAACAATTTATATATTATATATATATAAATATATATATATTATATATATATATATATATATATATATATATATAAAACATATATATATATAAATATATATATATATATAAACACATACATATACATACATATGTATATGTATGTATGTATATATTCACATGTGTATAATTCTAGATTACATTTTGTATTGTGATACTGCATTAATTTGAAATATCCTGAGATATCTATGCTTGTTGCGCAGTTAGGGGTACAAACGAGACATTATCATGTAGTGACCTGAGATTAAGACACTCTATTGAGTACATGTGTGAATAACTTTTAGTTTATAAATTATTGCACTGTACATTGTGTATGAGCAAATGCAAGATGACCACTACCATCACCACCACCACTACCATCACCACCACCACTACCATTACCATCACCAGTAACGACAACAACAAAAAATGATCTTACCTTGCAAAGGTGTGACGTCAGAGTGCTTTTCCTCCATGGCAAGCCACATCTCCTGACAGATGCGCGTGTTGTGTCGTGTCATGGCGTAGGCACTGACCGTTCCCACGGCAATGGGCAGCAGGAGGAAGTAATTACGGCCGTAGGGAAGCCTGGTCTTCAACAACTCCTGGGCCAAATATACTGTGGCTCCCCCTAATGAAAACAGTGTGTATATATGTACATATGCATATACATACTGTTAATCATATTGCTGGTTAACATACAGACTTATTCTGATCGTTGTTTAAAGCCCAGCCGACTGCATAGAGCTATATCAGGGCTAAAACCCTTTCCAACTATACATCATACTTCAATTGGAAAAAAAGGAACAGAAAATTAAGTACACGTAAGTGACATATCAATGCATTCGCGCACATAATCTAAAGAGATGCCCCTGGTGTTGACCACTCCATCCAGTTTATCTCGCACGGTGGGTTTAAAAAACATATCTGAATACAAATTTAAACATACCTAAGGACATTAAAACATATATATATATATAAAAACAGGCTGTTACCTAAAATTCCTTCAGCATATCTCACTTCCCTTGAGCCAAAACTACACTAACACATGTACCCAATTATCAATCTTAAGAGAAAGTACATAAGACTTTATTGAACACACAAAGGTGAATGGTCCAGCAAGGCAGAAAATGATAGGAAGAAATGACAGAAAGCAAAGGAACAAGGCAGAAACAAAGAGAGTGACAGAAAAGAGGAAATTTCTAACACAGAATTTCCAGGTGGGATACTATTTATACTAAAAGAGCCCCCGGCATCCCCATGGGGTAGAACACAGACCTGCAGACATGGAACTTTATGAGAGAAGACAGATGTATCAGACACAAATCAAACAACATTCAACAGATTGATAGAGATGGAAAGGGTATGTTATTCAAAGAGGACATGACAACATCACCTGGGCTGCCCTTCACTGGACACCAGAAGGAAGACCAAAGAGAGGAAGACCCAAGAACATCAGGAACGAACAAGAGAACGATACCTCAAGCCCGCTGAAACGTACCTGTGGTTCCATACAGAAACTGGCCCAAAACAGACAGGAATAGAGAACCTTCATTGCTGCTCTGCATTCAATGGCATGATGAGCGTAAATTCCCAGAAGTCACTCTGTGATAGCCACTATAAGATGGGTGTGATAATGAAATGGGTAAAATGACATCAAGAAGTCACTGTGTGATAGCCACTATAGGATGGGTGTGATAATGAAATGGGTAAAATGACACCAAGAAGTCACTGTGTGATAGCTACTACAGGATGGGTGTGATAATGAAATGTATAAAATAACACCAAGAAGTCACTGTGTGATAGCCACTATAGGATGGTGTGATAATGAAATGGGTAAAATGACACCAAGAAGTCACTGTGTAATAGCCACTATAGATGGGTGTGATAATGAAATGGTAAAATGACACCAAGAAGTCACTCTGTGATAGCCACTATAGGATGGGTGTGATAATGAAATGGGTAAAATGACACCAAGAAGTCACTCTGTGATAGCCACTATAGGATGGGTGTGATAATGAAATGGGTAAAATGTCACCAAGAAGTCACTGTGTGATAGCCACTATAGGATGGGTGTGATAATGAAATGGGTAAAATGACACCAAGAAGTCACTCTGTGATAGCCACCATAGGATGGGTGTAATAATGAAATGGGTAAAATGACACCAAGAAGTCACTCTGTGATAGCCACTACAGGATGGGTGTGATAATGAAATGGGTAAAATGTCACCAAGAAGTCACTGTGTGATAGCCACTATAGGATGGGTGTGATAATGAAATGGGTAAAATGACACCAAGAAGTCACTGTGTGATAGCCACTATAGGATGGGTGTGATAATGAAATGGGTAAAATGATCACCAAGAAGTCACTGTGTGATAGCCACTATAGGATGGGTGTGATAATGAAATGGGTAAAATGACACCAAGAAGTCACTCTGTGATAGCCACATAGGATGGGTGTGATAATGAAATGGGTAAAATGACACCAAGAAGTCACTCTGTGATAGCCACTACAGGATGGGTGTGATAATGAAATGGGTAAAATGTCACCAAGAAGTCACTGTGTGATAGCCACTATAGGATGGGTGTGATAATGAAATGGGTAAAATGACACCAAGAAGTCACTCTGTGATAGCCACTATAGGATGGGTGTGATAATGAAATGGGTAAAATGTCACCAAGAAGTCACTGTGTGATAGCCACTACAGGATGGGTGTGATAATGAAATGGGTAAAATGACACCAAGAAGTCACTCTGTGATAGCCACCATAGGATGGGTGTGATAATGAAATGGGTAAAATGACACCAAGAAGTCACTCTGTGATAGCCACCATAGGATGGGTGTGATAATGAAAGGGTAAAATGACACCAAGAAGTCACTCTGCGATAGCCACTATAGGATGGGTGTAATAATGAAATGGGTAAAATGACATCAAGAAGTCACTCTGTGATAGCCACTATAGGATGGGTGTGATAATGAAATGGGTAAAATGTCACCAAGAAGTCACTGTGTGATAGCCACTATAGGATGGGTGTAATAATGAAATGGGTAAAATGACACCAAGAAGTCACAGTGTGATAGCCACTACAGGATGTGGTGTGATAATGAAATGGGTAAAATGTCACCTAGAAGTCACTGTGTGATAGCCACTAAAAGGGATGGGTGTGATAATGAAATGGGTAAAATGCACCAAGAAGTCACTGTGTGATAGCCACCATAGGATGGGTGTGATAATGAAATGGGTAAAATGACACCAAGAAGTCACTGTGTGATAGCCACTACAGGATGGGTGTGATAATGAAATGGGTAAAATGACACCAAGAAGTCACTGTGTGATAGCCACTATAGGATGGGTGTGATAATGAAATGGGTAAAATAACACAAGAGTCACTGTGTGATAGCATTAGATGGGTGTGATAATGAAATGGGTAAATGACACCAAGAAGTCACTGTGTGATAGCCACTACAGGATGGGTGTGATAATGAAATGGGTAAAATGACACCAAGAAGTCACTGTGTGATAGCCACTATAGGATGGGTGTGATAATGAAATGGTAAAATAACACCAAGAAGTCACTGTGTGATAGCCACTATAGGATGGGTGTAATAATGAAATGTATAAAATAATACCAAGAAGTCACTGTGTGATAGCCACCATAGGATGGGTGTGATAATGAAATGGGTAAAATGTCACCAAGAAGTCACTGTGTGATAGCCACTATAGGATGGGTGTAATAATGAAATGGGTAAAATGACGCCAAGAAGTCACTGTGTGATAGCCACTATAAGATGGGTGTGATAATGAAATGGGTAAAATGACACCAAGAAGTCACTGTGTGATAGCCACTATAGGATGGGTGTATAATGAAATGTATAAAATAACACCAAGAAGTCACTGTGTGATAGCCACTATAGGATGGGTGTAATAATGAAATGGGTAAAATGACACCAAGAAGTCACTGTGTGATAGCCACTATAGGATGGGTGTGATAATGAAATGTATAAAATAACACCAAGAAGTCACTGTGTGATAGCCACTATAGGATGGGTGTAATAATGAAATGTATAAAATATACCAAGAAGTCACTGTGTGATAGCCACTACAGGATGGGTGTGATAATGAAATGGGTAAAATGTCACCAAGAAGTCACTGTGTGATAGCCACTATAGGATGGGTGTAATAATGAAATGGGTAAAATGACGCCAAGAAGTCACTGTGTGATAGCCACTATAAGATGGGTGTGATAATGAAATGGGTAAAATGACACCAAGAAGTCACTGTGTGATAGCCACTATAGGATGGGTGTGATAATGAAATGTATAAAATAACACCAAGAAGTCACTGTGTGATAGCCACTATAGGATGGTGTGTAATAATGAAATGTATAAAATAACACCAAGAAGTCACTGTGTGATAGCCACTACAGGATGGGTGTGATAATGAAATGGGTAAAATGACACCAAGAAGTCACTGTGATAGCCACCATAGGATGGGTGTGATAATGAAATGGGTAAAATGTCACCAAGAAGTCACTGTGTGATAGCCACCACAAGATAGCCATTATAATGAAAAGGGTAAAATGACACCAAGAAGTCACTGTGTGATAGCCATTATAGGACAGGCGTGATAATGAAATGGGTAAAAAAAAATTACCCTGAAGTCACTCTGTGACAGTCACATGCAGGGCGGATGTGACAATGAAATGGGTAAAATGCACCTAGAAATTACTCTGTGATAGCCACTACAAAACTGGCGTGATAATGAAATTGGGTAAAAATGTCACCCAGAAGTCACTCTGTGATAGCCACAACAGAACTGGCTGATAATGAAATGGGTAAAATGTCACCCAGAAGTCACTCTGTGATAACCACTATAGGATGGGTGTGATAATAAATGGGTAAAATGTCACCTAGAAGTCACTCTGTGATAGCCACTATAGGATGGTGTGATAATGAAATGGGTAAAATGACACCAAGAAGTTACTGTGTGATATGATAGCCACTATAGGACAGGCATTTAATGAAATGTTAAAATCACCAAAGGTCACTGTGTATGGCATCTGATGAATGGGTAAAATGTCATCTAGAAGTCACTCTGTGATAGCCATGATAATGAAAATTGAAATGGGTAAAATGTCACCTAGAAGTCACGCTGTGTTAGCTGTGATAATGAAATAGGTAAAATGTCACCTAGAAATCACTCGTGATAACTGATAATGAATGGGTAAAATGACTCAAGAAGTCACTCTGTGATAGCCACTATAGATGGGTGTGATAATGAAATGGGTAAAATGACACCAAGAAGTCACTGTGTGATAGCCACCATAGATGGGTGTATATAATGTAAAATACAAAGAGGTAAAGTGGATAGCCACCAAGGTGATAAGAAAGTAAAATCACCAGAAGTCACTGTGTGATAGCCACTACAGGATGGGTGTGATAATGAAATGGGTAAAATGTCACCAAGAAGTCACTTGTGATAGCCACCATAGGATGGGTGTGATAATGAAATGGGTAAAATGTCACCAAGAAGTCACTGTGTGATAGCCACCAAGGATGCGTGTATAATGAAATGGGTAAAATGACACCAAGAAGTCACTGTGTGATAGCCACTATAGGATAGCGGTGTGATAATGAAATGGGTAAAAAAATTACCCTGAAGTCACTTGTGACTAGTCCACTGAGGGCGGATGTGACTAATGAAATGGGTAAAATGTCACCAAGAAATTACTGCTGTGATAGCCACTACAGGACTGGTGTGATAATGAAATGGGTAAAATGTCACCAGAAGTCACTCTGTGATAGCCACAACAGATGGGCTGATAATGAAATGGGTAAAATGCACCCAGAAGTCACTCTGTGATAACCACTATAGGATGGGTGTGATAATAAATGGGTAAAATCACCAGAAGTCACTCTGTGATAGCCACTATAGGATAGGTGTGATAATGAAATGGTAAAATGACACCAAGAAGTTACTGTGTGATATGTAGCCACTATAGGAGGCTTATTAATGAAATGTGTAAAATGTCACCTAAAGTCACTTGTGATGCTATAGCTGAAATGGGTAAAATGTCATCTAGAAGTCACTCGTGTGATAGCCATGAATGAAATGAAATGGGTAAAATGTCACCAAGAAGTCACCTGTGTAGCTGAATAGCACATATAAAGTCACCTAGAATATCTGTGATAACATGATAATGAATGGTAAAATGACACAAGAAGTCACTTGTGATAGCCACTATAGGATGGGTGTGATAATGAAATGGGTAAAATGACACCAAGAAGTCACTGTGTGATAGCCACCATAGGATGGGTGTGATAATGAAATGGGTAAAATGACACCAAGAAGTCACGTGTGATAGCCACTACAGGATGTGTGTGATAATGAAAAGGTTAAAATGCACCAGAAGTCACTGTGTGATAGCCACTATAAGATGGGTGTGATAATGAAATGGGTAAAATGTCACCAAGAAGTCACTTGTGATAGCCACTATAGGATGGGTGTGATAATGAAATGGGTAAAATGACACCAAGAAGTCACTGTGTGATAGCCACTACAGGATGGGTGTGATAAATGAAATGGGTAAAATGACACCAAGAAGTCACTGTGTGATAGCCACTATAGGATGGGTGTGATAATGAAATGGGTAAAATACACCAAGAAGTCACTGTGTGATAGCCACTATAGATGGGTGTGATAATGAAATGGGTAAAATGACACCAAGAAGTCACTGTGTGATAGCCACTATAGGATGGGTGTGATAATGAAATGTATAAAATAACACCAAGAAGTCACTGTGTGATAGCCACTATAGGATGGGTGTAATAATGAAATGTATAAAATAACACCAAGAAGTCACTGTGTGATAGCCACTACAGGATGGGTGTGATAATGAAATGGGTAAAATGACACCAAGAAGTCACTGTGATAGCCACCATAGGATGGGTGTGATAATGAAATGGGTAAAATGTCACCAAGAAGTCACTGTGTGATAGCCACCACAAGATAGCCATTAAAATGAAAAGGGTAAAATGACACCAAGAAGTCACTGTGTGATAGCCATTATAGGACAGGCGTGATAATGAAATGGGTAAAAAAATTACCCTGAAGTCACTCTGTGACAGTCACTGCAGGGCGGATGTGACAATGAAATGGGTAAAATGTCACCTAGAAATTACTCTGTGATAGCCACTACAGAACTGGCGTGATAATGAAATTGGGTAAAATGTCACCCAGAAGTCACTCTGTGATAGCCACAACAGAACTGGCATGATAATGAAATTGGGTAAAATGTCACCCAGAAGTCACTCTGTGATAACCACTATAGGATGGGTGTGATAATAAATGGGTAAAATGTCACCTAGAAGTCACTCTGTGATAGCCACTATAGGATAGGTGTGATAATGAAATGGGTAAAATGACACCAAGAAGTTACTGTGTGATACTGATAGCCACTATAGGACAGGCATTTTAATGAAATGTGTAAAATGTCACCTAAAGGTCACTCTGTGATGGCTATGCTGATGAAATGGGTAAAATGTCATCTAGAAGTCACTCTGTGATAGCCATGATAATGAAAATTGAAATGGGTAAAATGTCACCTAGAAGTCACGCTGTGTTAGCTGTGATAATGAAATAGGTAAAATGTCACCTAGAAATCACTCTGTGATAACCATGATAATGAAATGGGTAAAATGTCACCTAGAAGTCACTCTGTGATAGCCATGATAATGAAATGGGTAAAATGTCACCTAGAAATCACTCTGTGATAGCCGTGATAATGAAATGAGTAAAATGTCACCAAGAAATCACTCTGTGATAGCCGTGATAATGAAATGGGTAAAATGTCACCAAGAAATCACTCTGTGATAACCATGATAATGAAATGGGTAAAATGTCACCTAGAAGTCACTCTGTGATAGCCATGATAATGAAATGGGTAAAATGTCACCAAGAGATCACTCTGTGATAGCTGTGATAATGAAATGGGTAAAATGTCACCAAGAAGTCACTCTGTGATAGCCGTGATAATGAAATGGGTAAAATGTCACCTAGAAATCACTCTGTGATAGCCGTGATAATGAAATGAGTAAAATGTCACCAAGAAATCACTCTGTGATAGCCGTGATAATGAAATGGGTAAAATGTCACCAAGAAATCACTCTGTGATAACCATGATAATGAAATGGGTAAAATGTCACCTAGAAGTCACTCTGTGATAGCCATGATAATGAAATGGGTAAAATGTCACCAAGAAATCACTCTGTGATAGCTGTGATAATGAAATGGGTAAAATGTCACCAAGAAGTCACTCTGTGATAGCCGTGATAATGAAATGGGTAAAATGTCACCTACAAGTCACTCTGTGATAGCCGTGATAATGAAAAGGGTAAAATGTCACCAAGAAATCACTCTGTGATAGCCGTGATAATGAAATGAGTAAAATGTCACCAAGAAATCACTCTGTGATAGCTGTGATAATCAAACAGACAAAACATCAGACTTCCAGTCAGAAGATGTGGATTCAGTCCTGCCTAGGCACCTCCCTCATGGTGGGTGATGGGTGGAGATGTTTCCCATCTCCCTTATCAATATGTAAAGGAGACCTCTCACTGCTTAAGTTCCCTTAGTATATTTGCAGGCAGGACATAAAATGCACACATTAGAGATCCTTAAGTTGTGTCAAAGTCATATATGATTGTTTTTTTAAATATATGTGTCTTCATTGTTTATGTGTAAATTTTACAGACATTTTTTAATTTTGACCATGTTGTGTGCATGACAACTGTATTTATATAACTATTGATATACTGTTTTGAAGTGTGTCCACTAAAAAGAAATGAAAAAAGTAAGTTGTGCCAGTGTCCGATGGCTTCTAGGAACATGATAAAACCCAGCACACATGCCTTCCAAAGACAAAATGCGCAGACTGCACAGAATCATGGCACCTGCGCAGTGAAGGCAAAACTATGTGCATACTCGCATCCAAGAAAAATCAGAACATGCACACACACACACACACACACACACACACACACACACACACACACACACACACACACACACAAAGAGCAGAAAGAAAGAAAAAAGTGGCCATGTCTTTATGTGTTTCCTTGCACACATGATCCAGAATAATGTTTCCATCTCCTGCCTCCCCAAAACACTACATATCAACCAAATTTTAGTAGAAGTCAACTGATTCCAGTCACGCTGATTGATATAAAACGCAATACAGGTCAAATGTCATGTCACAAAAAAGTGGGTTTCCAATGTTGAAGAAAAAGGTTGTTAAACTGAGTTATCAAAATGTATACATGTGTGTGTGTGTGTGTGTGTGTGTGTGTGTGTGTGTGTGTGTGTGTGTGTGTGTGTGTGTGTGTGTGTGTGTGTGTGTGTGCGTATACGCACGCGCACGCAACGAGCGTGTCCTGTGCTGGGTTATGACAAACCATCTGAGATTATCTGGTGGGGAAGAGGGGCAGAAGAGGATATTCTTACCAAATAAAAGCGTTGTAACAGTCAAGGAGTAATGATAAAACTAACAAGCAAACAAACAAACAGAGGTAGGTGGGATTTACAGGTATAAAACAACCGGTCTTAATCAAAGAAAACGACCTACGGGACTGTGCAGTAAATGCCTAGTAGCAAAGTGTAAATACAAAGTGAAATCAGTGTGTTTCTGTTTTAATTTTGAAAATGATTCAGGGAAATAAGGTCGCATTCGCTGACAACACAGAAGGTGTTTAACTGTGATAGACTCACTACAGATACATTTGATGGTTTTACTGAACTTAGTCCGAAGTGAGTTCAGATATAATCTGTAAGCTAAAGTTATTTCTAGTCTTGTAAAACCCGGTAATTTATGATGAAGGGGCGATAGTGACATTGCGCTTTTACTTTGTTATCTAATATAGCATTCATTTCATGTTCAGAGAGTCGTAAATCAAGTTTAGTACTGCCAGCCCTATTCATTGCTGCACTTTTAGCGATTCTGTTGACTCGATCATTATATATGATGCCACAGTGTGATGGAATCCAACAAAAAGTAACATGAGTATTATTTGTTATCAAACAATGAATTAAAAAGTTTATCGCAAATATTAACGTACTATTTACTTTACAGTTGCAGCTCGTCAGGGATTGTAATGCAGATTTCGAATCTACACATAAAAAGATACTAAATAAATCTATGGGTAAATCTACTATATATTTCAGTGCCATTAGCTAAGTTAGGATGGCAACTAATTCAGACGTGAAGATTGAATGTCCCTGTCCTAAAGAGTAAGCCTTTTCTACATGTACTTTTAAGTTTGGAATTATAAACCCAGCGCCTGCTGCACCATCATCTAGAACGGAGCCATCAGCAAATATTTTCAAGTGAAGTGAATATTTTTCATGCAGATGAGACAGAACATCAATTGCCAACAGGTGTGGATTAATATCTTTTCTCAAGTCAGTTTCAATGTAGTTGATATCAAAAGTAGCAGTAGACAATTCCCAGGGGGGTAGAGGACAACATATAGTTTATGTGAAACTTTTTCAGGTACTACGCTGCAAATTTCGAAGAGTTCATTTGTGTAAGTGGATATTGTTTCTTGTGCTTTGATTGCTCTTGCTCTCTTGGGGAAATGGATGTCAGACTGAGTTTTAAGATCCGTGTCAACAGAATTAGTTACTGTATTTGCTCTAACTATATATTTAGCAGCTGATAACTTCCTCCAGTCTTCCAAAGGAAGGATGCCGGCTGTTTTATATACTTCTTGTGTGTTTGTATACACTGGTACCCAAAGAGCACATTTAACAGCTTTATTATCTAAGCTTTGAAGTTTTTTCAAATAACATTTTGGAGCTGAAAAATAGACCTCTTGGCCATAAGCCAACTTTGATCTGACTAAAGCTGTTACAAGATGTAACAATGCTTTAGTGTCCTGTCCCTATGACTGTTTACTAATTATTTTTAATAAAAATTAAAGTTTTTCATAACTTTGTATAACAAGGCATCAATATGTACTTTCCATTGTAAATTAGAAGTCAAGTGAACTCCCAGAAATTTCACCTGAGTGGTATATTTCAGTTCCTCCTTATCAATTTTCAACAGCGGTAACTCTTTAGGACTGAAACCATTATTAAAAAGCATCATTCATATGTGTCTTTTCATTGGATATTTCCAGACCGTTAACTTTCAAGTAAGTGGAAATGTGATCAATTTCACGTTGATAGATCTTTTTAGTGTAGTTTATTTCTCTTAAGAAGTCGTTCCTTTTCAACGAAACATTCATCCAGATCGCTATATCATCAGCGAACTGAGCTAAGTTTACATTGTTTGAGACTTGTGTTGGCAGGTCATTGATCAAAATATTAAATAATAGAGGAGATATTACAGAATCCTGTGGAATTCCCATGTTTACAGATCATTTTTCAGAGAATTTATTACCTATTTTAACGACTATACTTCGATCATTTATAAAAGCTTTGATAAAATAATAAAGATTACCTTGGAGACCAATATGTTTTAATTTTAACAAAGTGTGTGTGTATGTGTGTGTGTGTGAAGCAGCTAGTCATGAAAATCAACACCACCACCACCACACACACTCACATTTTGTATACACATACATACACACACTCGCACATTCTACACACATACATTGTGTGTGTGTGTGTGTACGTATACATCTTATAATAGTTATATATATACACATACATACACACATATATATTATATGTATATATACATGTGTGTATATACACATACAAACACAGACACACGCACACGCACACGCACATACATACACACACACACGCACGCACGTGCACACACATACACACACACACACACACACACACATACACAGTTTGTAGTTTGTTCAAGAGGGATTCACTGCACTTGGAAAACTCCATATGCGCTCCACCCAAATCTGCCAGCAATTATCTGACAGACTTCCGATGCCTGTGCAAAACCCTATGCGCTGGCAAGGTCTTGTAATGGGGAAGAGGTAAGAGGGATCCACGAAATATTAATCTGACACCACCAGAATGATGTAAACATTAAGATGGGCGGCAAACAGGCCAGTTTTTAATGCTGTGGGTAGGGATTGAACCCAAGATATTAGACACACAACACACACACACACACACACACACACACACACACACACACACACACACACTGTCAGTTACCAGCCACAAAGGTGAAGCAACCCGTCATGAAGGCCTTGGACTGACACGCCGCATAGTGCTTCATGTGCTGTACAACACAACGAAACAGAACATAGTCTTTTTAGTCCTTTTCTCCCACTGGACAAAGCAGCAGAAAATTTATAGTCTTACTTTTCTCCTATTTTTTTTTAACGTTATCTTTGTACTCACCTTTCCTTTTTTACCAAGCAAGAAGCTGGTGGATAGGGTGAGGGATTCAAAGGGTTAAGTTTTTGCAGTTGGTGGATAGGATGCGGGAGTCAAAGAATTAATGTCTGTCAGTCCCAAACCCTCACCCTTGGGATCGGGTTTCTCTGTCAACTGACTGCCAACCAAAAATCTTAGGGTTATCAGTGGGGTTAGAGTTAGTGTTGGGGTTAAATTATTGTACAGTAGAAACCACAAAAACATGAAAATAAAACACAATTCGTTCACAAAACAAGACATTGTCATTGTGTATGTGCTCTCATTCTATTTTCGTGTGTTTCTGATTTCTGTATCACTGAATGCTGGGCAGAACTTTTCACTGTTCTGTTCTGTTCTGTTCTATAATCGCTAAACCTCCGTTCAGGAGTATCGCAGCGATGGGTGGTGGTGCTATTATCGATGCGCTGTCGGAGGAGATTTGAGCCTCGATTTGAAGGATATAACAGTCGGGCTTTCCACTACTTCTGTAGGAAGGTCGTTCCAGGGTCCAATGATGCTGACCAAGAAGGAGTGGCGATATGTCGTGGTTTTGCTTTGGATCGACTTGTATTTGTAAGGGTGTTTGGCTCAGGTTCGGGGATCTGCTGGGATTAGGATGTTGTCGGTGGGGACTTCTGCCAGGTAGTTAATAATTTTGTACAATAAGATGAGTTTGGCATCCCTCCTACGGTCTGCGAGGCTGTCCCAGTTTAGCATTTTCAACATTTCTGTGACACTGCTGTTGTAACTGTAGTTGCGGAACACCATCCGCGCACCACGACGCTGCACCATCTCCAGAGAGTCGATATCTTTACGAAGGTGCGGATCCCAGACCGTACAGCTGTATTCGACGATCGATCTGACTAGACTGAGATAGGTCTGTTCACGCAGCTTGGCCGGGGCATCTTTCAGATTACGGTGGATAAAGGCAAGGTTCACTTCACTGTGAAGTCACAAAGTCGGGGTGTGCGTTCAAGCACAAGATTTGCAGAGGTAAAATGTCTTCTACTGTATGGTCTTTATAAATATTTTTCTATGAATTGGCCAAAATCCCAACCCTGAGTAATCCATGAATGCAACAAATTGTTAGTTTAACCATTCACTGCACTGGATTACACAACTAATTACTAAACCTCCCAAGATCATGTTATTGTATACATTTTTGTATGTTTGTGTATGTGTGTGTATGCATGCCTGCATGAGTGTGTGTGTGTGAGTGTCTGTGTGTGTAGGCATGTGTGCGCATATGTGTGTGATCTTAACCCTTTGACTCCTTCACCCTGTCCACCTGCATCCTACGTTCAGCATTGTTAACCATGCTAGCAAAGCAAAAACTTAACTCCGACTCCCTCGCCCTATTCACCAGCTTCCTGCAGGAAGCTGGTGGACAGGGTGAGGGGTGAAAGGTTAAGTTTTTGCAGTTGGTAGATAGGGTGCGGGACTCAAAGGGTTAACAAAAAGCAACATTTTCTGATCTTGTTCATTACTTCATAATGATTTTGGAAACGGCTGAACTAAAACTGGCCTAGGAGACAGACTCACGGGAAACTTTTCCTTGTATTCCTCTGTTACTCTCTCCAGCCGCGTCGTCATGATTAACACAGCTTACAACTTATTATTTCGGCCAAAAAGAAGCTGTCAAACCAAACGAAATGCTGCAAGAGACACTGTCAACTAATCCCAAGGTCTCCGTCTGTTGTTGTTGTGAAACAGAAAGCACCTTCAGATTGATCTCCCTTGTGCCAGTTAAATAAGGGAGACAATATTCTTGAGACACGTCGAATATGAGTTATGCCCTTGGTTCATATCTCTCAAATACATATTAAACTTTTTTTTTTTACATCTTCGTATGGTTGTTATTGGTTTATTTATAAAATATTTCATAGTGATTATAATCAGTAAATCAGTGGGAAAATTACAACTGATATGTAAGGATTTGGTTTTTGCTTCAAAAAAGATTTTTTTTTCATCAATTTTGTAAAACTTATTTCTATTTCATCTTTGTAAAACAATGCATTTCATGGTATTCTTTGCACTTAATCATGTATACAATCTACAGTTACAATAATAGTGATGAATATACTCTCATTGATTTTGGGATCTTGAGAAATGAATTTTCTTTATTTCTTTCATTTTTTTAAAATAACAATATTGATAGTTTGGGTCACTGTTGTGCTTGCTGGGTAAAAACTCGCCTGTTCTTTATTTTCTGAGAGTTTACTGCAGGACCATTTGCCTATCATGTGAGATCTTATTAACACTTCCTGTTAAGCAAGTAGTTAAAATCATGTTTTTGTATCACTTTTGTGGTCATTCCTGCTGTTGATGTCCTCTATTTTACCTATTATTGTTTCAAGCTCAGCTGACTGTGCAGAGCCATATCAAACAACACTTCACTTACCCGGTACCCTGAAAGAAAAAAATCTGGAAAAGAAGATTAAGCACACCTATCAATGTATGCACACATATAATTTAAGATAAGCCCCTGGTGTTGACCATTCCATCCAGTTTATCACCAGAGTATTTAAATATATATGTATATATATGCCTGAATACAAATGTGCAAACAGAGCTGAAGACACTAACATATTCATAAAAATTGGCCAAATTACTCCAAAACTATGTTTGAAAACATATATAAAAATTGGCCAAATTACCCTGAAACTATGTCTGCACATCACATTTCATTAGACAAAAATGCAATCAGTACATGTTCCTGATTATCAATCCTAATAAAAAGTATGCAAGGCTCTATAGAACACATACAGGTGAGTAGACCCGCAAGGCAGAAAAAGATTGGAAGAGATCAGAGAAAGCAAAGGAGCAAGGCAGAAACAAAGAGAGCGACTGAAAAGAGGAAATTTCTAGCAGGGAAGTTTCAGAAGATGAGGATACTACTTACACTGAAAGAGCTATGGTATTTACCACAACAAATTATGATTTCCTTGTTTCATTATCATCATCATCATCATCCTCATCATCATGTGCCCTGCCGCACGGCGTTGGCGATCATGGCCCTCCATATGTATCTATCCCTTGTTGCCATAAGCACATCTTCCACCCTCTCTGTCCTCAGCCACCCTGCAAGTCCGTCCAATATTTTCTCCCTAGGTCTACCTGGTGCTCTCTTTCCCTCCAGCTTTCCTATTGTGACCAGGTGCTCCGATTCCCCTTTCCATATAAAATGGCCTATAAATGTTGCCTGTCTTTTCCTAACCTTCCTTGTCAATGATCTTCTTGTGTCTGCCTCCATCAAGACTGTCTCGTTTGTTTTCTTCGCTGTCCATGGAACTCTCAACATTCTTCTTAGAAACCACATCTTGGTGCCTCGATCTTGCTCTGGCTTTGTGTGTTGACTGTCCATGCCTCACAACCATATAACATTATCGGTTATATATAACATTCAAGAACTCTCTTCTTGTTGTTAATCAATAGGCATTTGTTGGTAAGAATGTTTTTCATCTTCTTGAATGCTGTTTTGGCTTGGCCAATTCTGCTGGCTATTTCTGATATTTCATCATCCTCATAAAGCGTTTATTGTCAGTTTAACATAAAAGTTATACCCGCTGGGTATCCTTGCTTTTGCTCTCCATGCAGACGCGCCTCTGGGATACAGTCGTCATAAGGCAACCAGCTCTATCATCCAGATAATAGAACATGTCCATTTACATCAGCTCTATTATCCAAATGATAGGCTATATCCATTAAAATTGATGCAAACTTATCTTCCAGCTAAATCAGACCTACTACTTGGATAAACGTGAAGGAAGATCCATTCTAAAAGAAAAATTAGTACAAAAGAAAAATCCCTACCAACTTATTTCACACACACACACACACACATGCATACACAAAGAGACTGAAATAAAAGTTGTATTGACCTACACAAACACATAAACCCACACACATCTTCACCCTCACACACACACACATGCGCACACACATATACACAACACACACACATATACACACACACTCACAAACATGCACAGATGATGATGGACTCTCCCAGATCAGTGGGCATACCGGCTGCTTCTTTATGGCATGGTATGTGGGACACAAGACCACATCCTGTTCTTCCATAGGTGCTGAAAGGATAGGGGTCCTGTGGTCTTGGGTTCTGCTTCCACCTATTCCTCTTTCTTGAATGGCAGCTGCTATGCGCTCACTGTTCAAATGTGACTGAGCTTTGCATGTACTGCTTTCGCACAAAAATACACATGCTTATACACCCACACACATCCACGTCTACACATACACACACGCACGAACACACACACACACATGCATACATCCACATCTACAAACACACATAGACATACACAGACACAGACACAGATACAGACACACACACACACATCCACATCTACAAACACACAGCGACACACACACACACATCCACGTCTACAAACACACATAGACACACATCCACATCTACAAACACACATACACATATATAAAACACACATAGACACATACACACACACAAACATACATCACACACATGCACACACGCAAACATACATTGCACACATGCATGATTTCGCACACATATGCAGACAGACGCACGCATAATCTCAGAATAAGACAAGTCAAAAACCTGTATTTTTCAACATCAAACACACAAAACACAGTTTTGCATTGCTATAAGTTTTAATTTTATAGAGTTTATGTATACATCACAAAATACATGAAAGATGATCATCAAAATCAAAGGATATAATAGCCATACACAATTCTCAAGGATATGCTGTATAAATATAAGTGGCAAACCAGAACCATTATGTGTTATTGCGTACTTTTCAATTTTATTCTCCAGAAGGTTGGGGGGGGGGGGGGGGGGGGGTAAGAAGGAGATCACATAAAATCAAAAACATGGTCGATACTGCACTAGTTAATCAATCTGACAGCACCAGAATATGACTAGGCACCATTTTCCTGTGAACACTTGCGCACAAAACAAAAGAAAAACGACATGTTCAAACCAAACCACCAATCTCCATTTTTCTTTTACAATCATGTTGATCGACACACTTTTATAAACCATTGCTTTCACTGTTACTGTTACATAACCCTTTGGACTCCTGCACCCTATCCATCAATCACAGAAACTTAACCCTTTGATTCCCTCACCCTATCCACCAGCTTCCTGTGGGGTTAAAGCCCAGCCGACTGTGCAGAGCCATACCAGGACTATAACCATCTCGAAAATTACACCATACCTCAAAGAGGATTATCAAAAGAAAAAACCTAGAAAAGAAAATTAAGTACACATATCAATGCATTTATGCAAACTAAGGTGTTGATCATTCCGTCCAATTTATCACTGGCGGATTTAAAAAAACACACCTGAATACAAATGTTACCATAACTAAGGACACTAAAACATATATATGTATATTAAAAACGGGTTTAAGTTACCTAAACCTGCTTTTGCACATCACATTTCCTTAAGAGCCAAAAACACACTTGATACATGTATCCAATTATCAATCCTTAGAGAAAGTATGCAAGACCTTTTTGAACATATAATTAGAGGTGAGTGGACCAGCAAGACAGAAAATGATGGGAAGAAATGACAGAAAGCAAAAAACAAGACAGAAAAAAAGAGAGTGACAGAAAAGAGGACATTTCTAGCGCAGAATTTCCAGAAGGCGGGGATACTATTTATACTTAAAGGAGCCCCTAGCATCCCCACCTGGAGGGGCGGGGGGGGAGTTTACAAACCATGATCAAGTCACATGTATGATAGGGCAGTAAAATAGTCCCGCTGAATATTTACATCCCTTTTAGACAGTTGTACTATAAAAAAAAAAAATCATAATTTAAAAAAGAAAAGAAAAAGAAAGAAAGAAAAGAGAGTAATGCACACTTCAACTTGCAGGAGGTTGAGTTGTATGGGCTGGATATACCATCCAATTCCACAGTTTTCAGTTTGTTTCTCAATTTCATACAGATCTTTGGAAACACCCATCACCACCATCACCCCAAAACAACCAACCAACCAAACAAACAAAAACACAAATAGCAAAAAAAGTACACTGAAAAATATTTGCATTATAATCTTTTGTGTCACTTTTCATGTGTAAAACTGCTATGCCCGTTTGAACAGATGCAATCATAGTTTGGACCACATTTTGTAAAATGACACCCATATCTCAAGGGTACATTCCAGGTCAGATTACGTACAGAATACTCGCAACATGTGGATCACAATTTATCTCAGTCTCTTGTTTTTCTTCAAAGGAAAACTTAAAAAACAAAAATGCAACATGCAAACCAAGTTTCCCATAAACTGACTAGAACAAACTGAAACCATAGTATCCTTCCTAAAAATTACAAAGGTTCTTCCCTTCATGCACATTAGAGAGATGACAGAAAGAAAAAGTGCAAAATGAAAACAAGAGACTCACAGGTAAGAGGAAATTTGTTGCATAAAATTTCCAGAAGGTGTGGATACCATTTATACTGACAGACCTCCTGGCATCTCCATAGGGTATATCAGACATCAACTTCTGATTAAGGTGAGGTTTTAAAAATACAAAATGAAAACCCTAAATGCTGCTAAAGGAACTGGAAGACAAATAAGACAAACTGAACAGTGACAGTCAACCAAAGACTGAGTATGTACACTGTGCAGCAACATACCACCTGCACAATGTGGTCAAAAACAACATGCGTGTCCACGTGTCCAACAAAAATCAGAATGCCACCAAAAGAAAACCAATCAAAATCGGAACATGTGATAAAAGGAAAGGGGGAAAAAAAGAAGAATGAAAGAGAAAAGACAGGGAGAGAATGAGACAAAAATAAAACAAATAAATAAATAAAATAAATAAAATGAATGAAGAAATAATGATGTAAACCGATATATATAATACAAACAGTCTGAACAATGCAGTTGCAACCATTTCCAATATAATGCAAAATGAAAAATGTTTGATAACCCAGGCAAAAGACAAACCACCATACCTGTCTGATTATAAAGTGCATCTTGTACCACCTCAGCCTAACCCTTTGACTCCCGAACCCTGTTCACCAGCATTCAGTTTTGTCAACCATGTTAACAAAGCAAAACTATAACTCTATGAGTCCCTCACCCTATCTACCAGCTTCCTGCAGAAAGCTGGTGGACAGGGTGAGAGAGTCAAAGGGTTATGTTTTTGCAGTTAGTGGATAGGGTGCAGGAGTCAAAGAGTTAAAAACATAGCTATCTGTTCCAACACACAGTCCCCTTAAACAACAGAAGATACTGTTTGGACCACTCACTTTCACTGTTGTGCTTTGCATGAAAGCCCTCACCAACACAGTTGCCCAAAAGGAGAAAATTTATGGAGCTTTCACAACCATGTAATTGTGTGCCATGAACCGCCACCCAAGCATGAGGATAGTTTATGCACTCAATTGAACCGGGCACGTCTAGCATGCTGTTGTTCCTGTGTACAGAAGACTGGCATAATCAGATCTTCTAAAGAGGTGCATCAAGTCAAAAACACAGAATGCCAATGAATGGTCTCCATAGAGCCATTTGGAATTCATGCCCAAAGAACATCTTCAGTTCTAGTAGCAGAATGGAGCTGGCTACTCCAAAAGTAATGGGAGACTTCAATATCAGGTCCACTGCCAGTCACAAATTCAAGTTGCACAAGGCTTGACTGTGGGGAAAGACACCTTCAGACTTAGAGATCAAGAGGCAATGGACACACGAATAATAACCAATGCAAAAAAGATGCAAAACAGCAGCAATGCTGAGCAAAAATGTGGCTGTAAAAAAAGGAACAAAGACAGCAGATACAGGTGAAGAAGATCCAGCATATGTTTCACATGTGGAAGTGACAGCAAAGAACATATCTACAATACACAAACACGAGAAAAACGCGGATTTTGTAATTCATCATTTTTGGGGGTGGAATATATACAACAGTACTAAACACAGGTGCATAATCATAAACTGGCAAAAATACTTCCCACACCACTGCCTGTGATACTGCAAAAGGGATGTTATGTATTCTTAGTAATTTAAGAATTCCTACTGTGCAATGATCCCCCATGTGCGTTTTTCCTCTTGCAAAAACTAAAATGCATATTTTTACATAGAGCTCAAAATTGCCTTTCATATCTGAAAAACTTCCCACCATATATCATAAAATAGGTACCAAAACAAGATACAAAAAAAATTGTTCATCAAAACATTCTGTACAGAATAAGACCACTCCCCACCCCCACCTCACCAACCCCAAATTGTTATAATCCAATATGGCTGCTTTTGCCATGGGCAACAATTTAAACTTCATCAAATTACTAAAACTGTTTTTTCTTGTCCAAAGGTTCATGAAAAATCATATCAAAAATGAATGTCAAGTTTTGTTCTTTTTGTTTTTTGATCCCAAACATTACTTTTTAACACATACACTTATGATTATAAAGGTTTATACAGTGCAACACTCAATGAAGCAAGCTGTTGTTTTACACTTTGCAGAAAATGTTATGCATAAAACCACAACTCAACAATAAATAGATGATATATGCATGATATGACACAGAACAAGAAAAACAGTGTTTGCATACGATAAGATAACATTTGAACATATCAATGCATGAGCGTACATCCACATACACAACACACAAAAGACACACATACAGCTATACAGGGGTGCACACATGCAAAAACACACACACACGAACACCTATACAAAATCTCATACCGGCATACACACACACACTGACACAAGGCTTACAAACAGTACAAACAGATCAATGAAACATGTACAAACAGCATTTTCTCACACAAATGAACATACAAGTACAATACACACACTAGGATAAAGAAGACAGAGGAGAAACGTAACTAATACTAGAATTGTTTCAAGAGAAACAGTTTTAGAGCTCTCTTAAATGAGGACAAAAATTGCACATAATGAATATCTGAGGGAAAGGAGTTCCACTGCCCCATCCAATCTAACAAACAGTATAATATCATAAACAGAATAATAAAACTGATATGAAATTCAACACTAGCAATGATCTTTACAAACAAAAACAACTGCAAAAGTCTTACCTAAGATCACAGCTCAAAGCATTCTGTCATAAAAAATATCCTGATGGAGCAAGCTAAACAACACTGCATGAAGCCAGATTAGAAACAAATAGCAGTAACAGTCTTCAAGCTAACTATACCACTACCCAAAGATGACTGCACCATTACCTTAACTGCAACATCAACCACCTTAACTGCAGCATCAACCAGGATGAAAGAGTCAACCAAATCATTAAACAATCAAAGAAAAAAATAACAAAGTCAGCATGCACCACAACAGTAATACTTCAGTGGACGTCTGCACTAGGTGGCACCTGGAGAAATGAGCAGGTGGACCCTCTGGTGAAGGTAGGAAGCGAAAAACAACAACAGCAACAAACCATCTCCTTCAGACGACTCCTTTGACTCCT
The DNA here is from genome assembly GCA_030674185.1 of Monoplex corrugatus. Classification (NCBI taxonomy): domain Eukaryota; kingdom Metazoa; phylum Mollusca; class Gastropoda; order Littorinimorpha; family Ranellidae; genus Monoplex; species Monoplex corrugatus. Next base: position 14,544,480 of record JAPXFY010000028.1, read on the forward strand.
GCACCGTATCCACCAACTGCAAAAATTTAACCCATTGATTCCCTGAGGGAGTCAAAAGGTTAAGTTTTTGCTTTGCTAGCATGGTTGACAGTGCAGGAAGCTGGTGGTCAGGGTGTGGGAGTCAAAGGGTTAAACCCTGAACAATGGCAACAACAATCTTCTGCCTACGGACTGAACACGGTTGCCAAATGGGGCTGTCCCACATGAATGGTTCTCCATGCCAGACAGGACCACAGTCTCCAACACATGTGCCAAATCGGGCTGTCCCACACGAATGGGTGCCCATGCCAGACAGGACCATGGTCTCCAGAACATTGTCTACAGTTTTAACTGTCATTCAGAAATAAAACAAATGAGCAGTGGACTAAATGGACATCTCTCTTCACACACACACACTTTGCCCCAAAAAGCATAAGTATCAATCCTAGTGATACAAAATATCAAATACTGTCAAAGTATGACGGGATTCCGCCCATGACAGCACACACACACAGACACACACACAAAAACACACACAGCATGCAATTAACAGGATTCAATGAGAGCACAACACTGGCTAATGTGTGTTTGGTCCCAAAGATTATTGTTACTGCTGTTCAGATTGAAACCAAACTCCACATACAGTCATTTCTCAGCACGCTAACCCTAATTCTCCCCTCCACTTTATACAAAATTCCTGTGCCGGTCAGGTATACAAACACTAATCAACAGAAGTGGGACTGGTGGAAGCATAACCCAAGGCCACACAACTATTTCATGTGCAGTGTCTGTGAAAAAGCATGTGCCTCCAGGATTGGCCATGTATCCCACATGAAGACCCACACCAGGCGACGAGGACCAGTATGTCTACTCATCCACTGGATCAATGGAACAGAGCATCATTGCTAATTTTCATATCTCATGATACACCCACTAGACATATCAAGTGACTCCCTCTTCAGCAAGAGAAGCTGTAGCTTAGTTATTACTTAATGCTTTGACTCCGTAACCCTATTCACCAGCTTCCTCAATCAAGTGGAGTGGACTGAACTCCAGATATGCAATTCCAAATCCACAATTCTATAAACAGTGCCAGCCACATGATTTTTCAAAAGTCAACAGCATCAGGTGTTCCTTGGCAAACTTATCCCCTTCCTGACTGGGCCAGTGTTGCTTCACTTTAGTGACTGTATTAAAACTGGGGATTTTGATCAGTGTAGCATTTGAATACATACTGCACTAATGTCACCTCTATCTAGTGGAGTGACAAAAGACATAGCCGACTACAACTCCTCTGACAACTAAGCTCCAAGGCAGCTGGTCAAGAAGATCAAACGGCTGAACACATATTGCAGCAATGTTGCCTTGGTCAAGTGGAGTGGATCGAACTCAAGATATGCAATTCTGAATTCACAATTCTATATATTAGCAGTGCCAGCCACATGACTTTTCAAAAGTTAACAGTATCAAGTGTTCCTTGGCAGTCACTTATCCCCTTACTGACTGAGCCAGTGTAGAATCTGAACACAATCATACTGCAGCCTTGTTGCCTTTATCAAGTGAAGTGACAAGAGACATGACCGATGACAACTCCTCTGACCATCAAGCTCCATAACAGACGGTCAAAAATATCAAACAGCTGAACACATATAGCAGCAATATTGTCTCGATCAAGTACAGTGACAGGAGACATGGCCAATAATAACTACTCTGACCACCAAGATCCATGGCAGCTGGCTAAGAGGACCAAAAAGCTGAACACATTGCAGGAATGTTGCCTCAAGTGAAGTGGCAGGAGACAAAACTGACTACAACTACTATGACCACCAAGCTCTATGGCAGATGACAGAAACTGGAAAACAACAGCCACAACCGTACAAAGCCAGATGTGACATGACCATATAAACGGCAAATAACAGAAGAAGGAGAAACTGTATAGCTATACAAACAATAGACAAAAGACAAAAGACAAAAGACACCATAAAAACAGTAAGAAAGACATATTAAAGAATATGTACAATGTACAGAGAAAAATACACAAGTAGGCACAACACACAAAGATGTGCGTTTGATCTTGCATGGGGTTCCAATTGAAAGGTGTGGGTTTGATTTAGCATGGGGTTCCAACTGAAAGGTGTGGGTTTGATCCAGCATGGGGTTCCAATTGAAAGGTGTGGGTTTGATCTAGCATGGGGTTCCAATTGACAGGTGTGGGTTTGACCTTGCATGGGTTCCAACTGAAAGGTGTGGGTTTGATCTAGCATGGGGTTCCAACTGAAAGGTGTGGGTTTGATCTTGCATGGGGTTCCAACTGAAAGGTGTGGGTTTGATCTTGCATGGAGTTCCAATTGAAAGGAGTAGGTTTGATCTTGCATGGGTACCTATTGCCAATGGACAATCGTGGAACTTTTTCAAATCTCCCATGCCAACAATGTGTGCTGACCTGCTAGTACCTAAACCCTCTTCATGTTGAACATCAAATATGCACATTAAAATTTTTGTAAGTCATGTCAGCGCTTGGTGGCTTACAGGAATACAAAAAACACCCAGCATGCATGCCACAAAACAAGGAGTATGCAGACTTTGCAGCAACATACCACCTGCACAGTGTGGGCAAAAAAATGTGCATACATGTATCCAAGACAAACTGGAACACTGAGAAAACAACAACAAAACAAAACCAACAAAAACAACCACTAGCATACAAAGACTATGCCACTGAATGACACGACTGGGTAGCTCCCCACACTAACTCAGAACTAGGTCTTGATCAGCACCAGTCATGCAAAAACCAACAACCACCACCACCAACAGACAAAGACTATACCATTCAATGACAAGGACTGGACAGCTCCCCACACTAAATCAGACCTAGGCCTTGATCAGCGCCAATCAGGGACAGGGGAGAGACTGTGGGATAGAGTTGTGAACCTGGAACACTCTTCATCCAGCAGAGGTCTTAAGAGGTCTCAATGTTACACATTACACAGTCCAGTGGAGATGAGACTCCGAAATTTCGTAAGGATGTAATGCAGTTTCACTTTCAGTTTCTAAAGAATGTGTCTCCATGCTCAGAATAAATTCTATATGTAATGATGCTACAGATGCCATGTGATGGGCAAGATCCAAAATGATCATGGCATAAGCCATACATGCTGGCAACGTCTTGAGGTCCAACTGAACATCAAGGTTCTCTGCCTATCCTTTATCCACCTATCGCTGAAACAACTTGGATTATATTTAAGTTAAAATCTTTTTGTAAAACTAAAAAGCCCCCCCCCCTACCCCTGTAAAGTATGAGGGCACTGTACAAATGCCCCACAGATTCATGGCAAAGAAATGTAATGCAATGGAACTGTAAGCACGCTTAAAACCTCAAGTATCACACAGTCACAGACAAGTCTTCCTTGGTGTACCTGCAAAGTAAATTGCATGCAAAACATTGGTACTTTTTAAAAGGTGTTTCAGCGAGTTCATCACAGGGCATCAACATTATAAAAGATGTATAACAGGAATTCATCACACACAGCGTTTACCAACACTGCTACGCATACATACGTCCTTTTTGTTTCACTTTTGCACAACTTACCAACATTGACACAGCACACAAAGTCTGTGCACATCTGCATTAATTTTTTTCAAGCCTTAACCCTTTCATTCCCTTCCTTTTCCACCAGCTTCTGCCTGGGAGGGAAAAGGTGAATTTAATATTTTGCAAATCATTAATCAAAGGCACATCAGCACAACCCATCATTGTTCTGTCTTTCATATTCTACTTTTAAAAAATACAAAGTGGAAGTTTATCAATCCTTTGACTCCGGCATCCTATACACCAACTGCAAAAATTTAACCCTTTGATTCCCTCAACCTGTCCACCAGCTTCCTGCAGAAAGCTGGTGAATAGGGTCAGGGAATCAAAGGGTTAAACTATGACCTCTGCAGATTTTGCAAGATATAATTTTTTTACCTAAATAAGTATCTTACACTATGAAAATATAGACAAGAAGAAATCAAATAAGTCTATGCCTCAGAATTGGTAAGTTGTTTTGCACTGAAGATGACAAGAAAGGTTATAAAATTATTCTGGCAGTGTTCCTTTGAACACACACACACACATACACACACACACACACACACACACACACACACACACACACACACACACACACACACACACATACTCACACACACAATTCATGAATTAACAAACAAACAAACATACATACAAGCTAACATTTACAATTAGAAAGGAAGAATAAAAAAACAGAAAAGGATAAAAAGGACTAACTGAAATTCCTGTTCTGTTTGGATGAGTTACATGATTAACTACTGCTTCTTCATTTACTTAACTGTACAAACAGTGGGTGACCCTTGGTACAAAACAGAACCTTTCAAAGAAGCCCTCAAACACTCACCTAAGATGCGGGTGTTGGGCACTCATGCATGAAACAGGCTTACTGGACCCTCTGAGCATGGGAAGGAGAAAGGGTATGTTGACATATCCATGCCGTGTGAGAGCTAAATTTCAGATGGTAGTGACATCTCTGCTGGATGACCTGTTGATTGGCAGGGCCAGTCAGGTAGTGTCCTACTCATGGAATGATCGTGACCCTTGTGGCATTCCAGTTTGTGATGACTTCAGCTGACAATTTCAACTGCCTCATACCTGCCTGATGACCTGTTGATTGGCAGGGCGAGGCAGGTAGTATCCTACTCATGAAATGACCACAACCTTTGTGGCATTCCAGTTTGTAATGACACTCTATACCACTGGGTGTCCAGCCATTGGGTCGAGTGAGTGATTCTGTCCCTGTGCAAAGGCACTTTCATTATAAGTCATTTCATGTACAGCCACTGTCTTAGAGAGTTGTCAGAGGTCTTCCCCAAAGATCCTACCTGATACCTCAGGGTCACCTACTACCTCAGGACTGTACAGTAGGATTGCACATCCTCTCCACACTTTAAAACATTCACTGCACTGGTCAGGCACACAAGCAAACCAGAATGATGAGACAAGTCTCTAGCTATGATTTTACACTTACTCAATGAAAAATAAGTTGAAAAACACAACAATACTTGTAAAAAAAAGACGAAAAAAAAAAAGACTAGAAGAAATCCAGTGGTAAGCAAGCAGTGGCATTATCTCCCACTGAACACAATCTCCATGTCTCTCATTCTTGATCACAATCACCCACTGATGACCAGCTCCTTGTGCTGACAATGTCGTCAAGTTCGGACCTGGAACTTGCCGGCACGGGTCAGGTATTTCACTCCCTTGAATGGCTTGTATTTCTGTTGTAAAGAACACAAAC
>JAPXFY010000028.1:14554770-14569770 GCA_030674185.1 Monoplex corrugatus
TGTAACAAGTCCTTTTCCAGTGCTGGACTGCTAGTTCTGTGCCTAACCATCAACCTGGAGGGCCAGTAGATCACACTATGTCAGGCCTCTATCCTTAACTCTTATTGTCCGACAAGCCGACTCAGTTGGCTTTCCGTCCAACCTGAATGGATGACGAGCCGACTCAGTCGGCTTTTTCAGTTACCAGACATCTTGATTGCGACAATCACTACTTTTCCGACATCAGCCGGCTTTACGGCTTCCTTTACTGCGATAGATAGTTCCGCTTTCGTTTGATTTTTTCTGCATCTTGTGCTGTGTTTTGATTTGTCATGGCATCGGGTGGGCGGCGCCCTATGAGACTGACCGCTGAGCAGGCGATAAAATTATTTCAAGAAACACTGGACGATAGTAATAGCGACAGTACCATCAGTGACAGTGTTGAGAATTTTCTGACACTCAAATAATGAGTTGGTTTCTTTGGATGGCGGTGACACTTCAGCAGGGCCTTATTCAAAGAAATGACAACTTTCTGAAACTCACCTGACATCATATGATCAGTCAAAAAGTCCACAGATGAGCGCACACTTTTGTTTAGTGGGGGTTTTTTTGGTTTTTTTTAATCAAATAATGGTTCTGCACTAGAAAATGTGCTGCCACTATAGAAAAGAAAACTCACAAACAAGTTGTGACATGTGTGACAGCTAAAGTGTCTGGTTTTTGTCATTTTCGGGGATGTGACCTGAAGTCAATTAGAGGTGAAAAGCATCAAAATAAAGCAACAATGACATTTTTTGTGGTGGTGAACTTATTGCTAGGATGTCAAGGAACATCTTTTTTTAGAGTTTGGATGTAGGCCTACAAGGACTACCTGTTCAGCTATAGTGCTTTGATTATCAACCATACAACTGTTTTTTGTCTGTGCTGTAAAATGTGTGTCCGTAATTAGCATTTCTAATTATCTCAATATGACAATAATATCAATGTAACATTATTCACAAGATGCACAATGTTATTCTGAACATGGGCATACCAAAATGTTTGCTGTAGGTTGGATACAAAAAAAGTTATCATCAGTTTACTGACCTAATCTGCTCTTTGACAATTCGCATAGTGCAAAGCCTTCGGCCAGACTTAAAACCCCTAACAGACAATAAGAGTTAAATTGTCCAGCTTGGTTGGCCCTACCAGTTGCCAAAGCTACCACCAGCATGGCTACAGGGATCCCCAAGGTACACAAGATCCCCACCATGACTAGGTCGTGATCCTTCAGGGATCTGTCTTAGAAGTGGTCTTAACCCTTTCACTCCCGCACTCCGGTCACCAGCATCCTGCATTGCCAACCATGTTAGCAAAGCAAAAACTTAACCCTTTGATTCCCTCACCCTATCCACCAGCTTCCTGCAGGAAGCTGGTGGTTAGGGTAAGGGAATCAAAGGGTTAAGTTTTTGTAGTTGGTAGATAGGGTGCGGGAGTCAAAGGGTTAAATGAGATTTATATGTACAGAAAGCAAAAGGAGGGGAAGTGAATACCCACCTGACCCAGTTCTCCATACATGTCCAGGCGGTTCACCTTCAGGCCTGATGTTGCCAACTGGCTGATGGTAAACATCACCTGTGACACACACACACACACACACACACACACACACACACACACACACACACACACACACACCACAAAACAACCATGTCATGACACTCATAAGCACTGTCACATGTTACACACAGCCATACATCACTTGCATAGAAAAAAAAAGTCAAGGCAACAGTTAACATGACCTGAGTTTTAACCTCTTCACTGCGCTGTTGACGAATGACACTCGTCATAGAAACCGTCGTTTGCAATGCTCTGTTGACGATCATGGATCATCCCGTATCAAACACTCTTTCTCTTTTCGTCTAGCATTGCGCAGAAACCTTCTATTTATGATTTGATTAGGTCCCTTGACAATCTTCACTCTTTGAGTGCCGTTTGTTCAAGTTATTTAGATCATTTGCATAATTTATCACGATCGATTGGCAAGGTGCTACGAAGTTGAGCTTTCAGTTTTCAAAGCTATGGCCGCCCCACAACGAACCTACACAGTTGCAGAAGTTATTGAAGAGATTTTTCGAGATCAAGACAGTGGAGATGAAGACTTCAAGCCAGCTGGCTTCAAACTTTGTGAAGTTGAGGCCAACAACCCAGATTTTGATGTGGAAGAAGCTTTTGGTGACTGATCGTCTGAATCAGAGTAGGCCTATGGAGATCTGATTGTTCCAGATGCAGGTAGGTGTATTTGAGAGCTTTATTCATTTTATAACATGATTGTATTGCTTTCTTCTCAGTATGTTTATAAACAGAATAGCTAAGTGTGTGTATTGTATGGCTGAGCCCTTTGTTTGGGCCTGGTCAGCGAGCGAGCCAGTGACTGAGTGGGCAGTGTGTTCGACCTGTGGGCGTGTCACTCGTCGCTCGCTTGTTGTCAGCCACGCTGTGTGTGTCTTGTCGATGATTTGTTTTTCTGGTCGACATCTGCCCTGCGCTGTCTCCCTGGCCTATGTGTGTTTGTGTGAGGAGTAGGCTACTATCTCCCTGGTCTATGTGTGTTTGTGTGAGGAGTAGGCTACTATCTCCATGGCCTGTGTATGTTTATGTGAGGAGTAGGGTGGGAGCAGAGGGGTGTGTGTGTGTGTGTGTGTGTGTGTGTGTGTGTGAGAGAGAGAGAAAGAGAGACACAGAGAGAGAGAGACTGTTGGTGTGACTTTTTATAGGAAATTGAAAGCATTCAGTGATAATACTGACAGAAACAATGTTGTAATGAAGTCACTTTGGTAGAAGCAGTACTCACTGGGTTTCTTTGCAGTGTTTGCTTGAGGAAAATGAAAGGGGGCGTGGCATGGGGGAGTAGCATGCTACCTATGTCAGTGTGTGTGTGTGTGTGTGTATGTATATATATATGTGTGTGTGTGTGTGTGTGTGTGTGTGTGTGTGTGTGTGTGTGTGTGTGTGTGTGTGTGTGTGTGTGACTTTTTTTTATTTCATAAAATATTTATGTGGAAATTTGAATCCTTGCTTTCACTGTGCTACAGGTATGGTAATGCAGCATGGTGATGATGTTCGGCCTGGACCTGCTGTTGCTGGACCTGCTGTTGCTGGGCCTGCTAGAAGGGGAAGGGGAGCAAGAGGGGGAAGGAGAGGACTGTGTTTAGAAGACTGCTTCCAGAACTACCACACTCAGAAGCATTTTTACTGGGGATAGACACTGGGAGATAAAACCCTTTCATTTTATGTGTGGCTAGGCTGTGCTTATATTGTGGCTGGATACTGCTTTCTGACCTTTGTACAGTCTATATCTTCAAATCAAAGTGTGCTATAAACTGCTGTGAGCTCCTGCATCACTTGATTACATCATCATTGACTTTAACATTTTTTTTTATTGCATTTCAAAGAGTACATGTGACACTCTGGTACATTATTTCATTTTGAAATTGTCATAAACACAATCTTCATTCAATTTCCTTTCATTTGATATATACTTTTATGTATCTATCTTCAATGCTTTCTGAATTATAAGCAGTTGAAAATAATAAGCGTGATTTTTGTCTGTTTCTGAAAAAAATCTTAGCATGTGCCTTAGCAAAACATGATGGCAGCGAAAGGGTTAATGTAACCAATGAAACTTGACATATGTTATCAACCCATGATTGTGTCCATTTTCAATCCACCCATCCACAACCATCCAATCAACTATCCAACAAACTTGTCCATCTAGCCATCATAAAAACATTCATCCATTTTCAATCCATCCATCTTCTGCCTGAGGACTGCGGACTTTGCCACCTACTCCAGCATATGCGCCGAGTGGGGTTGTCCCAGACAGATGAATGTCCATGGCAGACAGAACTCACCATGGCAGACAGGACTTACCATGACACTCCCCTTGCTTGCCCCAAACGCCTCTCTTCATACCATCTATTCACCTATCTCCTCTCTTCATACCATCTATTCACCTATCTCCTCTCTTCATACCATCTATTCACCTATCTCCTCTCTTCATACCGTCTATTCCCCTATCTCCTCTCTTCATACCATCTATTCACCTATCTCCTCTCTTCATACCGTCTATTCACCTATCTCCTCTCATACCATCTATTCACCTATCTCCTTCTTCATACCATCTATTCACCTATCTCCTCACTTCATACCATCTATTCACCTATCTCCTCACTTCATACCATCTATTCACCTATCTCCTCTCTTCATACCTCTATTCACCTATCTCCTCACTTCATACCATCTATCACCTATTCTCACTTCATACCATCTATTCACCTATCCTCCTTATACCACTATCACTATCTCACTTCATACCATCTATTCACCTATCTCCTCTCTTCATACCATCTATTCACCTATCTCCTCTTCATACCATTATTCACCTATCTCATCTCTCATACCATCTATTCACCTATCTCCTCTTCATACCATCTATTCACCTATCTCTCTCTTCAACTCTATTCACTATCTCCTCTCTTCATACCGTCTATTCACCTATCTCCTCTCTTCATACCGTCTATTCACCTATCTCCTCTCTTCATACCGTCTATTCACTATCCTCCTCTATCTCTCCATACTCTATTCACCTATCTCCTCACTTCATACCATCTATTCACCTATCTCCTCACTTCATACCACTATTCACCTATCTCCTCCTTCATACCTCTATTCACCTATCTCTCTCTTCATACCATCTATTCACCTATCTCATCTCTTCATACCTCTATTCACCTATCTCTCTCTTCATACCTCTATTCACCTATCTCCTCCTTCATACCGTCTATTCACCTATCTCCTCTCTTCATACCGTCTATTCATATCCTCTCTATACCGCATCACCTCTCCTCTCTTCATACCTCTAATACCTACTCCTCCTTCATACCGTCTATTCACCTATCTCCTCACTTCATACCATCTATTCACCTATCCCCTCTCTTCCCACCATCTTATTCACCTATCTCCTCTCTTCATACCGTCTATTCCCTATCTCCTCTCTTCATACCATCTATTCACCTATCTCCTCCTTCATACCTCTATTCACCTATCTCCTCATTTCATACCATCTATTCACTATCTCTTTATCTTTCCCTCTCCTTCATACCATCTATTCACCTATCTCCTCCTTCATACCATCTATTCACCTATCTCCTCACTTCATACCATCTATTCACCTATCTCCTCTCTTATACCACTATTCACCTACTCCATCTCTTTTCACTCCTCCATACCTATCCTATTCAAACCTATTTCCTCACTTCATACCATCTATTCACCTATCTCCTCTCTTATACTCTATACCACCTTTTATCGCACCTATCTCCTCCTTCATACCTCTATCACCTATCTCCTCTCTTCATACCATCTATTCACCTATCTCCTCTCTTCATACCATCTATTCACCTATCTCTCTTCATACCATCTATTCACCTATCTCCTCCTTCATACCGTCTATTCACCTATCTCCTCCTTCATACCTCTATTCACCTATCTCCTCTCTTCATACCTCTATTCACCTATCTCCTCTCTTCATACCGTCTATTCACCTATCTCCTCTCTTCATACCTCTATTCACCTATCTCCTCTCTTCATACCTCTATTCACCTATCTCCTCCTTCATACCGTCTATTCACCTATCTCCTCCTTCATACCGTCTATTCACCTATCTCCTCTCTTCAACCTCTATTCACCTATCTCCTCTCTTCATACCGTCTATTCACCTACTCCTCCTTCATACCATCTATTCCCTATCTCTCTCTTCATACCATCTATTCACCTATCTCCTCCTTCATACCTCTATTCACTATCTCCTCTCTTCTATACCTTCTATTCACCTATCTCTCTCTTTCATACCGTCTATTCACCTATCTCCTCTCTTCATACCGTCTATTCACCTATCTCCTCTCTTCATACCGTCTATTCACCTATCTCCTCTCTTCATACCGTCTATTCACCTATCTCCTCTCTTCATACCTTATCACATTCCCTAATCTCCTCTACTTCATACCTATTTACCTATCTCCTCTCTTCATACCGTCTATTCACCTATCTCCTCTCTTCATACCATCTATTCACCTATCTCCTCTCTTCATACCGTCTATTCACCTATCTCCTCTCTTCATACCGTCTATTCACCTATCTCCTCATCTTCATACCATCTATTCACCTATCTCCTCACTTCATACCGTCTATTCACCTATCTCCTCTCTTCATACCGTCTATTCACCTATCTCCTCTCTTCATACCATCTATTCACCTATCTCCTCACTTCATACCATCTATTCACCTATCTCCTCTCTTCATACCATCTATTCACCTATCTCCTCTCTTCATACCAGTCTATTCACCTATCTCCTCACTTCATACCATCTATTCACCTATCTCCTCACTTCATACCGTCTATTCACCTATCTCCTCACTTCATACCTCTATTCACCTATCTCCTCCTTCATACCTCTATTCACCTATCTCCTCTTCATACCATCTATTCACCTATCTCCTCACTTCATACCATCTATTCACCTATCTCCTCACTTCATACTCTATTCACCTATCTCCTCCTTCATACCATCTATTCACCTACTCCTCACTTCATACCGTCTATTCACCTATCTCCTCACTTCATACCGTCTATTCACCTTTCTCCTCACTACCTTCATACCATCTATTCACCTATCTCCTCACTTCATACCATCTATTCACCTATCTTCTCCTCCTAACTTCATACCGTCTATTCACCTATCTCCTCTCTTCATACCATCTATTCACCTATCTCCTCACTTCATACCATCTATTCACCTATCTCCTCTCTTCATACCATCTATTCACCTATCTCCTCTCTTACATACCATCTTATTCACCTATCTCCTCTCTTCATACCATCTATTCACCTATCTCCTCCTTCATACCATCTATTCACCTATCTCCTCTCTTCATACCATCTATTCACCTATCTCCTCACTTCATACCATCTATTCACCTATCTCCTCACTTCATACCATCTATTCACCTATCTCCTCTCATTCATATACCATCTATTCACCTATCTCCTCTCTTCATACCGTCTATTCACCTATCTCTCTCTTCATACCTCTATCACCTATCTCTCACTTCAACCATTTCACCTATCTCCTCTCTTCATACCGTCTATTCCCTATCTCCTCTCTTCATACCATCTATTCACCTATCTCCTCTCTTCATACCATCTATTCACCTATCTCCTCTCTTCATACCATCTATTCACCTATCTCCTCTACTTCATTCACCTATCTCTCATTCAACCATTCCTATCTCCTCTCTTCATACCATCTATTCACCTATCTCCTCACTTCATACCGTCTATTCACCTATCTTCTCACTTCATACCATCTATTCACCTATCTCCTCTCTTCATACCGTCTATTCACCTATTCCTCTCTTCATACCGTCTATTCACCTATCTCCTCTCTTCATACCGTCTATTCACTATTCCTCTCTTCATACCGTCTATTCACCTATCTCCTGTCTTCATACCGTCTATTCACCTATCTCCTCACTTCATACCATCTATTCACCTATCTCTCCTTTCCTTCATACCATCTATTCACCTATCTCTCTCTTCATACCATCTATTACCTATCTCCTCTCTTCATACCGTCTATTCCCCTATTCCTCCTCTCTTCCTACCTCTATTCACCTATTCACCTCTCTTCTTATACCACCTATTCACCTATCTCCTCACTTCATACCATCTATTCACCTATCTCCTCTCTTCATACCATCTATTCACCTATCTCCTCTCTTCATACCTCTATTCACCTATCTCATCTCTTCATACCATCTATTCACCTATCTCCTCTCTTCATACCGTCTATTCACCTATCTCCTCTCTTCATACCGTCAATTCACCTATCTCCTCTCTTCATACCGTCTATTCACCTATCTCCTCTCTCATACCGTCTATTCACCTATCTCCTCTCTTCATACCGTCTATTCACCTATCTCCTCTCTTCATACCATCTATTCACTATCTCCTCACTTCATACCGTCTATTCACTATCTTCTCACTTTCATACCATCTATTCACCTATCTCCTCACTTCATACCGTCTATTCACCTATCTCCTCTCTTCATACCGTCTATTCACCTATCTCCTCTCTTCATACCATCTATTCACCTATCTCCTCTCTTCATACCATCTATTCACCTATCTCCTCTCTTCATACCGTCTATTCACCTATCTCCTCTCTTCATACCGTCTATTCACCTATCTCCTCTCTTCATACCGTCTATTCACCTATCTCCTCTCTTATACCGTCTATTCACCTATCTCCTCTCTTCATACCGTCTATTCACCTATCTCCTCTCTTCATACCGTCTATTCACCTATCTCCTCACTTCATACCGTCTATTCACCTATCTCTCACTTCATACCATCTATTCACCTATCTCCTCACTTCATACCGTCTATTCACCTATCTCCTCCTCTCTTCATACCGTCTATTCATATCTCCTATCTTCTTCATACCATCTATTCACCTATCTCCTCACTTCATACCATCTATTCACCTATCTCCTCACTTCATACCGTCTATTCACCTATCTCCTCACTTCATACCATCTATTCACCTATTCCTCACTTCATACCTCTATTCACCTATCTCCTTCTCTTCATACCGTCTATTCACCTATCTCCTCACTTCATACCATCTATTCACCTATCTCCTCCTTCATACCATCTATTCACCTACTCTCTCACTTCATACCGTCTATTCACCTATCTCCTCTCTTCATACCGTCTATTCCACCCTATTCTCTCTTCATTTTCATACCGTCTATTCACCTATCTCCTCACTTCATACCGATCTATTCACCTATATCTCCTCACATCATACCATCCTACTTCACCTAATCATTCCTTCTCTTCATTACCATCTATTCACCTATCTCCTCACTTCATACCGTCTATTCACCTATCTCCTCATCATCCACTTCCCATACCGTCTATTCACCTATCTCCTCTCTTCTCATACCATCTCTATTCACCGTCATTCACCTCTCACTTCATACCATCTATTCACCTATCTCCTCCTTCTCTATACCTCTTTTACACCTATCACTTCCTCTCTTCATACCATCTATTCACCTATCTCCTTCTTCATACCGTCTATTCACCTATCTCCTCACTTCATACATCTATTCACCTATCTCCTCACTTCATACCATCTATTCACCTATCTCCTCTCTTCATACCATCTATTCACCTATCTCCTCTCTTCATACCGTCTATTCACCTATCTCCTCTCTCTCTCATACCCATCTATTCCATTATTCCCTATCTCCTCTCTTCATAACCTTCTATTCTCCCATATCATCACCTCTCTCATACCATCTATTCACCTATCTCCTCTCTTCATACCATCTATTCACTCTATCTCCTCTCTTCATACCATCTATTCACCTATCTCCTCTCTTCATACCGTCTATTCACCTATCTCCTCACTTCATACCTCATTCCCTATCTCCTACTTCATACCATCTATTCACCTATCTCCTCCTTCATACCGTCATCACCTATCCCTTCTATTCACCTATCTCCTCTCTTCATACCATCTATTCACCTATCTCCTCACTTCATACCTCTATTCACCTATCTCCTCACTTCATACCATCTATTCACCTATCTCCTCACTTCATACCATCTATTCACCTATCTCCTCTCTTCATACCATCTATTCACCTATCTCCTCTCTTCATACCATCTATTCACCTATCTCCTCACTTCATACCATCTATTCACCTATCTCCTCACTTCATACCATCTATTCACCTATCTCCTCTCTTCATACCATCTATTCACCTATCTCCTCACTTCATACCATCTATTCACCTATCTCCTCACTTCATACCATCTATTCACCTATCTCCTCACTGTCAAGCTATCTGATCTATACAAAACTATTTCACTGTCATCCATTCCATCCACTGGATTTCTCATGCACTCAACTATTACAAACAAAGTGTACTCACTGAAATTGTTGGATTGGACTCAGGAACTCCAGCCCCTGTCTGCAAACTGATCTGTTTTGTGACAAACCAAGACAACATGATGGTTCATTTACACAATCAATTACACACAATGCTAGTTAGATGAGCTGTGAAACTAGCACACAGACACAGAGCCAGTTACTGGTGAATTCTCTGGTGACTGTTACTTTTCTCTCTGTCATACGCTGACTATCAATCATTGTTTTTGGTATATTATGTTTCCCTTGATGTATGAGGTAGATACTGTATCCTAATCATTTCTACTGCTTCTTTAATACTGTATTCTTAGAGTCAGACATATTCATCAAAGCCATGGAGGTTGACATATAACTGCCTTACATGTGACTGGCCTGTCTCATGATATGTGAAGTGCTAAGGGCTCTTGCGAGATGAGGAACAGTATAAGTAGTCATCACTATTATTGTTATTTATCGATTACCATTTCATCACTCACGTACTCACTCATTCTGTCTCACCCATTTGTCTCTTTGTCCTTTTCTTCAGTTTTCTTTTGGTCTCACAATTTTTCCCCACTTTGAGTACAGTTTATTCTGACCATCACTTATTCACTTAGCGCACAACACATCATTCATAATTTATACAGACATATTTGATCAAACTGTTTATGACAGACATATCTGATCAAACTATTTATGACTGACATATCCGATCAAACTGTTTATGACAGACATATCCAATCAAACTGTTTATGACTGACATATCTGATCAAACTGTTTATGACTGACATATCTGATCAAACTGTTTATGACAGACATATCTGATCAAACTGTTTATGACTGACATATCTGATCAAACTGTTTATGACAGACATCTGATCAAACTGTTTATGACTGACATATCTGATCAAACTGTTTATGACTGACATATCTGATCAAACTGTTTATGACAGACATATCTGATCAAACTGTTTATGACAGACATATCCAATCAAACTGTTTATGACTGACATATCTGATCAAACTGTTTATGACAGACATATCCAATCAAACTGTTTATGACTGACATATCTGATCAAACTGATTATGACAGACATATCTGATCAAACTGTTTATGACAGACATATCTGATCAAACTGTTTATGACTGACATATCTGATCAAACTGTTTATGACTGACATATCTGATCAAACTGTTTATGACAGACATATCTGATCAAACTGTTTATGACTGACATATCTGATCAAACTGTTTATGACTGACATATCTGATCAAACTGTTTATAACAGACATATCTGATCAAACTGTTTATGACTGACATATCTGATCAAACTGTTTATGACAGACATATCTGATCAAACTGTTTATGACTGACATATCTGATCAAACTGTTTATGACTGACATATCTGATCAAACTGTTTATGACAGACATATCTGATCAAACTGTTTATGACAGACATATTTGATCAAACTGTTTATGACTGACATATCTGATCAAACTGTTTATGACAGACATATCCGATCAAACTGTTTATGACTGACATATCTGATCAAACTGATTATGACAGACATATCTGATCAAACTGTTTATGACAGACATATCTGATCAAACTGTTTATGACTGACATATCTGATCAAACTGTTTATGACTGACATATCTGATCAAACTGTTTATGACAGACATATCTGATCAAACTGTTTATGACTGACATATCTGATCAAACTGTTTATGACTGACATATCCGATCAAACTGTTTATGACAGACATATCCGATCAAACTGTTTATGACAGACATATCTGATCAAACTGTTTATGACAGACATATCCAATCAAACTGTTTATGACAGACATATCCAATCAAACTGTTTATGACTGACATATCTGATCAAACTGTTTATGACTGACATATCTGATCAAACTGTTTATGACAGACATATCCGATCAAACTGTTTATGACAGACATATCCAATCAAACTGTTTATGACAGACATATCTGATCAAACTGTTTATGACTGACATATCTGATCAAACTGTTTATGACAGACATATCTGATCAAACTGTTTATGACTGACATATTTGATCAAACTGTTTATGACTGACATATCTGATCAAATTGTTTATGACTGACATATCTGATCAAACTGTTTATGACAGACATATCTGATCAAACTGTTTATGACAGACATATCTGATCAAACTGTTTATGACTGACATATCCGATCAAACTGTTTATGACTGACATATCTGATCAAACTGTTTATGACAGACATATCTGATCAAACTGTTTATGACTGACATATCTGATAAACTGTTTATGACAGACATATCCAATCAAACTGTTTATGACTGACATATCTGATCAAACTGTTTATGACAGACATATCTGATCAAACTGTTTATGACAGACATATCTGATCAAACTGTTTATGACAGACATATCCAATCAAACTGTTTATGACTGACATATCTGATCAAAATGGAGCGACATCGACGTCTCATCTCAAATCGACTTCACACTAGCAAGATCTCGAATGCGGAGCAACATCAGAGACTCAAGAGCCATCCCCAACGCAGGCCTGGACACAGACCACAGGCCAATCATCACGACGTTGGTCACTCAGAAGAAGAGGAGGTTCACTAAAAAGAAGAAACAGCCGGAAAGACTCAACATACACAAGCTTCAAGACGAAGAGGTGCAGACTCAGATCAGATGCACCATCAGTGAAAAATTGGACTGTAGTGACCCTACATTACTAAACGTAGAGGAAGCTTGGGGCATCTTCAAGACAGTCCTCCTGGACACTATAAAAGAAGCCTGTGGCACCAAGAAGACAGGAGGAAGAAACAGAAACTGAGAAAGGCAACAGCTTGTTGGAACAAAGAAGTGAAGGATGCTATCAAGGAAAAGAAGAAACTATACAAGATCTGGGTCAAGTCAAAGGATGAAGAGGACTACATCAAGTACAGACTTGCAAGAAGACACAGCAAGAAAGTTATGAGAACAGCAAAGGAAAAGTCATGGACCCAGTATGGTGAAACACTCTGTGAAACATGCAAAGCTTCACCAAGAGAGTTTTACAAGAGTGTGAAAGCGATGAGAGTGCGAGATGAACCTTTCGATCCAACCACTATCATCAACGATGCAAACGGGGAAACATTGCATGGAGAGGAGAAAATAGTGAAGAGATGGGAAAACTATTTCAAAGACCTACTCAACCCATCAGGAGTATGGGCACAAGACACACAGTCCCGGTTCACCCCCAGCCACCCAGACCACTCAGAACCTACCATCCTAGAGAGTGAAGTAAGAAAAGCAGTGAAGACCAGTCCTAAAGGAAAGGCAGCTGGAGACGACGGCATAACAACTGAAGCCATCCATGTGTGCGGTGAAACCGGAATTCAGTGGCTCACCACCATCTTTCAGAAAACTTGGGAGGAGAGAAAAGTACCAGAAGACTGGCAAAATGCAATAGTGGTGCCAATATGGAAGAAGAAGGGCAGCAAGAAAGACTGCAGTACCTACAGAGGCATATCACTACTCAGTCATGTAGGGAAAATATACGCAAAGATCCTGGAGCAGCGCACTCAAGCGAAAACAGAACATCTCCTCAGTGACGCCCAATTTGGCTTCAGAAAAGGAAGAGGGTGCACCGATGCAATCTTTGCACTACGACAACTGTGCGAGAGGGCGATCGAATACGACCGAGATCTCCATCTTGTATTCGTTGATCAAGAAAAGGCCTTTGATCGAGTCAACAGAGACAAGCTATGGAAGGTCCTCGAGCAGTACGACGTCAAGGGCCAGCTGCTAGACAACATTCGGGCCATCTATGCCAACAGCAGGAGTGCAGTCCGCACCGCCAGTGGAACATCTGACTGGTTCCCAGTGACATCGGGAGTAAGGCAGGGCTGTAATCTCTCCCCTCTTCTCTTCGTGATCTATATGGATCAGATTACGAAGGAGGCAAACCCAGACCCTGAGGCACTCAATGAACTCATGTTTGCGGACGACCAGGCAATGGTGAACAATGACAAGATACAGCTACAGGAGCACACAGACCAGCTCAGTGAAAGCTGCGAGACATACGGCATGAAGATCAGCATCAGCAAGACCGAGGTCATGACTGTCAGTAAGAGACTAAACAAACTGGATATCAACATCAACGGAACCCAGTTGAAGCAAGCCAGTGAATTTAAATACCTGGGCAGCATCTTCACTGAAAATGGCAAACTAGACAGAGAAATCGAGACCAGATGCCAGAAAGCCAATGCAGTCAGCTACCAACTTGCCCCTCTCCTGAAACACCCCAGCATTCCCACCAGTACTAAGGCGAAACTCATCAACACCATTTTTCTACCAACGCTGACATACCAGTGCCAGACATGATCCCTAACTAAAGTCCTCGAGAGAAAACTGGTCACCTGTGAAATGAAATGACTGAGGAAAGCAGTAAACAAGACAAGGCGGGACAAGATCAGAAATGAGGTGATACGAGACATGGTAGGAGCAACACCAATCCTACAACACATCGAACATATGAGGATCAAGTGGTTCGGACACCTCACACGTATGACCCTAAACCAACCAGCTTTTCGGGCATACAACGACCAGATACTCTGGCTGGAGAGCCAGAGGAAGACCAAGACGACGATGGAGCGACTCCATGGCAGACACCCTCAGAGCTCACGAGATGTCCCTTCTCCAGGCCACCCGCCTTGCTGCTAACAGACGACTGTATCTCCCCGCGACGCCCACCGGTACAAGCGGAAGGAAAAAGTAAAAATAAAGTAAGTAATATCCAATCAAACTGTTTATGACAGACATATCCGATCAAACTGTTTATGACTGACATATCTGATCAAACTGTTTATGATAGACAAATCCCATCAAACAGATTATGACAGACATATTTGATCAAACTGTTTATGACTGACATATCTGATCAAACTGTTTATGACAAACATATCTGATCAAACTGTTTATGACAGACATATC
>JAPXFY010000028.1:14579770-14607270 GCA_030674185.1 Monoplex corrugatus
TTATCAGTAAGTTATTTTCATCAGTTATTTCGCAGTAACATGCATCTTCCCATATCCACAGACAGAAATTTTCAATGTCTGGTCTATCTACTGAAAATCTCTCCGCTTCTTTTAAAACTGTCTCAATTTTTGTCTTCAGATTTATCCCCTGAGGTGGTGATTAATCAGTGTTACTAATTTTTTAAACAAAAGCCCTGTTCTCGTCCTGCGACTTATCACACTCAGTTCTCAACAGTTTTAACTGTAGAAGTAGTTTATTACTATTAGTGAGTGTCTGCTGTTGAAGTTTTGATGGCAGTGATGGTTAATTTCGTCCACAAAAAATCATCATTGCCTTGAAAACAAACAGAAATAAAATCCTAATTTTTTCTCAAGTGTTTTCTTTAATTTGTGCCAGCTATTGCTCTTGAGAGTAAAGTATTCTTATATTGTGCCATTAGAAAGGCTCATTGGACTTTGTTGCCTGATGCTATATAGTGTTCTGATAATGTGTGCGTGCCTGCGTGCACGCATGTGTGACTGTGCAAAACCGCTATTTGCTGTTTCTTTGCGATGACAAACATTGTCGAATCTGATCCGATAGATGACATGCACTCGCCGACCAACTTCCGGTTTGAATTTCTGGCCAAGTACTAGCACAAATATTATGATTTCGATATATTAAAAACAAAATTTGATCGTATTCATTAAATACTAGCAATATAAACACCTTTGGAAAGCAGTCGCTTCACACAGTTTTACTTCTACTAGTTCCAGGTCGCTTAAAAAATCCCTTGGCGATAAAACATCAAACTGGAGATCATATTTTCTATTCTTTGCTTATGCAGGCTATACCTCCCGCTGATTTCTTTTAAAATCTTTCTAAGTAAAGAGAAACATCAAAAACAATTCACTGAATCAAACTTCTAAGTCAATTTTCATGAAAAATCAGTCAATGTTTACTACGTTTGTCTTTCAGCTTGACGATCACAAGTAGAAATTCGTTGACTGGACTTTCAGCGATCGCTTCGAAGGCCGCCATGATTCGAGGTTCCCATATGCTAAAATGGCAGATCACGGATACTCGCCCTTCCGAGACTCGCGCACACACCCCGTATACATCACATCCACAGTTCCGTCTACGGTTAAATTTAGCAAAAAATAAGCTGCTTGCGCATCCGCGGACATAATCTGATATATCAAGGAGGTCCTCAGATATTCTTCTTCAAAGTTTGCCAATATTCCGACCTTTAGAAGACTAACAAACTAATAATTTTATAAAATAAATATTATACGGGAATGAAGGACAGGTTTCGACCTGTCAACTATACTAATATCTATGAAGGTAGTTCAGTGTGATCTGTGTAATTCAAGTTGCCGTTCACCGGTCACCCCAAGCATTGCCGTGAGCCAGTCACCATTACGTCACATGCGGTGAAACTTCGTCGGTCGGTGTGTTTTTTCTTTTTGCGCAGATTTTCGTAAGGGTGCATTTATAACAAAAACAAACAGCACAGATCGATAGAGGAAAGAACAATCTTTATCTTCATGACAACAACTTTGTCATTCACATTCATCTGCAAGAATATTTGACTGATAAACATGTGCAATTTTTCCACTGACTGACACAATTCCCGCATTGCTGAAGTGAGGCTGCCGGTACCTACATACAGGTTTCCAAATATGGCTACAGTTCTGAAGTCTGCCAATCAAGGCTACAGTATTCTGCTTACATGTCACCAATCATGGCTACAGTACTCTGCTTACATGTCACCAATCATGGCTACAGTACTCTGCTTACATGTCACCAATCATGGCTACAGTACTCTGCTTACATGTCACCAATCATGGCTACAGTACTCTGCTTACATGTCACCAATCATGGCTACAGTACTCTGCTTACAGGTCACCAATCATGGCTACAGTACTCTGCTTACAGGTCACCAATCATGGCTACAATACTCTGCTTACATGTCACCAATCATGGCTACAGTACTCTGCTTACAGGTCACCAATCATGGCTACAGTACTCTGCTTACAGGTCACCAATCATGGCTACAATACTCTGCTTACATGTCACCAATCATGGCTACAGTACTCTGCTTACAGGTCACCAATCATGGCTACAGTACTCTGCTTACATGTCACCAATCATGGCTACAGTACTCTGCTTACAGGTCACCAATCATGGCTACAGTACTCTGCTTACAGGTCACCAATCATGGCTACAATACTCTGCTTACATGTCACCAATCATGGCTACAGTACTCTGCTTACAGGTCACCAATCAGGGCTACAATACTCTGCTTACATGTCACCAATCATGGCTACAGTAATCTGCATGTAGGTCCTCAGTCGTCCCCAAAGTACTCTGCTTACAGGCCGTCAATGGTGGTTACAGTACTCTGCTTACAGATTGCCAAACATGGCTACAGTAATCTGCTTGTACGCTGACAATCATGGCTATAGCAGTCTGCTTATAGGTCACCAATCAAAGCTACATTCATCATCATCATCAAGTGCCCTGCCACATGGTGTTGGCAATCATGGCCCTCCATAGGCATCTATCCCTTGTTGTTGCAAGCACATCTTCCACCCTCTCTGTCCTCAGCCACTCTGCAAGTCTGTCCAATATTTTTTTCCCCTGGGTCTACCTGGTGGTCTCTTTCACTCCAGCTTTTCTGTTGTGACCAGGAGCTCTAATTCCCCTTTCCTGATAAAAGGCATATAAATGTTGCCTGTCTTTTCCTAATCTGCCTCATGAATGATGTTCTAAAGCTACATTACTCTACTTATATGTCATCAATTATGGCTATATTACCCTGCTTACAAGTCACTGATCTGCAGCTTTAGTAGTAACAGGGTTTTAATTTATAAACAAAAAAAAACTTTCAATACAGGATGACAGAGAATGTAATTGGGAATAAAAGAAAAGTCTAAATGTTCTCACCTCCCATCTTTTGAAGCGCACACACGGATGAAAACTGACGTCATCTAGCAGGCGAGGGTTGACAAAGGTCAAGGTCAAGTCAGGCATGCCACTCAGCTTGATCAAGCAGTCGATCTGAACACAAGGATATGTAATATTCATGAAATAATGGATGGATAGCATAGTTCATTTACAGGTCTATTTGGTCAAATCTTTCTTATGATATACGAATTCAGACATCTGTCTTTCCAGATGTTATTGAGTTGGACCATTTTTTGCTTTGCCATTCCAACTCTTATTTTGATGTCTTTGGAGCAGATTCCATCATCAATTTTTACAGAGCCAAAATATTTGAAATCCTTAACATTTTCTAAATGAACTTTGTTAATTGTGATGTCATAATTGTTTTCAGTGCCTTTGCCTTTGATATGTAGCACTTTTGTTTTAAAAGAAACGTGCAGTGATCAAATGGAGCAACTAAAGAAGAGCAGCTTTGAGGTGACAAAAAGGTCTTGATAAAAATTGCATCCTTCAGACCACTGGACTGACTATTTGAGGCATAATCAGTTTTGAACACATATACAAAACAACAACAACAACAGTACAAATACCTACATAGCCCTGAATTTCAGCAATGACAGTGGCTCCATTCCTGTCAATGATGGCATCAACCTCCTCAATGACATCAAAGTAGGCCTCATTGTTGGTGTACTTGACCCCACTGCGTCTCCAGGGAATGTTAGACAGCTGACCAGTGGGCAGCGTGCCTCCGACACTGTCACAGAGTGTCAACATTTTGTTGTTAAAATCACCTGTGTCAGTTTTCACATATTTTGCCAAAATCCAATTATTTTCAGAGTGATTTCCATACATTCAGCAGAAATCTGGAGAAACAAAACTAATGTTTTCCTGGCACTTTACCAACCTGTTAAGACAAAGACAGGATATGTAATTACGTGGGCAGGGAAAGAAGATTGGAAATCCTGCCAAGTTTTGTTTCAAGGGAAGAACATACGGCAGGGAAGAATATATAGCAGGATACAAAATAAAAAATGAGTGATATGCACAGCGCATTTGATTTCTGCCATCAGGAGGTTGGTTGTGATGATCACACATGAACACAGTGCAAGGAAGGCTTGTTCAGTGTTTGAAAAACAGGTTTACCAAACTTCTTAATAAATAGGTTTACTGTGTCGTTGACGCACTTTGATTTAATGAAATTGAAACGATGGATTCTTTCCAGTAAAGTAGAAAGTAGTGGTATTACAGCATGTCTTCCAGACATGGCAAGTCACTTTCAACCATGTTCACTTTTGAATTTGACTTATCCCAAAATGGTGTGTGCATACTCTGGGGACTAAAATGTTGGCAAAGATATAGTTTAACCCTTTCATAACTTTCACTTTTTGTTATGGTTTTACAACAACTGTACAGACATGTTTGTGCCATGTCAGCAGATGTCCTATTTTGACATGGCCGATTTCGACCATTTTCTTTTACAAATATCAGTATTAACCACATGATCTACTATATCTAGCTGACTTTTGCAGTATTTATCCCTTTAAGATACAAGCTATTAAAAAATACAATCAAACAAAGAAAACTGTTCCTGAATAGTTTGTTTCTTAAATCAAACAAAGAAGGGTGCATCATTACGTTGTTTTGTCACTGTCTCACTCTCATATACATAATTAAGTATATATATGTATATATTTATATACACATACACACACACACACACACACACACACATATATATATATATATATATATATAATATATATATATATATATATATATATATATATATATATATATATATATATATGAGAGCGTGACAAAAGGTCTTGCTGATGTCCCCTGTGTGTCTGATTTGAGAAATAAACTATCTAGAAACATGATTTTGTTTGACTGGTTGCATTTTTTAATTATCTGATATTCTAAAGAGATAAATGCAACAAAATCAGGTTGCTACATTGAACTGAGTGAGTCAAAACCGATTTTTGTTAAAAGAAAATGGTGAAATCGGCCATTCCAAAATGGGACATCTACTGACATGCCACACACATCAGGATTGAAAAGTTGCTTTAAGATCGAAATGAAAACTGAAACATATCAGATGACTACACTATACCTTTGCGAACATTTTCATCCCCAAAGCATATGCGCACACTTTTTGGTTTGATTTGAATCGAATTCGAAAGTGAACATGGTCGAATGTGATTCACCATGTCCTGGAGATGCACCGCGGAACTTGTTCACTGCTGCTTTTTATTTTGCCAGAAACGATCCAGCGTTTTCAGTTCTGCAAATCTCAGTGTGTTACCGATGCACTGAACATATGATTTTAAGCTTTGGTAAAGCTATATTTTCAAAAGCAGAACAAATCTAACCTGCACTGTATTAATGTCCGATCGTCACAACCGACCTTCACACGATAAAAATACAATGCACCGTGTGTATCCGCCATTTAAAATTGCCTACCCCGCAGCCAGGTCACGTGCTCTTTCTCAGAAACGAAACCAAGAGCAGACGATGCGAGACCGGAGAACGATAGGTAAGTGTTATATCATGTCCATCACTTTGTACGTCATCACAACTGACCCTTGGGGTCACATCTGACTGAAAGATAATGAAAAACACTTTCAATTAACACTGTGGTGAAGGGTAATTGGCTTAAAAACATGTGCGAAACATTGTTGATGGCAACGAGCTGATCGTCACGTAGGCACTTTGTCTAGATACTGACACAGACTTTGTTTCGCATTACTTGAGTCAGTTTTCCTTAGATTCCGCCGTCACAACTGACCCCTCGAAAGACATGTCCGAAATCACAACCGACACTTTCTTTGTTCACGAAAGGAACAGTAGCAATCAGAAGACGATAAATCATTACTCACGCTTTAGCTGTGCATACCAATTTTGCCCATCGTGATTGAGGGGCCATCTCAGAAGTCATTTAGTTTGAAAGTTGACAATGCGTGGTCAGTTGTGATGATTTTGACAAAAGACATGAAAAGAGCCCTCGTAGTCTGTGTCCAAAATCACAACTGACTTATTTTTGTACATCAAGCAGAAACAAAAGCTCTGATGCAGATAAACTGTGTGTTTGTATTTTGGAGGTTTGCAAGGAGAATTTAGTTTGTGCAATGGAAAACAATTCAAAGTTTTTGATAGCTTCTAACAGAAAGTACAAGGGTCAGTTGTGATTATTTCTAGAATGGACATGACAATGACTGTTAAAATTTTGTCCAAATCACAACTGACTTGCATTTTGAATTTCCAGCTGTTACAAAAGCACAACAGAAAAGGAATTTACACAATCTTCTTTTTTGTTTTGTAATGGTTTTGATGATTTGCATTCAGTACATATTCAGAGGTCTTAATCCTTGTTTAACATCAGAACCAGAGTCAGTTGTGATGATTCTTTTGAAGACATTATTGTGGATGATGTCCATTGTCACAACCACTAAAGATTCTTTCTGTTAACAAAACATGATTGCTTCTATGAACAATTTAATTTAACTGCATGCCCAGGTTCAATTTTTAATTTTTTGTCTTTTTTTATAGTTTAAAAGTGGCTTATTAGATAAATAATTTAGAAAGAAAGAGGAATTTTTTTTAGTTCATTTCCACATTTTAACAAATATGTAGACACAAAAGTTGTGTTTCTCATGAGTTTTATTCTGTTGTTTTGAATAAACTGTATTATTTGATGACAGATGCTATATTACATGATGTCAAATAATATAAACTAAAAATTCGTCTTTTTATAGTTCAGTTTGTCTTGGTCTGTTCTCATTTTACATCCCAAGCGTAAAATGTGTGTAATGTTGGATGCTTTGCTTTTATTAACGTTAGAATTAGCCTACATATCAAATTTAATGCAAACTCAATTTAACTATATTCAAAACGTTCTGTTAATTTCAAATGGTACTGCTAGTGTGATATTTCAATCCAACACTATACTCCATGTACAGTACAATCTCCCCCCCCCCCCAAACCAGTGCTCACACACACACACACACACACACACACACACACACACACACACACACACACACACAGAAAACGTGTGTGCATCTCCACGCACAAATACTCCAAAAGACATAGACATCTATTTTCAAAGTTTGAATTTAAGATGTTTTTTCCTTCATTTTCTCTTCTAAGGTTTGCGTGAGTTGATTACTCCTGCCAAAACTTGCAAACAAAGCAGGACCAATGCACAGAAATGCAGGGACTTCAGAGAGGAGTTGAAGAGCAATCCTGAAAGGTATGCAGCTCAGAAGGAAAAAGACAATGCACGAAGCAAAAGAAACTATCATCGTGCCTGTACTGAAGAAGAACTGGAATTACGACGAGAAAAGTCAAGACAGCGATCCAAGCTGTACAGGTATGTGAAGTGGGTTTTGCTGTTGATTGTAGCCAAAGCTGTTGCTTTAAATCAAGGGTAAAAACAGGCAATCCTGAAAAGTTAAAAGTGAATTTAAATAGTTTTCTGAGATGTTAATTACAAATCTATTTTATATAGATCTATTTTTTAGTGTTCTACTACAGCACCCCAATTATCAGAACTTCACATTTCTGTGTTTGATGAATATAATTACCATTGAGATTTGTATATGTGATGGTTCACTACTCTTCCCAAGAAAATTGAGCAGCTATATGTGCTCAGTTTGAATAGATTTACCCTAATAGTAATAATGTGATATTTTTTATTTCATTACTGCCCCATCCACCCCACCCTCCCACTAACTTGATGTATACTCTTTTGCATGACATATTTTTATGTTTCAATTTCTTGAAACTGGTTATGCAAGAAAGTATCTTGATATGGACAAATGTTGTCAAAGTCAGGGCAGAAACATGAAGGTATCCTAACACTAGTCCAAGGATATAAAATTTGAGGTAATTTTTAACAAAATTTCACAATATATGTTTCACTGCTGTTTGAAATTTACAGTTTTGGGATGCATTTTTTCAGAGAAAGGAAGAAAGCAAAACAGGCATGTAGTGATGCAGCTAAACCTAAGCCAAAGGCCAAAACCAGACACGCCATTGCGGAGCAACGGGAGGCATGGAGACAGCAAAAGAGGGCAAAACGACAACAATGGACTGCCCAGAAATGGCGACGCCATAGAGAAAAGTGCCAACAACAATATCAGGAGAGAAAAAGAAAAACACAGCCAAGTAAGTCTGTACCAAGTATTTAAAGTAGAGTCCATAAAATGTATTATAACAACAAATAGCAAAGTTTTATGACACCAATAATCTTAACATTAACAATCAAGCCAAATCCCAGAGCTGATTTGAAAAAACAAACACTATCATGCATAACCTTTATACCA
This sequence comes from Monoplex corrugatus, assembly GCA_030674185.1. Classification (NCBI taxonomy): domain Eukaryota; kingdom Metazoa; phylum Mollusca; class Gastropoda; order Littorinimorpha; family Ranellidae; genus Monoplex; species Monoplex corrugatus. Next base: position 14,588,027 of record JAPXFY010000028.1, read on the forward strand.
GTTAAGCATGGCCAGATTGTGCACATCCATCTTTTCAAGTAAAATAAAAGGCTCTTCACAATATTATCACAAATCCATACTCAAAATACAACAGGCTCAGACAGACAAATGTACAGACAAAATCATGTACATACAGACACAAACATGCACACACGCATATGCACAGTCACACACACACACACACACACACACACACACACACACACACACACACACTTTTATCTTTTATTTTTTATGTTTTATGTTACAGGTAAAGATCAAAGGAAAGAGGGGGAAATGTGTGAAGACACAGCAACTGGCAGCAGACAGCCATCTTCCTCCTCAGAAATTCAGCCTGTGTCATCTTCTCCTGGACATTCCAGTCCACATGTTCAGTCGTCCTCACCCCATTCAAGACAGTCCACTCCAAGTCCACATGACATGTCTGCCAGCTCTTTGCATGATCAGACACAGGAAGAGATGGAACCATCTTCATCAACCCCTTCTGTCTCTCACTCCCAGTCCCAGTTAGATTTATCAGAGCCGTCTCCTTTCCATATGTCAAAGTCAAAGCAAAAGAATCAAGCCCCAGCCAGCAAAGAAAGCGAGAGGAAAGCCTTATACAGAGCCAAAAAATATTTGGAAAAACTGAATCCCTCCGTACTACACAAATTGCTGAAAAGTATGAAACCAAAACCAAAGTCACCCCCCAAAATAAGGAAGTCATCCACTCTGTCACCTTCTCCAAAGAGCCTGAAGTCAGCTCTTTACAAAAAAATATCTCAACTTCAAAACAAAAGAAGCAAGAAATCCATCCTTGCAAAAAAGTTATTTTTAGATGTCTTGACTCCAGAAAGAGAAAGCGATTTGTTAGAAAATCAAACCACTACAATGTACAAAAGAAAACAAATGAAATCTGCAACTAAAGCAGCAGTCGAATATTTAGAAGATGTTGCTGTTGACATGCCAGGGAAGAGATCTGTTTCAAAAAAGACTCTTCAACAAAAGAAGATCCTCACCAAAAAAATGAAAAGGGTGCACAAAGATTTCACAAAGAAATCCCCTCACCACAAAATTGCTCTCAGGACCTTCTACCGTCACAAGCCATCCCATATTCTGTCATCAAGCAAGTTGACATACAGACAGTGTCTCTGTGAGACATGCACTAAAGTTGATTTGAAAGTGGATGCTCTGAACACTGTCACTGAGCTGCCAGTGGATGGCAGAGATGTTGCATCAGAAAGCACACTCTGTCAGATTCCAACACTGGCATGCTTAGAACGAAAATGCGGTCAGTGTGGAGTTGAACAGTTCTCAGACCAACTTATAGAAAACCTGACACGACCACTGTCTGACACCATCTCTTGGAAAAGTTGGGACATGGTCAGTAATGAGAGGGGGAAAAGAAGAGAACTTGTTCAGAAGAAAGGTACAGTGGAAGAGCTGCTCAGAGAACTGATGAAAGATCTCCAGATGTTTTCAAAACATCTGTTCGTTTTCAGATGGCAGTTCATGCAGTTCAAAACTCTGAAGGCCAGTCTTCCATCACAATGTGCCATTGCTATTTGCGATTTTGCTGAAAACTTCTTGTGCAAACACCAAGATGAAGTTCAGTCAGCCCACTGGGGATATCAGCAAGTCACTGTACACCCAGCTGTCCTCCACTATCACTGTCCCACATGCCCTGACATGGTCACAGATTATCTGATTTATCTATCAGATGATCTGAACCATGACGCCAATATGGTGAAAACTATTCTGGATGACACAAATGAATATCTGGAGGTTATGAGTAGAAACTTCCAGAAACTCTTTGTGTTTTCTGATGGCTGTGCAGCACAGTATAAGAGTAAACTTCCCTTTTTTCATCTTGCAAACACAAGCAGTTCCATTAAAATGGAGAGGTACTACTTTGGAGCTCGCCATGGGAAAAGTGCCTGTGATGCTTGTGGTGGGGTGATAAAAAGGGCAGTAGATGAGGACATTCGCACAGGTGAATGTGTCATTCAGAATGCAGCAGCCATGTACGCACACTGTCAGAACAACTACATTCTGGCTCCACCCTCTCATGATCCAACCAGTTGCTGCCACACAAGAAGATCTTTCAGGCTGGTTGAAACAAAGGACATTGACAGATCCATTTCTTCTTCCTCTCTTGCAACTGTAGCTGGCACCCGTCAGCTGCATGGAGTGAGAAAAGTTGATCGTAATGTCCTGCAAGTCCGTAAACTGGCATGTTTCTGTTCTTCATGCCAACAGGACGACCAAGACAACTGCACCAACAAAAGCTTTGTGCAGTCTTGGAAGACCATTCGACTCAGAGCTCCAGGTGGGTCACATACATCAGATATTCCAGGGGAGGATAAAGAATCAACTCCAATGATGGAACATGTGATCGTGACAAGAGAAATGCATTTTGACCATCTTCAAGAGCGCCTTGAACAATGCCAATCTTATGAGCAGCTGGAAGTCTTAGTTGCCACAATCAACCTTGAAGGGTATGAACTGCCAAGTGAGTTCCCTGAGACTATCCTGGATGTTGCAGGGGTAATTGATAAAACGGCTCTCTCATGCAAACCCCCCACTGCTCCAGCCAACCTTTACCCTCTTCTAACAACAGCAGATGGAAACTGCTTACCCAGGGCTCTGAGTCTTCTTGTTTTTGGACATGAGGGACACCACACAGAAGTTCGCTGCAGAATTGTGGTGGAAATGGTCAGAAACTTGCACAACTATGTGCATGGTTATGGGATGGGTGACTCTGATGCAGAAGGGCACAAAGTGGCTGCTTTTGCTGCTGTTGTAGCAGAGGGCTCAGGTCTGTCAGCTGATGCAGTTTCTCCTCAAGACATTGAAATGATTCTGAGAGCTGAAATCCTTCAAGTCATGAAGAAGAACAGATTCATGGGCATTTGGCAGCTCGCTGCTGCAGCCAATGTTCTGTCAAATCCAGTCTGCTCCATATATCCCAAGATGGGATGGGAAATTGTTCAACAAATGAACAATAGAACACTCAATCCTGTTCACCCAACATCTAGAATGCCTGTCTACATCCTCTGGACAAGTGATAGAGATGACATGCATCCCAGTCATTGGACCTCAAATCACTTTGTACCAATGCTGCCCATGACAGATCCAAGAAGACAGGTATCTGTTAGTGAGGATCAGTCTGCCTCAGACTCTAAATGCCCTGCTTCAAAACAAGACAGCATGCTGTTTGACAACTTCACCTCTAAATCTGTCAGACTGGAGGACATAGAGGTTGATGAATTCTATGTTGTTGTCTGGCATGGGAAAGAATATGTGGCCAAGATTGAGGGCACATATGTTGATGCTGTCACTCATACTGACATGGTGTGGCTTAACTTCATGGCTGAAACCTGTCACAACAGTGGCCACTACTTCTGGCCACAAAGAGACGACACATCTTGTGAGCCTCTTTCAACAGTGAAAAGGAAAGTTTTCCTGGAACTAAATCCAAGCAACAGCACACAGAGGAGACAAATATACTGCATTATATGAAATGGAAAAAAATGAACTGCATGAGATTCTACCTGTGACACTTAATCCTGTTTTCCTCAGTATAAGTTATACTATGACACTATAGCTGTCATGTTGTCACACCCTTTTCCTTTTTCTAAGAATATTCTAAGCACCTAGTATTGAATATGTAATTCGTACGCAAAATAACTAAAATCACAATACTTGAATACGCACGTCATAAGTGCTTATAAGCACTATATATATATACGCACTCACGAGCATGTGGTCACTTTATGATTCGCTTTCAAAAATGGGGATTGCATCCGAGAGTATCTCAACAACTTGTGTGTTAGTCTCACTGTAAGTAAACATTGTGCCAGACTTTCTTTACTGTTCTTGAAGTAACTTTTACAAAATTTAGATATTACCCGTTACTCCAATGAGGAGGTGCAAATGAATCAATGCTACCGTGCCAAATTCTCTGTTACAATTGCACAGTTGTTTAGATTACTTTTAAAAAAAATTGCATATATTTGATGAAGAAAAAAGCATGGTTACACCATTTTGTTGGCCAGAAGAACTACTTTAATTTGTGTTTTTATTGTATTTATGTCAACTGATGCACAAAACTTGATTTAATTGTTTTTGTCATGTCCATACTGAAAATTGTCACAACTGACACTTGGTCTTTTTTTTTTGGGGGGGGGGGGGGGGGGGGGGAATGAACTACAAAAGATCAACTGTTTGCTTGTATATAGATATTTTTGTTTAAAATGGGCTGGTTAATATGTTTTATTCTCTTTATCAACTATAATGTACATTTGCATGATTTCTCAGTAAGTACAAACTTGATGTGGTGTCGGACGTGATGGTGGACATGAAATTGTACCTCATTCTTCATTTATAAAATAAAATAATCACTTTGTTTCTTTGTTGTCTTTGTTACATCATCCATCTTTCATGAAAGCTCCAGTTTTATGACCCTCACTCTTCAGTAACTGTTCAGTTCTAGCCATTTTTCATGTCCAGCATCACAACTGACTTTCCTCTGGGTGATCTGACATTTTCCAAATCACCAGATAAAGTGCTGTTCAAATTATCTTTTTATGTCTGTTTTCATGCAAACAAATGATTGAACTTTTAAGAATAAAGTTTGTTTTTGTCTTATTCCAGTTTTGAATTTGTATGACCTGTGTCCCGTTTTTTGCACGACCTTTTGTCACTGTCTCATATATATGTGTGTGTGTATATATATATATATATATATATATATATATATATATATATACACATGTACATATACACACACACACACACACACACACACACACACACACACACACACACACACACACACACACACACACACACACACACACACACACACAACACACATATATTTCCCCCTAATATCAGATTCGGACTGATTTTTTCAAGAATAGGCCTATGTAGTTTTTCTGGCATTATGTGTTTTGAAATACATTCTAATAGTTCTTGCATGTTTTGAAATATGTTCTAATATAATATTGACTACAACCACATATACCTTTGAATTGAAATTGAATGAAGGTCAGCTCTAAGCAGTGCCAACTATGCATGCTACACAAACAGTTAAGACAAAGACAGGAAATGTAATTACGTGGGCAGGGAAAGAAGATTGGACATCCTGCCAAGATGTAAACAATGACAAAATTTTAGTTATAATTATGAACACAAAATCAAGTACACAATATAAAAAATTCTGTGAAAACCAAGTACACAATGCAAAAAATTCTGTGACTCAAATCTCAATTAGGTATGCAAACACTTTTGTCTCTTATAACAAAAAAAGTACATAAAGAAAAAGCAAAGGGCACACAAACAAAAAATGTTAATAATTGTGATACCTTGTGGACTTGCCGGTGACAGTGTCTGTGATGGTACGGAAGAAGTTGGGAGGTTTGATGAGTTCTTTCAAAACATTCACCTCCATGGCCAGAGGGAAGCCATTGTCCAGCATCTCATCCAAAAGCTGTATGTTTCACACACATGAAGTGATGAACACACACACACACACACACGAAGTGATGAACACACACGCACACACACACACACGCACACACACACACACATGCACACACACACACACACACACACACATGCACACACACACACATACACACACATAAACACACACACACACACACACACACACACACACACACACACACACACACACACACACACACACACACACACACACACACACACACACGTTACATGTAGCCTACATTTTGACATTAACCCTTTGACTCCCGCACCCTGTCCACCAGCATCCTGCATGTCAATCATGCAGGAGTCAAAGGGCTAATTATTATGCATGCTCTTCACATATAATAATGACCCAAACAGAATAACAATGACTTTACAAGTAAAATCATGGGTCAGTAAAAAAAATTTAAACAATACAGACTATAACTGTCAACACAAAGTTTATGGTGTAACATCAAATGGTTAGGACACTTACTGCTAGTTTTGTTTAAAGCCCAGCCGACTGCATAGAGCCATATCTACCATAACCATTTCAATACACAAATACTTCAACAGATAAAAAGGGAAAGAAAATTAAGTAGGCCTACACATATCAATGCATTCGTGCACGCAATATAAGAATATGCCCCTGGCGCTGACCAGCCTGTCCAATTTGTCACACAGGGGATTTAAAAAACATACCTGAATACAAATTTAAACATAACTAACGACACTTAAACATATATAAAACGGACCTAAATTACTTAAAATGCTTCTGTAGATCTCATTTCACTACAGCCAAAAATGCACATAATACATGTACCCAATTACAAATTCTAAGAGAAAGTATTAAGACTTTATCGAACACATACAGGTGAATGGACCAGCAAGGCAGAAAATGATGGGAAGAAATGACAGGAAGCAAAGGAAGAAGGCAGAAACAAAGAGAATGACAGAAAAAGAAAATTTCTAGCACAGTATTTCCAGAAGGTGGGGATACTATTTATACTGAAAGAGCCCCCGGCATCCACACAAGGGTGTCAGGATGCTTGGAAGGTTTGGGTTCAAACATACTTGGGCATCACCTGGTGGGCAAAGGGTGGAGACCTTTCCAATCTCTCTGGTCAACATGTGTGGAGGCCTGCTAGTGCCTAAACCCCCTTCATGTATATGCCCACACAAAACGTCAGATATGCAAGTTAACTTAAAGATCCTGTAAGCCTTATCAGTGTTGGGTGGCTTATGGAAACAGACAAAGACATAGCACGCACACCCCTGAAAGGAGAGTATGACTGCCTAAATGGTGGGATAAAAAAAAGTTAGAGCAGTCCTCAACAACTCAGCTGGCTGAGTGTCAGATTCACATGCTAATGAGTTCAAACTGTAGGGTGCACTATATTAAAACTGGCCTTCTTATTACCACCGGTTATAGCATTACATTAAACCCCTTGCCCCACTTCCGTACAGTTGTTATTCTCATTGACAATATCACCTGAAATGTACACTAAAGTAAAACAGAACCAAATCAATCAATCAATCAATCAATCAATCAATCAATCAATCAATCAGTCAATCAAAAAAAGAAGGGCCATGTAAGTAAATGCCCACTAATATATTTCAGTGTACGTGGGTGTTGCAGACAAGAAATGAAAAAATGCAATGTAAAATAAAACAACATAAACCTAAAAAGTGTAATCTAAAATAAAACCTAAACCTAAAAATGTAATCTAGAATGAAACATACAAAATCTAAGCACAAATCTGCAATGAAGCCAACTCACTTCAAACACGGTGACGTAGTGTTCTTTGAGCATGGACTCATTGCAGTCCTTGAAGTAGTCTTCAAAGATGTCGCATGCACGATGCAGAAATTCCAACACAAACAGTGGTGGTACTGCAGAACACAAGACAGTGCAATTTACAATATCCACACAATTAACATGTACACTGTGTTTGTAAAGAATTCAGAACACATTTGTTTACCATAAGAACCAAAGGCTGGGCTATAAGACACAGACTATTTGTATTAAGTGAACACAACAGCTATGGAGTCATTTTGGCACAGTTTCCTATCTTTATTAAACGTATTTGGAATGGCGTTTGGAACCAGTAAAGGTAGGACAGTAATGGCTGCCTTAATACCTGGAGCAAGCGATTCCTTGTGTTGGGCAAGTGATGAGCACAGCAACTTGCCCGCCAGGCAAGTACCAGGCAAGTGCAATACTTTGCTATTATCTGCCGCCGATTCAATCATTTAGTTTTACCTACGCGTACGGTCAACAGCCAAAGTACACAGAACTAGCTATGTTACACTTATGACACCAATATCGTTACAAATTGTGCAATGCGACTGGTTTAGTCAGAAGACTTTGGCTAATCAGGATGGGGCTCAAAGTTTTTCTCTTTCTAACCACTTGCCGACAACACAATGGCAGACAAGGAGATCATGCTAATGTCCATGGCAAGCAAAGATGTTTGTGTTGTCTTCCAAAAGAAATCTTCCTGACAAGGCATTTTGCTTGGTTATTGCCTGTCAAGATCTGGTCAACCTTGGAGCTCAGGAGGTGAATATTCTCCTTATCATCTCTGAGGAGATCCTGACAGAAAGTGAGCATACCATTGACACAACATAGTGGTAGGTGGGTGGGAGATGGTGATGGCTACCACTGAGCTCACATAAGCCAGAAACATGAATACAAATGTAAATATAACTAAGGACTAAGGACACTAAACATGTATAAAAATATGCCTAAATGACCTAAAACTGCTTCTGCATATCACACTTCCTTCGAGCCAAAACTGCACTTAATACACATACCCAATTATCAAAATATGTCAGGCTTTACAGAACACATACAGGTGAATGGACCAGCAAGGCATAAAACGATAGGAAGAAATAACAAAAAGCAAAGGAGCAAGGCAGAAACAAAGAGAGTGACAAAAAAGAAGAGATTTCTAGCACAGAATTTTCAGATGGTGGGAATACTATTTATGGTGAAAAAGCCCCTGGCATCCCCACGGGATAGTCTGATGATGCAAGAAGAAAACATTATGCACAGATGTGGACTCAGCAAACAGGATACTTTACTCTTACTGGTGACCTTTACCCTGTGCCTCTCCTTTCAAGATTAACTCATTATTACAATATTAGCTTTAAGTAAGCAGATGATGAAAGTTGACTTAAGATGTCACTGTTTTCAAATCTTGTTTTCTTTTCTCACATTGGACACAGCAGCAGGGAAGTTTCAGTCTTTTTCTCATACTTTTTGTATCTAGTGTTTGTTTGTTTGTAATCTTACGCTTGACAAAGGCCAGTTGGCTGAAAATTTGTGCCTGTCTTGTCTTGTTGTATTAAATACGCGTTCATATTCTTCTTTCGTGTTTTTTCTGGTTCCTGTTTGCTTGAACGTGGGCAGTCATATTTGTTTTAGATTTTTTGTTTTCTTTGCAACATTTGTTACTGACTTTTGAGAATAATGATAAAAATAAAAGATCACTCCAAATTCTGTGATTCTACAGGAGACTGCAATCAAAAAGCATGCGCCTGGTTTGATTTAACAGTAACTGCTGTTTACCTTCTGTTGTTGCCACGGCAATGAAGTGTAGGCTGCCGCGGTAGATGTTGATGAGGTAGTGGTGAGGTGTGGAGATGACAGGAGCAATATCCTCAAGATTGGAAACCTGAAATTCAGAGAAAACAATGAACTTTTGTTCAACTCTTTGAGACTTCATACACAATATCAATGCATAATGCATATATATACCTCATTACTGCCATACGCCTTGTATGTGATCTCATTGTGTACCAACAAAGTGAATTTTAACAGTTAATGGTCTGCAGGATGTATTCTATTATACTGTACGAAACTTCAAGCCATTTACAACAGATATACTGCCTCCTATTACAGTATTAGTCATAATCAGTCCTGTATAGTTGTGTGGTCAGTTTCTTTTGACCAGATCACTTGACGATTGTTGCCACATATTTACAATGGCAGCAGTAGACAAACACGCTCAGTATGATAGAAGAACAAAAGAAGTTGCAGTTCAAGAAATACTGGAAAAAGTTACTGAAGATGGTAGTAATGAAGAGAAGATTTTGATGATGGATCAGGACAGAGACAGCGACAGTGAGGGCAATTTAGTGCGTGTGTACATGTCTGTGTATGTTTATATACATGTGAAATGCACGCATAAAAATTTCCTCAAATTTCCTCAGATTTTTTGCCATGTTGCCCGCTGCAGAGGACAATTGGCACTGGGTTTCCATTAAGTTCCAACACCTGAACATGTCTGAAAATAAAGGTTTTATAATCAAAATTTGACTGCACAATAAACACTCACCTGATGGAATAGTAACCAACTTTTGATTTTTTAGTAAAAGTCTCTGATATTGCTAGTTGTTTTCAGATTTTAGCCCCCCCCCCCCCCCCCCCCCTTCTGTTGTGATCCACCAGCAAGGACTGTCATTACTCCAAAGTCATCAATTGCTAAGTTTTGGTGTTTTATGTGACAAGCAGTTTGGTTAAGGAAAAAAAACTGTGTCATAAATACAGGCTTAAAATTGTGTTCAACAAAACCTAGAATTGGATGTCACTATGCAAATAATCGAAATTATTAGAAGAACACCGTTAATCATCACCAAACATAAATTATAAACATAAATTATAAGTTATTAAAACAATTTTTGCAATTTAGCATATTATTATGATATTAGAAATACAGAGATCACAATAACTATTATTAAGACCATGTCCATACCTTGCCCTGTGCCTCAAAAAAGTAGTCTAAAATGGATTTGTTGACGACACTCCGCCAGTGTTTTTCCATAACCACATCTCTGAAACATGTGAATGAAAAGGAAATAAATCATAAATTGTCAACAGTACTAAAAAATACTCAGAAAGATACAAGATGTATAGCAAACAATGGAGTGAATGAATCAATGAATGGGTGTTAATCATTGTGTGTGCACGTGCGTGCGTGGGTGTGTGCGTGCATACATGCGTGTGTGTGTGAGCACGCATGTGCATGGGTGCATGCCTGTTCAGGACGGGGTGGGGGAAATGTCACCTTGTCTGTATGTCACCATGTCTACATCATACTGTATTAGTGTATGTCATATGTCTATAGTAGGCTATATCACTGTTGTATGTCATCATATTATATGATTGTTTTGTTTCAATGTGAGTTCTTCTACATCATCATCACGACATCTATATCACAGTGTATATGTGTCACAATATATATACCATAGATCATTAAGAATAAGAGAGCGTGTGTATGTGTGTATGTGTGTGTGTGTAATATGTATGTAATATGTGTAATATGTCCATATATAATATAGAGTGCCATATACATCACATCAATGTGTCACCTCATTTGCCAAGGACATATATATATATATATGTGTACTTTCATGTTGCATCAGGAACTTTCCTACCTCCATCTTTCAGATGGGGGATCCCAATTCATTTGAATCAGAAGGCTTTGTTCATCTACATGAATTATGCATGAGGTCAGCAGCCAATCATAACTTCCTATGATCACAGCCCTGCATCAGTTGCAAAGTCCTACCCCTTCATAGATTTTGACCTTGCTTCTAAAATGGCCAATGACGAAGCTTCATCAAGTGCTGTAAGAAAGGCAGCGTGTTGCCAAAGATTTTAGTCATTTCGTAACAGCAGATGTTGGACAAACTGTATGTGAACTGTGACTGACACTGCCTTCAGACTGGGTGACAACTAGCCCACACAGTAGGGTCACTGAGGGGGAGAGTGATGAGGAATTGGAGCAGGCACTGTTTGTATCAGTCAACTATTAGCAATGTGCCAGCACATCTAGTCAATGTGGATTGCCTGTGTGTGTTGCATACAGCCAGCTCAAACAGGAAAGTTCAGGACAACACCTGGTGATGAGAACTGCTCACTGAATTGTATTCTAGCAGTGTTTCTGTCTCTTGGGAGGAAATGAAAAGAAAGTGGTGGGCGTGGCAGTGAGGGATCAAGTGCATGCGTGTGTGTGTGTGTGTGTGTGTGTGGTGCATCACTATCCAGTAGTTTATATGCACACAGATATGCAGTTATATCTCCATTACTTAGATATATATATATATATGTATGTATATACATATGTATATATGTATATATATATGTGTATATATATATATATATATTATATATATGTATGTGCGTGTGTGTGTCTGTGTGTGTGTGTGTGTGTGTGTGTGTGTGTGTGTGTGTGTGTGTGTGTGTGTGTGTGTGTGTGTGTGTGTGCGTGCGTGTGTGTGTGTTTGTGTGTGTATGTTTTTTTCAACACTTTTTATATTACTAATCCATAGTGGATAACAATAAATTGTGTTAAATTTATTTACGCCAATTTCATGGGCCATTCTTTGCTAACCGAAATGTCAATAACACTTGAAACTATCATGAATGGATAGTCTGTTTATTTTCCTTTCACACAAAAAGGTTGTTCATGTTCCTTTCACACAAAAAGGTTGTGATTACTTTCATGCAATGGTTTGCATGCTAGAATTTTTGTTTTTAACTCTTTCAGCCCTGTCTGTTTTACAAGAGAAATGCACTCCCAGCCTGGGGGTATTTGGGGGGGAACTGTACAATCAACAGGTACCCCAATAAAATACCTATATATATCTCAGAAACTACTCGATAAAATTCATTGAAATTTTGTATGCTTGCTAATATGTAAATGTTCTGTCTCATATATAATTTTCAGATCATTTGATTTTTCAGTCTTTGTTAAAATTTTATGAAAATTTACAAAAACTACAAAAAATCTTATTTTTATCATTTATTCATATTCACAATTAAAGAGGCACACCAAAATCACAATGCACACAAGTGAACACAAAGGGAGATACTACAAAATAGGAATTATTACTTTGAAGTTGTGTTAAATCCCATAATACCCACATTGGCCACAATGTCGAAAAATAAATCAAGGAAAAAGAAACACTTTTTCTGCAAATGTGCGATACACTCGATTCAGAGGCCCTATCATGAGTTGAGGATGGTGGTGGTGGTGGTGGTGGTAGTGGGGCCAGAGATTGCTCCGACATACTGTGCAGCAAGAAAGTGATGAAAGGAGCCTTCATTCTCATTATCACTGTCACAGTCGCTTTCTTGCCGTACAGTATGTCGGTGAATTCTAGAAGTATCAATATGAACACGCCCACTTGATGTTGACGGTTAATTTTCCACCTCCATTTCATCAATTTCATCAATTTTCGGTCTCTGCGAGGGCACTTTATCAAGTGAAGTGCCGATCGACGAAGATACACTTGATTTAGAGGTCATTTCTGCTATTTCAGGCTCAAAATTACCGCCTTTATCAAGGAGGATTTCATCCAAAACTTGTTGCACTGTGTAGTGAGCTCATTTAATCATCCTGACGTTAAAAAACACACAAAAAACTGTGTAAAATCGCTTCGAAATGACTTGGCGGAACCTGCGACGTTATCAGAAGGGAACAGTGACGGAGTAACATCCCTTCTGTAATGAATATTCATACAAATGAAACCGAAAGTGAGTGGGTGTGTGCATCCGACAAATTGTTGGGCGCAGGAGCCAACACTAGTAACAGGCGATCAGTCGCGCTCAACAATTTGTCAGGCGCAGGGCTGAAAGAGTTAATCATTAATTTTTTGTTGTTGCAAATGGCATACACTAGACTAGCAAAACAATGTACCTGGCACTGAAGGGGTTAATGGGAGAGACAGAGAGAGAGAGAGAGAGAGAGTGTGTGTGTATGTGTGTGTGTAAAAGACTGAGAGTGAGACTGTAAGACAATAAATGCCACTAGATCAGTAGATGTCTAGATGTCTAGAGTGGCAGCAGACTAGAGGAACTTGGATCCGTGTCGGACACTGAGGCTAGCATCATCAATAAGTAGTAAGTACCACTACTCGTCTACTATTATAACTATAGGCCTACTGCTTAGTACTTACTAGTAGTAGTACTACTGTACTACTACTACTACTAGTAAGAGTTTTGCACCTTAGGTCCCGAATCAGGAGAAAGAAAACCGTTCTCACCAATCATACTGGCCAGGTCCACTCTCTCATTAAAATTACAGTAAAACAATTAAAACAACAGAAACTTACCCGGTATTGTTTACGATGAACAAGCTATGAATCATTTTGAAAACCTGCAGCTGTCTACCGCAGACGACAAAATACCTGGCCGGAAGTACGTATTCATGTGACACAAGGGACATCACTCTTAAAAACATTGCATCTGTTTACGGAAAAGTACCCAATAGCTCAGTTGGCTGAGCATGCTAATGGTTGTGGGGTCGAACTGCGGGGCGCGCTTTATCAAAACTAGCATTCTTACCGCCCATCTTAACGTGTTGTTCTGGTGTATTGATGTAAGATTAGACATATCCCCCTTTCCCCACTTTCAAAGTAGGCGCACAGCATACATCTCCCTGGTGAGATCAACCCTTGAGTACAGTTCGTCAGTGTGGGACCCGTTCCTCCAGAGGGATGTTGATAGGCTGGAGAGCATCCAGAGGCGTGCGGCTCGCTTCATCACCCAGAATTACAAAGACCGCACCCCTGGATGCATCACAACCATTCTGAAGCAGCAGAATTTACCACCACTGCAGACCAGGAGGAAGGAGCAACGCCTTACCCTGTTCTTCAAGATCGTCAGGGGGAAATCCCAGCCATACCAGCAGAGCAGTTTCTCAGACCTGTGGCCAAATCAAAAAGGAAAATCATACCACGCTTAGAGAAGGACCACGAAACAACTAATATAGTATCAACCATGGCCAGAAACAACAACAGGTGCTTCGTGGTTGAACGCTCAAACACCACCACCTTTTGGAATTCTTTCTTCCCTCGAACGACAACAGAGTGGAATGGTCTGCCAGACGATATCATCACCTTATCGTCGGCACACCAGTTCAGGATGGCTGTGTCTGGCCTCAGATGCAGCCCAAAACCAGTCTGCTGAACGAGGAGGGGGCCCCAGGACCATACTAGATGGTGCTGGGGATCGGCTAGGCCAGCTGATTATACCAACTTTAAGCTGAAGTGAAGCCTGCCGACGGTCAGTCCCCCCCCCCCCCCCCCCAAAAAAAAAAAAAAAGTTTGCTTTTTTTTTTGTTTTTTTTTTAAAGTTAGGAATCCTGTGTGCTCTCCCCCAGTTTTTCCCCCGTTGGCGCGTATATCCAGAATTGGATTCTGCCGACGTCTACACATCAAGATCAAGATCCCTGTCGGCCATATCACCTGAACCTGATGTGAGCGTTGACGAAGAACTGAACTGAATCCATTAATTGTTATTGCTATTCCCGTTTTTGAAGCCCAGCCAACAGCACAGAGCCATATCAGATCTGTAACAATCTCAATCAAATCCGTCAATTGTTATTGTTATTCTTATTTTTGAAGCCCACCCGACAGCACAGAGCCATATTATGGTTATAACAATCGCAAAAAGTACACCTCATGAAAAAAAAAATTGGAAAATAAAATTAAGTACACATATTAATGCCTTTTCGCACATGATTTCGTGGTATGCTTCAGGCGTTGACGACTGTGTCAAATTTATCACCAGGAGGTCTAAATAAACGAAACTGACTAAAAGTGTAAAAACGAGTAAGGACACTAGAACACGTAGAACTGGACTGGCTAAAATTATCTAAAACTGCTTCTGCACATCGCATTTTCTCAGAGCCAAAAAAAATGCTCTTCACGAATGTACCAAATTATCAATCCTATGTAAACTTTAAGTAAGGCTTTATAGAGCACATACAGGAGAACAGGCCACCAAGGCAGAAAATGACAGGAAGAGTGACAGAAAGCAGAGGAACAAGGCAGAAACAAAGATAGTGACAGAAAAGAGACGTTTCTAGAACAGAATTTCCAGAAGGTGGGGATACTTTCATGCTGAGAGAGCCCCTGACATCCCCACAGGGTGGGAGGGGTGGTGGTGGAGAGAATCAATCATCATCAACAATATCAACAACGAAAGTCCAAGTATAACACAACAGAAAACTGTTGTTAATTAGATAGTAGCAAACAAACTAATGGGCAAAGCACCCATAATGAGAAGCTAGAAATGAGATATAGACCTACCATGGCCAGTCCTTATTATTAAGCAGCCTGACTGAAATGTTTGGGGTTTTTTTGTCATGAATGCGGTTTGGATGTGAACATAATAATAATAATATATTTTATTTATATAGCGCAAAATCTTGATAAAATCAAATCTAAGCATATACATTAACAAAAGAACACACACACAAACAAACATATACACACACATACGCATGAACAAAAGAGACCTTTAGATTACACGTCACGTATCCAATACGTAACGTATCGACTACGTATCGCATTTTCTCGCGTGATTATATCGATACGTACTGCTTCGATAGGGACGTGTCCACGTATGGAAATTGGGCTATACGTGCTTTTGCCCGTATCTATTTTGGGACTGCATATCTCAAGTTTCAAGGTAAGTAATATTTTGGTTGTGTTTTGAAACCCCTTTTCTACCTTGTTACGTATGTCTTGTGTCACTGAGTTTTAAACAATTCATGTACGAGTCGACCAAACGCACCAAGTGTCATCAAGCAAAAGCCTGCTTCTGGGAAACACGTATTGCCCAGCTGCTCTAATTAAAATGTCGAACAAGACTTCAGCTCACAGGCCCGATTCGACTGCAATTTAGCCTAACTATAAAATGCTATTTTGTGGACGCGAAATGTTCAAAATGTCATAAGTGACGTAATTTTTTTATTGTTTTTGATAGTTGCTGATAAATTTTATTATCATCATCATCATCATCATCATCATCATCATCATCATCATAACGAATACATATGTAAACAAATAAAAAGACAAATGAAATAAGTTTCTTCCTGTTTTTCAGATCTAAGTGTTCCCCATGCCAAATCAAGAAATCACACAGCCCAGCTGCACGGTACCTTGGAGTACCGGAGTACCGGCAAGATTAAATGCAAACAGAAGAAGAAAGCAGAAAGACTGATTTTGAAATTCAGAAAGATTAATGTGAAGAGAGAAAATAATAGAAGTCGAGAAGCTGGAGGATGCAAACAATCACCTAAATGTTAGAAAAACATTTATCTTTCATTGTAGTTACACTCATCTCTAATGTGGTTTCAAAAGTAGATTTATATTCAACTGGTGCTAAACAGAAGAATGTTAGTAAAAGCACTTATTTATGTTCATTGTACTTACACTTATCCCTAATGCTATTGTAAAAGCAGACAGCTCTAACAGTACCAAATAGAAGAATGTTAGAAAAAAACACTTATCTTTCATTGTTCTTACTCTTCTTGCACGTTTCACTACAGTAGAGATCACCAAATGGAAGAGACAAGCCTGAATTCTTATGCTTCAAGGCTGCCAATGATTTATTATTTGATTTGGAATCAATAGGATGGTAGTATTTGAAACCACAAATCCCCCTGCTGTGGTGGTCGTGATGAATTGCATCAGCATTTCATTAGCTTATCAGTTAGAATTATGAGGTAAGACCTATTGGCTGGTCATCATGGCTTTGTGTGAAAGAAAAGGAGGGAGGGAGAGATAGAGCAGGAAGGGTGGATGGCAGAGAGAGAGAGAGAGAGAGATGATTTAGATTTTAAAGTGATAGTATGTTTATACACCATAACAGAAACACACACATACATAATCTGCTCTCAAATACATCATATATATGGGCAATCAAATCAGGTTTGCTCTTACTGGGCCCAGCAGATAGGCTAGACAAAAGTCTGATAAAAGCATCTGGCTTGCTAGTTAAGATAGGAATTGCAGTTATTATACCTAATGTATATGATGAAAAATGTGGCAGTATATTTTAAGTGTTTAAGGACTGGTGTTCTTTGAAAGAATATTATTACACTTATCCATAATACAACACATGTATCTTTCATTGTAATTACACTTATCTTTAATGTTGTTGTAAAAGCAGATTTATACTCAACCAGAAATGCACTTATTTATGTTCATTGTACTTACACTTATCCCTAATGCTATTGTAAAAGCAGATAGCTCTAACAATTCCAAATAGAAGAATGTTAGAGAAAACACATCTTTCATTATTCTTGCACATGACACCACAGTAGAGATCACCAAATGGCATATGCCATAACTCTGCACATGATACGCTCCCAGCATCAACCCTGTCTCACCCCCTCCCCATTTTCCATGCACACACACACACACACACGTACAGAGGAAACACACCATTGTGAAGTCACAAAATGACAGGTGCGGTAATCAAGCAGGTAAATGTCAGACTTGTAATAAGAATGTCCGGGTTTGGTTCCTTCTGAGTACCTCCTGCCTGGTGAAAAATGGTGGAGAATTTGTTAAGTTTTCTGGTCAGCATGTGTGCAAACCTACCAGTGTCTGAAACCCCTTTGTGTGCATGCTCATGCAGAAAATCACATATGCACTATACAGATCTTGTAAGTCATGTCTTGTGTGTTTGGTGGCTTATGGACGCTTGGCCCAGTAAGCATATCCGCCAAATCAGAGTATACAGACTGCACTAGTATACTGCCTGCACAACGTGGACAAAACTGCGCATATACACATGTGAGAAAATCTGAACGTTATAGAAAGATCATAAGGTTTTTCTAAAAAATAACACAAACTCAGCAGATCTATGCCACTAAACAATAAGCAAAGATCAGGGAAAGGGGAATGATTGTTTTGCACACGTTACTTTTTGTTGTTGTTTTTTGTTGTTGTTGTTGTTGTTGTTGCTAATTAATCGTCTTCATTTTTATGGTAGAAAACAACAAAAACAAAAACTTATGTCTCACAACTTGTATAATCTTTCAGAATAGTATTCAAAATTCATTTTGTCACAATAAAGAATTCATATGTCCATAATATCATAGTGAATATTTTCGTCACACGGAAAGTGTGTTGCAAGTGCATGATTTGTGCGTGCTGGCGAGCGCGCGCGCGCGTGTGTGTGTGTGTACAAAAAGACTGAGTTATTAATTACAGTGCAAAATATGTACTTAATTGATTTAATTACAATCTGAATTTATAAACAACTCCTGTTCTTCCTTGCTAGTATTAAATAAAAATACAGAAATATGTATCTATATAATAAAAACTTTCAGCCATTATTTGACACTGATAAAGCATGGGGCGCGCGCGCGCGCGCGCACACACACACACACACACACACACACACACACACACACACACACACACACACACACATATACACAGAGAAAAAAAACATCAATAGCGTTCATTGCCTATGATGTCATTGTATTGAATGATGTCATAATGTTGGAGCAACCAAGTTGCTAGAAAAGATAAAAAGTAATTGCTAGATCTATTTTCCTTTACAAATCCCGAGTACAATAATTTAGATCTAGTTCGTCGTCACATTGGTAGTATCAATGAAAAACAAATGGCTACATATGTTTATAATGTCACACGTCGTAAAGTACAGGTTACGTCTCTTGTTTCGGGTTACGTCTCTTGTTTCGGGGGGCGTCGGGGGACGTAGATCCTTGACACGTGTAATCTAAAACCATTTCATTTTTAGTACGGGACACGTACGTATCGCGGTACGGATACGTGTTTGGAGATACGTGACGTGTAATCTAAAGGTCTCTATTCACACACGAACGCACACTCACGCACGCACACACGCACGCACCCACACTCATGCACACACACCCACGCACACACACATATATATACACACACACACTTACACACACACAAGCGCACACACACAC
>JAPXFY010000028.1:14612270-14614770 GCA_030674185.1 Monoplex corrugatus
TTGTTCCATAGTTCATTCATTCATTTGATCATCCACTCCCTCCTCCCTCCACTCATTTATTCAGTCATCTGTACAGTTTGTTCTGACCAAACGCATTGCACATTTTGATATACAATATTATTACTTGTTCATCGAGACTGATTTGGATGCCTTTTTCTCATGGCGATGATGATCATGGATGATGATGATGATGAGAAATTAATGTGCTTCACACATTTACAAGACTCAGAGATTAATACATACAAAAGCACTTATATATTATGAATACACACATACACGCACACACACACGCACACACACACACACACACACACACACACACACACACACACACACACACACACACATACACATACACATATACTGTTAGTGTGAAGAATAGCTATAATGCCTTGTCAATAACGACACGTGAAGGCAAAAGGAAAACAGCTCTTATATATCTGAAGTCTCATTGTAAACTAAGATCCACTTCCTGTTTCTGAATCAATACTATGACTAATCTAATGTCCTGAGCAAGCGGAACATGTTTGCATCCAGAACGTGACTGCCTGACGTGTTATATGTTTATGGATCCGTACTATTGCAGGGGCAGATTATGATATTGATAGAGTGGGGGGGGGGGGGGGGTCCTAATGTAAAGGGTGTCTGGGAGCATGCATCCCCGGGAACAAGTTTTGTCAAGAGGATTGAAATACTAGCCATTTTATACACTCATCTGATGAAACCATACAATTTGGTTAACCCTTTGATTCCAGCACCCTGTCCACTGGCACCATACATTGCCAACCATGCTAGCAAAGCAAAAGCTTAACCCTTTGACTCCATCACCCTATCCACCAGCTTCCTGCAGGAAGGAGCGCATACGGAGTTGTCTGAGCGCGGTGAATCCCTCTTGCATGAAGCTGGTGGATGGGACGAGGGAGTCGAAGGGTTAAGTTTTTGCAGTTGGTGGATAGTGTGCGGGAGTCAAAGGGTTAATCTTAAAACTATTTATCATATTATCTTACTTATCTCCCTTGTCTCCTCACAAGCAGTTCTACTCTTGGACAGCTTTGGAGAGGGGTTCCAGGGCTTTCGCGCCCCCCCCCCCTCCCTCCGTCCACAATCCTCCCCTGCCATGACACAACAAGCATGCATCATCCAGCCACACATCTAACTTCACAACAACGCTGGCTAAAAAAAAATGATTGATTATGATGATGTGGTTGTGATGTACAGTTGTATGGAAAGCGGCACTGGCAGCCCATGGCCCAGCTGTGCAGAGCGATGTCAACTGTTACTATTGCCACGACATGCAGCACACGGACATCGGGCACTGTCTACAATACCCTGTCGTCTGTCCGCATGGAAAGGTCTTGTCTTGCTGTGGTTTGGCTTTTTCTTGTCTTTCTCTTCCTTGTAAAGTGGAGTGAGTCGAGATAAAAGTATGTTGTGACTTGTTTGGACTTTTCTTCAGTTGTATTGGGTTGTCTTGTCTTGTCTTGTCTTGTCGTCTTGTCTTGTCTTGTATGTCACTCCGTAATTTGTTCGGTATGTTTTCATTCACTTGTCCTACCTTGGTGTATCCTGGCATGGGTTGCCATGTCTTCTCTTGTCTTGTCTTCGTTCGACTTGTCTTGCTTTGTCTTGTCTTGCTTGACTCACCTGAGTTCGATTTGTCTTGAATTGTTTTATCCTTCCTTGTCTTGTCTTGTCTTGGTTTGCCTTGTCCTGTCTTGTCCCGTTTAGCTTTTTCTTGCCTAGCTGTGTTTTGACACAGCTGTTGGCTCGTCAAAAAGTTTTATCCTGTCTTTTCTAGGTTTATGTTTGGCTTAGTTTGGCCTGCCGAGCTGTGTTTTGGCATAGCTATTGGCTAGACAAGCCTTATCCTGTCTTTTCTAGGTTTGGCTTAGTTTGGCCTGCCAAGCTGTGTTTTGGCATAGCTATTGGCTAGACAAGGCTTATCCTGTCTTTTCTAGGTTTATGTTTGGCTTAGTTTGGCCTGCCGAGCTGTGTTTTGGCATAGCTATTGGCTAGACAAGGCTTATCCTGTCTTTTCTAGGTTTAAGTTTGGCTTAGTATGGCCTGCCGAGCTGTGTTTTGGCATAGCTATTGGCTAGACAAGGCTTATCCTGTCTTTTCTAGGTTTGGCTTAGCTTGGCTTTCCGAACTGTGTTTTGAAATGCTTGTTGGCTTGGCATGGCAGGGTATGTTCTTGGCTTGAGAAGGCCTGTCTTGTCGCTGTGATGATTCAGAAGATTCATCATCATCATCATGTGCCCTGCCACATGGCGTTGGTGATCATGGCCCTCCGTACGATTTCATCCCTTGTCGCTGCAAGGACATCTCCCACCCTCTCTTTCCTCAACCACTCTGCAAGTCCGTCCAATATTTTCTCCCTGGGTCTACCTGGTGCTCTTTTCCACTCCAGCTTTCCTGTTGTGACTAGGTGCTCTAATTTTTCTTGTCTCATAAAATGTCCTATAAATGTTGTTTGTCTTTTCCTAATCTTTTTCGTTAG
>JAPXFY010000028.1:14619770-14654770 GCA_030674185.1 Monoplex corrugatus
CCTGTGTTCCTCCCTTGCTTTCTTTCTTTCCTCCCTCTTTTCCTTCTTCTCTTCTTTCGTTCTTTCCTTCCTTTCTTCTTCCCATCTTTTCTTTTGTCTTCTCGCTCTTTCTTCTTTCTTCTCTTTTTTTCCTTCCTTCTTTAGTTACTTCTTTCCAAATTTTCTTCCTTCTTCTCTTCTTTATTCTCATCCATCCTTTTTCTTTCTACACACTCTCTCTCTCTGTCTCTCTCTGTGCCTTTCTCTCTCTCTCTCTCTCTCTCGTCCTTTCTTTCTACACACTGTCTCTGTCTCTCTCTGTGCCTTTCTCTCTCTCATCCTTTCTTTCCACACTCTGTCTCTGTCTCTCTCTGTGCCTTTCTCTCTCTCATCGTTTTTTTCTACACTCCGTCTCTGTCTCTCTCTGTGTGCCTTTCTCTCTCTCATCCTTTCTTTCTACACACTGTCTCTGTCTCTCTCTGTGCCTTTCTCTCTCTTATCCTTTCTTTCTACACTCTGTCTCTGTCTCTCTCTGTGCCTTTCTCTCTCTCATCGTTTTTTTCTACACTCTTTCTCTGTCTCTCTCTGTGCCATTCTCTCTCTCATCCTTTCTTTCTACACACTGTCTCTGTCTCTCTCTCTGTGCCTTTCTCTCTCTCTCATCCTTTCTTTCTACATGTACACTCCGTCTCTGTCTCTCTCTGTGCCTTTCTCTCTCTCTCATCCTTTCTGTCTACACTCTTTCTCTGTCTCTCTCTCTGTGCCTTTCTCTCTCTCATCCTTTCTTTCTACACTCTGTCTCTGTCTCTCTCTCAGAGCCGCCCCCCCCCCCCTCTCTGTCTTTCTGTCTGTTGACCTGTCTTGCGTGCTTCCCTGTGTGCATTCTTCCTTACTCCTTCCCCACCTTCCTCACTCACAAACTAATGGTCCCCATCTTGATGTCTCCTCCCAGCCCGCTGTATCCAGTGCGGTAACTACAGTAACCAGGTGGGCTGCACGGACATCGAGCTGTTGCTGGACGCTGTCAGCGAGTGTGCTGACCCCCTGACCCCTTTCTGCATGACCGACGTCCTCGTCGACTCCAAGTCCCACGTGTCCACGTTTAAGAGGTGCCTTTGAATTTTTGTTTTCCTGATATATAACACACCAGAAATAGCAAGCAAAATCGGCCAAGCCAAAACAGCATTCAAGAAAATGAAAAAGCGTTCTTACCAACAAATGCCTATCAATTAACAATCAGAAAGAGAGTTCTTGAATGTTGTATAGAACCGATACTGTTGTGAGGCGTGGACAGTCAATACGCAAAGCCAGAACAAGATTGAGGTAGCCGAGATGTGGTTTCTAAGAAGAATGTTGAGAGTTCCATGGACAGCAAGGTAAACAAACGACGCAGTCTTGATGGAAGCAGACACAAGAAGATCATTGATAAGGAAGATTAGGAAAAAGACAAGCAACATTTATAGGCCATTTTATGAGGAAAGGGGAATTAGAACACCTGGTCACAACAGGAAAACTGGAGGGAAAAAGAGCATCAGGTAGACCTAGGAAGAAAATATTGGACGGACTTGCAGGGTGGTTGAGGACAGAGAAGGTTGAAGATGTGCTTGCAGCGACAAGGCATAGATGCATATGGAGGGCCATGATCGCCAATGCCATGCGGCAGGGCACACGATGACGATGGTGATGATGTTGATGATGATGATGATGACACAGCCCTTTGTGTTTTTGTTTCCTGATACACAGCCCCTTTGTGTTTTTGTTTCCTGATACACAGCCCTTTGTGTTTTTGTTTTCCTGATATACAACCCTTTGTGTTTTTGTTTTCCTGATATACAACCCTTTGTGTTTTTGTTTTCCTGATATACAACCCTTTGTGTTTTTGTTTTCCTGATATACAGCCCTTTGTGTTTTTGTTTTCCTGATATACAACCCTTTGTGTTTTTGTTTCCTGATATACAACCCTTTGTGTTTTTGTTTTCCTGATATACAACCCTTTGTGTTTTTGTTTTCCTGATATACAACCCTTTGTGTTTTTGTTTCCTGATATACAACCCTTTGTGTTTTTGTTTTCCTGATATACAACCCTTTGTGTTTTTGTTTTCCTGATATACAGCCCTTTGTGTTTTTGTTTTCCTGATATACAACCCTTTGTGTTTTTGTTTCCTGATATACAGCCCTTTGAGTTTTTGTTTTCCTGATATACAGCCCTTTGAGTTTTTGATTTCCTGATATACAGCCCTTTGAGTTTTTGTTTTCCTGATACAACTCTTGCAACCGCCTCAGTGATATTGATACCGCGCGCTCATTGTGGTTCCTCAACACACCACTAACCCTAAGGTCGTTCAGTCCAGATGTCAGTGGCAGGAAACCCACGGGAAGTAGATTGATATACGTCAACCGCTATGTGAACACTCACCAGAGGAGACCCTGTAAGTGCTGCAGGGTCATGTCAGTGGAGTTCAACAGTTACTTTTCTGATTCAACTCGACAAGGACAAATTCCCTTCTGCAGACAGCAAATGGTCAGTAGTGGTGCCAGACCAAGCGGGAGAATCCCAGTAAAGGAGACCACCACCCCAATGAACCACTGACACCAAGCAACTCAAGCTGAATGAAGTTACTTCAAGTCTGGAAGCGGCAGAGAAAACCAAAACTGAGGTCAGGAGAAAAACAATACCAGTATAAAATATAGACCAGGTAAAACACAGGCTAGGTAGGGCCTCAGGAGCAGGCCAGTTCACAGGTTTATGTGCAGGCTTAAGGCTTGTGCCATGATCGTCGTACACATAGCACCTGTGACGTTAGTGCATATGGAATTCGTTTCGAGCGTGGAGACGTCACCTTGAGAAACTGAAACTGAAACAGAAACTGAAACAGAGGTCACCACGAGATCAATGCATGAAGGGTCACAGAATATGGGACAATTGTCACGAGGCTTTGATGATTGATGATTTCGAGATAATGAGGATTATCACCATAATACTTAAAGAGCCACATTTGGGATTGATATTGCGTGACACGACTACATTCTACATTTACTGTCACAAAGCCCAACGTCAGCCAGGCTCAAGAGATAAGACAATTGCAGTATTGGTCTGGAAATTTGGACAGCACTCTCAAAGGCGTATCTTTAACGTGGATGAGACTGGACTATGTGGCCCCAGTCTTCCCGATAAGCCCATAGCACGCTCAACTCTGCGTAGGAGGCAGTCAGAGCTGAAAAATCCCAAAATGATTTTTGGACTGATGGGGAATTGAACCAACGATCTCCTGGTCAGTAGTCTATTTTGCCATAGTGACCAGTGTTCATAACAGTTATACTCTTTGTCTATGTGGCCACTTAGCTATGATGTTCATGTGTGAGGAAAAGAAAAGAGCTGAAGCAAGGACACCGTGATAAGGGAAGATCATTTAACCCTTAGACTCCCACCCCCTGTCCATCAGCATTATGCATTGTCAACCATGCTAGCAAAGCAGAAACTTAACATGCTGACTCCCTCACCCTTTTCTAAAGGCCAGCCTCATCAACTGTGGCATCAACACCATCAACCTGGAAGACATCACCCATACAGAGCAAGTTGTACACGCTGGGCACAATCACATTTGAATAGCACAGAACAGCTGCTATTCATCAGAAGAAGGACTGGCGGAAGCTGAGACCAAGGCCACAAGACTCCTTCTCATTCAACACCCGTGGAAGAATATGTTCCTTCAGGGTCGGCCCTGTATCCCACAATCATGAAGACTCAAACAAGGCGATGAGGACCAACATGTCCACTCACCCGTCGGATCGACTGGACAGTCTGTCCTCTTCCTTCTCATCATTGTATATCTGAACGACAGCTGTGCATTCATTATGTTACTCAAAACCTGGCCAGCTCATGGGTTGATGTGCAGGCTTAAGGTTTGTGCCACGATCACCATACACATGGCACCTGTGACGTTAGTGCATATGGAATTCGTTCCGACCGCGGAGACGTCGTCTTGAGAAACTGAAACTGAAACTGAAACTGTGTCTATTATGTGCTTACAGGTGTGTAGATGCCAAGACCTGCATCAGCCTCTGGTACCTGCAGACTTCTGACAAGCATATCTGCCTCTCCTTCGACCCGGCATCGGCGACCTCTGACCTCGACTGTCATTTCTGTTGCGTTGGTGACGGATGCAACACAGACTTTGTGCCGGACAGCCAGATTTTGTGGCGACCTTGACGTTGCTATGGCGTCTTCGAAAGCCCTCTGGCGTCCTTGACATTTCTGTGACGTATTTGACATTTCTTTGGCGTCCTTGATATTTCTCAGTGTGTCGTCTTTGGCAGTCGTTTCTCGTCCTTGAAATTTCGATGACTTTCTTGATATTCCTGGAGCGTCCTTGACATTTCTGTGGCGTCTTTGAGAAATGTATGACGTCCTTGAAATGTCTATGGTGTCCCACATATAAACGTAGCGACCTTGAAACCCATATCAGAGCTTGAGATGTAAAACAGTATTAGGAAACGTATTAACTGTGCGCGTTTCAGATTGAAATGTCATTAACACCGGATTAAAACAATCTGTGAAAAAACTGCGTGTTTGTATTTTATATTTCTTGCAATGAAGCCTTTTCCCCTGCCCGTTTCTTTCTGACTCTGCCTTTCTCTTTCTCTATCAGTCTCTGTCTCTTTGTCTCTATCTCTCTGTCTCTGCCTGTCTATGATTCTGTCTCTGTCTCTCTCTCCCTCTCTCTCGATCTCCTCGCCCCCCCCCCCCCCCTCTCACTGAGTGTGTGTGTGTGTGTGTGCGCGCGAATGTGTGTGTGTGTGCGCGCGAATGTGTGTGTGTGTGTGTGCGCGCGCGAATGTGTGTGTGTGTGTGCGCGCGAATGTGTGTGTGTGTGTGTGTGTGTGTGTGTGTGTGTGTGTGTGTGTGTGTGGTGTGTGTGTGTGTGTGTGTGTGTGTGTGTGTGTGTAAAATTTCTTTTGAAGTGTGGAGATGTTGAATGCAATTCTGCACCTAGACCCACCAGTTTAGAGGAACACGGCAGCCGAGGCTGACCAGCATGACACGTGGAACTTCTACCCACCGGACCTACAGACCCCTCTTCCTGTTTAACAGTTCTTTCTGGACGATATTCTAGTGACGTTGCAGACCATGAAACCCACCACAATACAAAACTATAAGTTGACACAGTGGATGACAATAAACTATAAATTAGACACAGTGGATGACAATAAACTATAAATTAGACACAGTGGATGACAATAAACTATAAATTAGACACAGTGGATGACAATAAACTATAAATTAGACACAGTGGATGACAATAAACTATAAATTAGACACAGTGGATGACAATAAACTATAATTAGACACAGTGGATGACAATGAAATACACATATCAATAACTTAGTACACAGTGGATGACAAATAAACTATAAGTTTGACACAGTGGATGACAAACTAATGAACTGATGAAAGATAATTGACACAGTGGTGATGAACAAGTGACACATTGAAGAACTATAATTAGACACAGTGGATGACATGAACTATATTGCACATGATCATACTATAAGTTTGACACTATGCAGGGAATATAGTTTGACACATGATGCAATGAACTATAAGTTAGACACAGTGGATGACATGAACTATAAGTTTGACACAGTGGATGACAGAACTATAAGTTGACACAGTGGATGACAATGAACTATAAGTTTGACACAGTGGATGACAATGAACTATAAGTTTGACACAGTGGATGACAATGATGTTACTTTGAACTAAGTTGACACAGTGGATGACAATGAACTATAAGTTTGACACAGTGGATGACAATGAACTATAAGTTGACACAGTGGATGACAATGAACTATAGTTTGACACAGTGATGACAATGAACTATAAGTTGACACAGTGGATGACAATGAACTATAAGTTACACAGTGGATGACAATGAACTATAAGTTATGACACAGTGGATGACAATGAACTATAAGTTAGACACAGTGGATGACAATGAACTATAGTTTGACCAGTGGATGACAAGATGATGACATATAAGCTTAGTTTGACACAGTGGATGACAATGAACTATAAGTTTGACACAGTGGATAAATGAACTATAAAGTTATTGACACAGTGGATGACAATACGTATACACAGTGATACAGACTTAGTGACACAGTGGATGACAATGAACTTAGTTGACACAGTGGATGACAATGAACTTAGTTGACACAGTGGATGACAATGAACTTAGTTGACACAGTGGATGACAATGAACTATAAGTTAGACACAGTGGATGACAATGAACTGTAGGTGTGACACAGTGGATGACAATGAACTTAGGTTTGACACAGTGGATGACAATGAACTGTAGGTTTGACACAGTGGATGACAATGAACTTAGGTTTGACACAGTGGATGACAATGAACTGTAGGTTTGACACAGTGGATGACAATGAACTGTAGGTTGACACAGTGGATGACAATGAACTGTAGGTTGTGACACAGTGGATGACAATGAACTGTAGGTTTGACACAGTGGATGACAATGAACTGTAGGTGTGACACAGTGGATGACAATGAACTGTAGGTTGACACAGTGGATGACAATGACTGTAGTGTGACACAGTGGATGACAATGACTATAGGTTTGACACAGTGGATGACAATGAACTGAAGTTGACACAGTGGATGACAATGGAACTGTAGGTTGACACAGTGGATGACAATGAACTTAGTTTGACACAGTGGATGACAATGAACTAAGGTTTGACACAGTGGATGACAATGAACTGTAGGTTTGACACAGTGGATGACAATGGACTGTAGTTTGACACAGTGGATGACAATGAACTGTAGTTTGACACAGTGGATGACAATGAACTGTAGGTTTGACACAGTGGATGACAATGAACTGTAGGTTGACACAGTGGATGACAATGAACTGAAAGTTTGACACAGTGGATGACAATGGAACTGTAGGTGTTGACACAGTGGATGACAATGGACTGTAGGTTTGACACAGTGGATGACAATGAACTGTAGTTGACACAGTGGATGACAATGAACTGTAGTGTGACACAGTGGATGACAATGAACTGTAGTTTGACACAGTGGATGACAATGAACTGTAGGTTGACACAGTGGATGACAAGGGAACTGTAGGTTTGACACAGTGGATGACAATGGAACTGTAGGTTTGACACAGTGGATGACAATGAACTAGTAGGTTTGACACAGTGGATGACAATGAACTGTAGGTTGACACAGTGGATGACAATGACTGTAGGTTTGACACAGTGGATGACAATGAACTGTAGGTTTGACACAGTGGATGACAATGGACTGTAGGTTGACACAGTGGATGACAATGAACTGTAGTTTGACACAGTGGATGACAATGACTGTAGGTTTGACACAGTGGATGACAATGACTGTAGGTTTGACACAGTGGATGACAATGAACTGTAGGTTTTGACACAGTGGATGACAATGACTGTAGGTGTTGACACAGTGGATGACAATGGACTGTAGGTTTGACACAGTGGATGACAATGAACTGTAGGTTTGACACAGTGGATGACAATGAACTGTAGGTTTGACACAGTGGATGACAATGAACTGTAGGTGTGACACAGTGGATGACAATGGACTGTAGGTTTGACACAGTGGATGACAATGGACTGTAGGTTTGACACAGTGGATGACAATGGACTGTAGGTTTGACACAGTGGATGACAATGAACTGTAGGTGTGACACAGTGGATGACAATGGACTGTAGGTTTGACACAGTGGATGACAATGGACTGTAGGTTTGACACAGTGGATGACAATGGACTGTAGGTGTGACACAGTGGATGACAATGGACTGTAGGTTTGACAAAGTGGATGACAATGGACTGTAGGTTTGACACAGTGGATGACAATGGACTGTAGGTTTGACACAGTGGATGACAATGGACTGTAGGTTTGACACAGTGGATGACAATGAACTGTAGGTGTGACACAGTGGATGACAATGGACTGTAGGTTTGACACAGTGGATGACAATGGACTGTAGGTTTGACACAGTGGATGACAATGGACTGTAGGTTTGACACAGTGGATGACAATGAACTGTAGGTTTGACACAGTGGATGACAATGGACTGTAGGTTTGACACAGTGGATGACAATGAACTGTAGGTGTGACACAGTGGATGACAATGGACTGTAGGTTTGACACAGTGGATGACAATGGACTGTAGGTTTGACACAGTGGATGACAATGGACTGTAGGTTTGACACAGTGGATGACAATGGACTGTAGGTTTGACACAGTGGATGACAATGAACTATAAGTTTGACACAGTGGATGACAATGGACTGTAGGTTTGACACAGTGGATGACAATGGACTGTAGGTTTGACACAGTGGATGACAATGGACTGTAGGTTTGACACAGTGGATGACAATGAACTGTAGGTGTGACACAGTGGATGACAATGGACTGTAGGTTTGACACAGTGGATGACAATGAACTATAAGTTTGACACAGTGGATGACAATGGACTGTAGGTTTGACACAGTGGATGACAATGAACTATAAGTTAGACACAGTGGATGACAATGAACTATAAGTTTGACACAGTGGATGACAATGGACTGTAGGTTTGACACAGTGGATGACAATGAACTATAAGTTTGACACAGTGGATGACAATGAACTATAAGTTTGACACAGTGGATGACAATGAACTGTAGGTTTGACACAGTGGATGACAATGGACTATAAGTTTGACACAGTGGATGACAATGGACTGTAGGTTTGACACAGTGGATGACAATGGACTATAAGTTTGACACAGTGGATGACAATGGACTGTAGGTTTGACAAAGTGGATGACAATGGACTATAAGTTTGACACAGTGGATGACAATGGACTGTAGGTTTGACACAGTGGATGACAATGGACTATAAGTTTGACACAGTGGATGACAATGAACTATAAGTTTGACAAAGTGGATGACAATGGACTGTAGGTTTGACACAGTGGATGACAATGGACTGTAGGTTTGACAAAGTGGATGACAATGGACTGTAGGTGTGACACAGTGGATGACAATGGACTGTAGGTTTGACAAGGTGGATGACAATGGACTGTAGGTGTGACACAGTGGATGACAATGAACTATAAGTTTGACACAGTGGATGACAATGAACTATAAGCTTGACACAGTGGATGACAATCAACTATAAGTTTGACAAAGTGGATGATGTATGGAAAACTTAATGAGCGTTTTTCCTTTACTGGACGGTGGTGTGAGGAATAACAGGGAGGTGGGAATTTCACAAAAAGACAATGAAAAGCTGATGAAACTTTATTATGACCGCTTGATTGGAACTGATGAACAAGACAGAAAAACCGATGACCTTGAGGGGAGATGGAAAACTGGCTTTGTGCAGACGTTTCGTTATACCAGCATATATGCAAGGCCTTGAGTGAATGTCAGCGTTACTGTTATTGTTGTTTCTGTTTAAAAGCCCAGCCAACTGCGTAGAGCCACATCAGGGCTATAACCGTTTCAACATATACGCAATTCTTCAACAGGAAAAAAAAAAGGAAAAGAAAATTAAGTACACGTATCGATGCATTTGCACACATAATCTAAGGAGATACCCCTGGTGTTGAGCACTCCATCCAATTTATCGCACAGGGGATTTAAAAACACACCTGAACACAAATTTAAACACAACTGAGGACAATACAACAGATTTTAAAACGGGCCTGAATTACCTAAAACTGCTCCTGCATATCTTATTTCCCTAGAGCCAAAAGTGCACTTAATACGTGTACCCAATTATCAATCCTGAGAGAACGTACGTTAGACTTTATCGAACACATGCAGATGAATGGACCAGCAAGGCAGACAATGATAGGAAGAAATGACACAAAGCAAAGGACAAAGAAAGAAGCAAGGAGAGTCACATAAAAGAGGAAAATTCTTGCACAGAACTTCCAGAAGGTGGGGATACTATTTATACTGAAAGAGCTCCTGGCATCCCCGCAGGGACGACGATTAACCAAAGTTTTGTGCTCAAAATAGTCTTTGTACACATTAAACAACCCATGGCAACAAGGTAGTTGTCCATGGCAAACTTTGACAAAAACACACATGAGATTGAAGTGTATGCACACGCATATGCGCACATACGCACGCGCAAACAGTTGTACATGGCAAAATTTGGTCGGAAAAATTATATAAATTGTTGAAGAACACACACACACACACACACACACACACACACACACACACACACACGCACGCACGCACACACACACACAAACACACACGCACACACACACACACACGCGCGCGCGCGCGTGCGCGCGAATTAAGCCACGTCAACAAAATCAGGTGTGTAAGGCCTTATTCAACGTTGTAGTAAAATAAATCATGTATTCCTATGCCAGATCTGCAAAAATGAGAGCTAGAGTACTCAACCATATCATTACTGAAAACTGCACGTGGATTTCGTGCAAATGGATGGTCATTCACTCTCCCAAAGCGCGGGAAAACTGTTCAGATTGGAAAAACTTCAGACGACAATAATTAATGAAAGCAGACAGTGTTTGAGTTTGTTGTCGACTTTAAAATACCAAATAGTGCCGACGGAGGAAAGAGTTTAATGCAAAACGGAGCACACACTGACAGACCGTTGTGGTCACTTGAACTATAGGTTTTTAATCGGTTGACCATAACGAAGTTACGAAATTTTGAATCAAAGAATGTTTTGACCATTTTTTTACATGGCTCACATGGCAGAAATGTGATGAATTGTTTAATTTTTTTGTGAATATAAAGTGACATAACTTTGGAAAGACTGAACCGAGAACCAAAAGCTGAATGTCACCAGAAAGATCTTTACATTCACGAGACAACTTAAGTATTCACAAGTTGATGAAACCACACTAATTACTCTTATTTAATTAATCACAGGAACTATTAAGAAAAACTACACGAAGGAACTAAACTCAGTACAACTTCCATAATAGCCGAAATTCCGGCTTTTAATTTGCCACAAATACGCCTGTTATTATTCATGAAAAACTATGTTTAGTCATAATAGTTATGGTAATTAATCCCCTAATTAATAAATCACTGATTGCATTAACAGCATGGCGTTATAACGAAGTCGGCTAATGGATCCACAGTTGTAGATAAACGATTGTTTTCAGTGAACATACACAGTATGATACGCAATATAGTATTTGAATGAATACACGTATGAACAATACATCGATTGAATGAGTCTTAATATAGAAGATTTGTTCATAAAGTGTTCATAATATGCTTTGTGAATAAATGTAAAATGAAAATTGAACGTTGACGTTTCTGCTTTGTGGTTGATTTGAGTGTTTTCGTTTAATGAGCATCAGTACGAGCGCACGTACATGCATGCATTCACACGCACGCACACATGTACACTTATATCACTTATAGTGAAAAGACGTTAAATCAAGCAACGAACGAACACACGTACATAGATGTTAGCGTACGTGTTTTTGGACTAACATTTCTGTATAATCATTTTCAGCATTATGTATCCATTTAACAGAAGATTTACACGTTCGAAAATAACACAGCGGCAGAATATATTTTAAAGTTGTCACGAGCTATGTTTTCCCCCTATCTTCATCCAAAATTTCTTTTGTGACACTTTCACATTAGTAGCTTCAACTGACCTGTCCGGTATATGCCTGCCTTTGACGTCACTTCGTCCATCTGTAAAGGGTGACACCTATAAACTACAGCCTGTGAAACAGCTTGTGTCCCACATACACTTCGGAATAGATTAATTTATTTCCACCAGACTTTCAGTTCTAAAATTCAATTTGGATTGAGCCTACTGTTTTTCCTGGCCAGGAAGGTTGGAATGACTGCGCCGAATGTAGCACCAATATTCAAGAAGGGAGAACAGTACAACCCAGCCAGTTAGCGGCCAGTCTCCCTTACCAGCATTGTGTGCAAAATGTTGGAGCACATCATAGTTAGCGCAGTAATGAAACATCTTGAGAGCCACCAGATATTGGGCGACAACCAGCATGGGTTTAGAAAAGGAAGACTATGTGAGACCCAACTCCTTGAGTTCACTGAAGAGCTGACTGCAAACCTGGAAAGAGGCAAACAGACCGATGTCCTCATAATGGACTTTTCAAAGGCAATCGACCGGGTCGATCACTCTTTGCTAATGCATAAACTCCAGATATACGGCAACAAAGGAACTACAGGAGCATGGATCTCCAACTTTCTCAAGGATCGGCAGCAAGCAGTAGTATTGAGTGGAGCGTCCTCATCTGCAGTGAGAGTCAAATCCGGTGTACCTCAGGGGTCTGTGCTAGGTCCATGCTTGTTCCTAGTCTATATTAACGACCTCCCTGAGAAGTTCTTAGCAAAGGCACGGATGTTCGCCGATGACACAGCAGTATCCAGGATGATATCCGACAGCCAAGACCAAGAACAGCTCCAAGATCTCCAACGCCTAGCCGATTGGGAGAGGAGCTGGGATATAGAGTTTCATCCTGCGAAATGCCAAACCCTTCGTGTCACAAGGAATAGGTCCGCACTTCACTACGACTATTCCCTTCAGGGACATACCCTCGACACCGTAACATCTGCAAAATACCTTGGTGTCACCGTAACCAAAGACATGAGTTGAGACGAACACATAAACAACCTGTGTTTCAAAGGAAATAGAAAACTCAAATTCCTCCGACGGAACCTGAAAATCAGCTCCTGCCTACAAAGCGCTAGTTCGCCCCCATCTGGACTACGCGTCTTCCGTCTGGGACCCCCATACAGAGAAAAACATAACCAAAATAGAAGCGGTTCAAAGACGAGCTGCACGCTTCGTCCTTAACAGATATAGGAACACTTGTAGTGTTAGCAGCATGCTGGTCACACTGGGCTGGCCCTCATTGGAGAAACGACGGCAAGTAGCAAGACTCTCTATGCTGTTCAAAGTGCACCAAGGACTTGTTCACTATCCCAGCCTAAAAGCAAAACTAGTCCCTCTACCTGACCGTAAGCGACGTCGCCAAAACAGTTCCACTTGATCGCATCAAGGACCCAGTATAGAGCTGCTTCTTTTCTGTCTAGAACTGTCAAGAACTGGAACAATCTCCAACAAAGAACAGTTGAGGCCACAACACTTGACACATTCGTGTCAAGGGCCTCCAAAATCCCAGACTAGACTGCCCCCCTTCCCTCCCCCACTTCCCCTCAGAGCCCCTCCCCCACCCACCCCTGCTGCCCTCTTTACTCACCACTCTTGCTCTCTTCACCCCCTTCCCCCTCCTACCTCCTCACCCCACCACCTCATTCCCCCCAGCACCCACCCCACCATCATCACGATTAAAACTGAACTCTAAAGACATGTCCGGTACCCAGGTTTATCTGCTGCAAACCCCCCAGTTATAGGTGCCAGAATAATCGAGTTTGATTGTGGGCCCTCAACACTGAAGAAGAAGAAGAAGAAGAAGGTAAAAGTAAAAAAAGAACTCACAACATCAGCACGTAATTTCGTATAGACGTCACGGATTAATTGGGCTAGGTGCACGCAAAGTTCCAAAACGCTGCAACAATCACTTTTCAAGTATTAGGACATTCTTGTTATGTAAATGATGACCCTGTTAGGACATTCTTGTTACGTAAATAGATGACCCTATTAGACATTGAAATAAATAACACACACATGACATGACACCACGCGCTACACACACGCGCACAGCACACACACACACACACACACACACACCAATACCCGCACACGCATACACGCACACAAACGCATACACACAACTCATGATAAAGATTACATATATTTGTAGCTATCAACGAAACGTGACGATGGCGAAGCTCAGAGATTCCAAACGACCTCTTGCATTACGCCTTCTTTGGTCCCATTCATAAGATTTGAAAACGACAGATAATCTTGATAATAATCTAGGCCAACACGAAAGCCTTCACGTACTCTTAATAGTAAAGTACAGCACAGTTCAGACCAGTACTGTAAAGATTTTTTTCTTTCAACCTTCTTTTTAAATGCATTTTTGACAAAGTGCAAAATCAAAACACAAACAAAAACAATGATAGTAAAGCGTAGAGCCATAGCAGGGTTATAACCGTTCAAAACATACACAATACTTCAACAGGACAGAAAAAAAGGAAAAGAAAATTAAGTACACATATCAATACATCCGTGCATATGATCTAAGGAGATGCCCCTGGTGTTGACCACGCGTCCAATTTATCGCACAGGGGATTTAAAAAAACATACCTGAAAACAAATTTAAACATAACTAAGGACACTAAAACATATAAAAACAGGCATAAATTATGAAATTGCTTCCGCATATCTCACTTCTTTAGAGCCAAAAATGCACTCAATACATGTACCCAATTGATTATCACTTCTAAGAGAAAGTACGTAAGACGTTATCGAACACATACAGGTGAATGGACCAGCAAGGGAGAAAATGATAGGAAGAAATGACAGAAAGCAAAGGAACAAGGCAGAAACAGAAAGAGTGACAGATAATAGGGTTTGTACAACGTTGCTGGTTTTGAATGTATGATTGCTCTGTAAGGGTACATACCTGTTTTGTATCGCACATTTTACCCATTATACCACTAATATGTAGGGAAGAATGACGGTTTTCCACTTCCGTCTGTTCTGGGCTAGTTCTGTATAGTACCCAGGTGTGCTTCAGTGCCTTCAGATCTCTTTCTCTTGTTCGTCGCTTTGTGTTTTTTGGGTGTTCCTGACTCGTCTTCTTTTTGGTATCCAGTGAAGGGCAGTCAGGATGACTTTGTCCTGCTCCCTTTATATGCCCTATCCACCTCCATCGGTCATGAAATATTGAGGCCTATAAGTCAACCCAGCAAATAATAAATAAATAAATAAAATGAAAAAAATACTAAAAAACAAAAAATAAATTTAAAAAAAAAGGCGAAGAAAATAAACGCAAAACAAAAAAGCAAACGTAATGGAATACATATCCCCCACACATACACACACACACGTGTACATACACACACACACACACACACACACACACACACACACACACACACACACACACACACAACACACACACACACACACACACATACACACACACACACAACACACACATAAAACACATACACACACAAACATACACACACACAACACACACACATACACACACACACACACACACAAAACACAACACACACAAACACACACACACACACACACACACACACACACACACACACCACACGCACACCACACAACACACACACACACTACACGCACGCACCTCTTCTCAAACGCCCACTCCCACCACACCCATGTACAGTCACCCACCCACACTCACACCCACCATATGGTGGAATATCTAGGACATGAAGGAATCACAGACGTTTTCTATGGAAATCTTCGCTTTGGCCTTCAGTGGAAGAAATTGAACAACTTTTCCATTCGACCTCATTTGAGACAAAGATGACTCCCTTGAGTCGTACATGTGTCTATTTCAAATGACCAAATTTTCATGGGTCTCTATCTGTGTGCGCGCTAGTTCGTATATGTATTGATGTGTGTGTGTGTGCTTCTGTTGCTGGCGTGTGGGCTAATATGTGTGTACCAGGTGCCTTGCTTGTTACCATCTTTCCCCATCTTACTACAACGCTCAAAGGCAACACGTGTAGCTATGCTTGTCTAGTCAAAGCTTGCGTTGTCTTGGTCAATTATATGTTGTCTACAGCCTCTGTACCATGCTATGCATTGACATTCCAAAGATCTACCAATCATGAGCTATAGATAACCACTGTAAATGTGCAGATCTCAATGTGTTATGTTTTGAGCGGCTACGCAAGTTTTGTTGTCATCTCCAGTCAGTATTACGTTGTCGTCAACGAACGTAGATGGACGTCTTTAATCCCATGCCGCGCCAGCTAATTTTGTACATCACGGTTCTAATTAGCCATTGTGTGACCGCGGAACCCACGTTACAATGACCGCAGTTATGTTGCGTGTTGTTGGGCTGGGGACTGTCTTTGTTTCATGCCGCCCTTCGGTGTTTGTGGCGTAATAGCCATAGCACCACAAACCGACGGTTGCCGGTTGTGTATACGAGGCATGTTATGTAGACTCCATTAATTAGACCTCATTAATTTCAACAGAGTGACTTTCGCACGCCCCAAGTGTTGATTGATTGGGTAGGTGAGAACAACCAATCAGACCTTATTATCTGAAAGGTTTGAAAGTATGACCATGCTTGGTTCCCAAAGTATAAAATAACAAGGCGCGTCATAGCGTGCGCTTTTCCACCGCCACTCTCAGTGTCACCAGAGGTGCCCTTTCCTGCCACCACTCTTGGTTTCACAGCAGGTGATCAACTTCATGGCGTTACTGTAGCACTGTCTTCTTTGGCGTCTTCTTACACTTCTTCTTCTTGAAGTTCTTCTTTGATATCTTCTTTGGCGTCTTCTTTGACGTCTTCTTCTTACATGTCTTCTTTCGGTCTTCGTTGACTGACGTCTCAATAATAAAGAGTCAAGTAGCAAAACAAGGACTTGTCTTTTGATTGAGAGACTTCCCTTTCTGCTCTGGATTCAAACGACCACCACAGCCAACCATCACCATCATCACCCTTAACCCCTTAACCAACTCGCACCATCTCACCTGGCGCTGCAATCAATACACACAAAATCACACACACTTACCCCCCTTACCACTCGACACTATCACACCTGCGCTGCAACAATAACGACCACACACATCAGAAATCACTACCCCCACTAACCACACGACCATCATCACCTGGCGCTGCAATCATAACGCCCACCCAATCAGCACCCATTCTACCCCCCTACCACTCGACCATCACCCCTGCGCTGCGATCAGCAAATCAAACTCACTAACCCCCCCCCTAAATAACAACCCTCCCCCATTTGCACCAAAGAACTGCCATTCACATCATTTAATGACCATATTCAAGCCCCCTTTAACCACGTCGCTCATTACATGTGTTTCATGCGTTTTATTTGCTAGGGTGTTGTTGTGTGTGGGGGTGTGCATCCATCTGTTAGTGTGTATACTACTGTGCTTGTGTGTGTGTGTGGTGTGTGTGGTGTGGGGCCTCTGTGTATTATTTTGTAAGTGTGTATGTGTCTTAATGTGTGGTGTGGTGTGTGTGTGTGTGTGTGTGTGTTGTGTGTGTGTGTGTGTGTGTGTGTGTGTGTGTGTGTGCTATGTGTTGCGTATGTTGTCTTTCAGTGTGTGTTGTGTTGTGTGTGTGTGCGTGCGTGCGCTCTTTTAGTGAGTATGCTATACTGTGTGTGTGTGTTGTGTGTTGTGGTGTGTGTGTGTGGTGTGTGTGTGTGTGTGTGTGTGTGTTGGAATTTCGCGTGTACGTACGTTGCGCTGTTGTGTGTCATTGTATGGAGCGTTACTGTTTTTGTTTGCGTGTGTAGTGTCTGTGTTAGTGTGTGTGCTAGTGCGAGTGAATAGCTGAAAAATGCTGAAGAAGTAATTTCATGGCTTTTCAGCACAATTCTCTATTAAAAAAAAAACAAACAAACAAAAAAACAAAACAAAACAAACGAAACAAAACAAAAACAAAAACCACACGCACAGGACAGATTTGATCGCTGCGGAAATTGGCGTAGAATGGACCAGACACTGACATGAGACCCCAGAACGTGCATATTTAATAATGTTGTACATGCGTATACATCTACATACACAGGAAGAATAGGTACTGGTAGGTCTGCACGCATGTCGACTTGGAAGGTCGGAAGTATCTTCATCCCTTTACCTATCAGGTAAAGGTACTTTCAGGGGTTGGGGGGGGGGGGATCAAACCTAGGTCAATCCACCTGGAATTCTAACGTTTAGTTGTCTGATTGCTGGGCTTGTCTTGATGGAATGTCTATGCTAGTTGTACTAATGTATGTGTACATGTTTTCTACTGTTATCACTGAATGAAATGTAAATAATGATCCATTTCTATGCGTGCAAGAAGCATTTTTTGACAGGAGTGTTCGCGCAATCCAAATAAGATGATTATCGTTACCAGTCACCATGATGTGGTTGTTATCGCAACGGACTACCGACTGAAAGATTGTGGGTTCGAATCCCCATCAGTCCCTTCAATTTCTGTGGTTTTTTTCCCGGTTTTAACCAGCTCCTACCTTGAGTTGAGGTGCTTCGGTCTCCTTGGGAAGACTGGGACCACAGAGTTGAGTCTAATCAACTTCACGAATGTGTCTTTAAGGAGTGTTGCTTAAAACTTCTGATCAGCACCACAAGTGTCTGTGTTCTCGGGCCTGGTATTATGATAGTAAACGTAGAGAACAGTCCTGTCATGCAGTCTCAATTCCAAACGGAACTCCACAACGTCATGATTATCATCTTTATCGTCATCTTATCATCGTGTTCTAAAAAGTGTTCCAGTTTCTGTGGCCATTAAAGTGGCATAGAAAACGGGTCAATATAAATGAGCACAAAGAAAAAGTCCCCGAGTCCGATGATCTGAAAAAAGGTAATTATCTTCATTTAACATCATGATGATAAAAGGTTGCGCCGCTCTAGTCTGTCATGTATATCTAGAAGGATATGGACGTTCTATGCACCAAAGGCTAGAGATCTTTTCTTTTTCTTATTTTCTTTGTTTCCTGTGTTGTTTTAGAGATTTTTCTTTTTCTTATACTGTTTGTTTCCTGTGTTGTTTTAGAGATTTTTTCTTTTTCTTATACTGTTTGTTTCCTGTGTTGTTTTAGAGATTTTTTCTTTTTCTTATATTGTTTGTTTCCTGTGTTGTTTTAGAGATCTTTTCTTTTTCTTATATGTTTGTTTCCTGTGTTGTTTTAGAGATTTTTCTTTTTCTTATATTGTTTGTTTCCTGTGTTGTTTTAGAGATCTTTTCTTTTTCTTATATTGTTTGTTTCCTGTGTTGTTTTAGAGATTTTTTCTTTTTCTTATATTGTTTGTTTCCTGTGTTGTTTTAGAGATTTTTCTTTTTCTTATATTGTTTGTTTCCTGTGTTGTTTTAGAGATCTTTTCTTTTTCTTATACTGTTTGTTTCCTGTGTTGTTTTAGAGATCTTTTCTTTTTCTTATACTGTTTGTTTCCTGTGTTGTTTTAGAGATCTTTTCTTTTTCTTATATGTTTGTTTCCTGTGTTGTTTTAGAGATTTTTTCTTTTTCTTATATGTTTGTTTCCTGTGTTGTTTTAGAGATTTTTTCTTTTTCTTATATTGTTTGTTTCCTGTGTTGTTTTAGAGATTTTTTCTTTTTCTTATACTGTTTGTTTCCTGTGTTGTTTTAGAGATCTTTTCTTTTTCTTATACTGTTTGTTTCCTGTGTTGTTGTTTTAGAGATCTTTTCTTTTTCTTATACTGTTGTTTCCTGTGTTGTTTTAGAGATCTTTTCTTTTTCTTATACTGTTGTTTCCTGTGTTGTTGTTTTAGAGATCTTTTCTTTTCCTTATTTGTTTGTTTCCTGTGTTGTTTTAGAGATCTTTTTCTTTTTCTTATACTGTTGTTTCCTGTGTTGTTGTTTAGAGATCTTTTCTTTTTCTTATATTGTTTGTTTCCTGTGTTTGTTTTAGAGATCTTTTTTTTCTTATATTGTTTGTTTCCTGTGTTGTTTTAGAGATTTTTTCTTTTTCTTATACTGTTTGTTTCCTGTGTTGTTTTAGAGATCTTTTTCTTTTTCTTATACTGTTTGTTTCCTGTGTTGTTTTAGAGATTTTTTCTTTTTCTTATATTGTTTGTTTCCTGTGTTGTTTTAGAGATCTTTTTCTTTTTCTTATACTGTTTGTTTCCTGTGTTGTTGTTTTAGAGATCTTTTCTTTTTCTTATATTTTTGTTTCCTGTGTTGTTCTTTTAGAGATCTTTTCTTTTTCTTATATGTTTGTTTCTTGTGTTGTTCTTTCTAAGAACGGCAAGGTTGGATGATAAGGCAGACATGGCTGCCCCTCCATGGGAATGCCAGGGTCTCTTTCAGTATTTTAATAGTATCCCCACCTTCTGGAAATTCTGTGCTGGAAATTTCCTGTTTTCTGTCATTCGCTTTGTTTCTTTCTTTCTCCTTTGCTTTCTGTCATTTTTCCTATCTTTTACTGCCTTGCTGGTCCATTTACCTGTATGTGTTCGATAAAGTCTTACGTACTTTCTCTTAGGATTGATAATTGGGTACGTGTATTTTGATGCATTTTTGGTTTTAGGGGTGAGATATGCTGAAGCAATTTTAGGTAATTTAGGCGGGTTTTTTGTTTTTGTTTTAGTGTCCTTATTTATATTTAAATTTGTCTTTAGGTTTTTTTTTTTAAATCCCTATGTGCGATAAATTGGACGGAGTGGTCAAGCCAGGAGCTTCTCCTTAGATTATGTGCTCGAATGCATTGGTGTGTGTTCTTAATTTTTTCTTCTTTTTTTCCTGTAGAAATATTGTGTATGTTTTGAAACGTTATAGCCCTGATATGGCTCTATGCAGTCAGCTGGGCTTTAAACAACAATAACAATAACAGCAATACGGCTGCTCATCAGGTACATACAGACAGATGTGTTGAACTTTGTTTTACTCCCCCTCCCCCCTTTCCCTCCCATTTGTGGAGAACATTGCTGTCCCTGGACAGGGCTTCTCTGGCACTGTGCTAATGTGAACACAAGCAACACATTTGCTCATGTCTATCAAATAATGAACATTCCTTTTTATTTTTACTTTTCGACCCCCAAGACTTAGTTTGACCTTTTGTGTTAAATTAGGCTGAACTCTTGGCAGATAAAACATCACATAATACATGTATTTGTCTACAAGCAGTATTCATTTTCCCGCCTGTTTTTTGAATGGCCTATCTTGCGGGACACAGAGATAGCAGTGAGGAATGTTCATTATCTGTTTCTAGATGGATCTTACAAATACAAACGAATAGTCTGGGATTCAATTCGATCAGTAAAAATGGAATTATGGTCAAAGCTACACATGGTGACACATTCAAGTGCTTAAAGAGACCGCACAAGCGATCTGTCCAGTGACATTTGAGATAGCCTTTAAACAAAAATAATTACCGTGTTAACATTTTATGAGGCAAGAGAAATTAGAGCACCTAGTCACGACAGGAAAACTGGAGGGAAAAGAGCATCATATAGACACAGGGAGAAAATACTAGACGGACTTGTGCAGTGGATGAAGATAGACAGAATGGGGAAGCACCTGCAGCGACAAAGGATAGATTCATATGGAGGGCCGTGATCGCCAATGCCGTGCGGCAGGACACATGATGATGATGAATGACCTTAATCAGATTATTCAGCAAATTGTCAGATCTGTTGTTGGCAGACTGCTATGAATTATTAATTGATATTTTTGAAATTTATGTAATTTTGTTATTTGATTTTGTGAAAATTTATTTGATTCTGTCAGAAATTACTAGTTGATCTTGTTAGAAATTATTTGGTTTAATGTTTTACCCGTTTTTACCCCTTGACCTACCTTGTCTGAAATCACGATTGCGAACAGACATTACATACAAAATTCCTTCCTTCCTTCCTTCCTTTCTTTCTCATGACCTTTCTGCCCCAGTAATTAAACTCTGTGTATTTTAACTTGTGGGTAAAATGACCTCTGACCCTGGCAGCAGCGGGAGATAAGCCAAGAGAGCAAGCCCATGCCATAACTGCCTTCAACAAGGAGATAAACGACCTCATATTTAACAGATAGCCATCGTTCTGAGCGCATTGACCAGACTGTGACACCTGTCATCAACACAAACATGTTTCTTTACATTGCTGTCTGTCTTCTTTTCGGTGAGTTCACAGTGGCCTTTTTTTTTTTTCTGAATGAAAATGTGGAATTAGTTGATTGATCCACTGACTGATTGATCGCTCCTTTTTTTCCAACGGTTTTCCAGACCTTGCCAGCGTACAGGGTTTTGCGCAGGTTAGGGAGTCTGCCAGATAACAGCTGGTAGAATTGGGTGTGGCGCATATGGAATTGTCCGAGTGCGAGGAATCCTTTTTTGAACGAATTCCTAACTCCCAAATTCCAAAATCCAACGGGTTTAGAGTGTAAAGTTTGTTCAAAAGGGATTCGTCTCACTTGGACATTTCCATACACGCTCTGCCCAAATTTTGACAGCAATTATCTGGCAGATTCCTTCAACCTGAGCAAATTCTGAAGCGCTGACAAGATTTTGAATTGCGGAGGTGGTGAATTGGGAAGGAGACTATGAAATGTTCAGCTGACACCACCAGGATGATTAGAGCATTAAAATGCCGTGGTGTAGTGGTTGACGCAACGGACTACCGACTGGAAGGCTGTGGCTTCAATCCCCATCAGTCCCTTCAAAAGGGATTTTCGGCTCTAACCGGCTCCTACCCAGAATCGGGCGTCCTATGGGGTCATTGGGAAGACTGGGACCACACAGTCGAGTCTCATTCACTTCACGGATGCGTCACTGATGTGTTGCTCAAATATTCTGATCAGCACGGCCGGTGTCTGTATCTCTCGGGCCTGGTTGACTCCAGGATATTATGATAGTAAGCTTACAGCACAGCCCTGTCACGCAGTTTTAATCATAGACGGAATTCCACAGCATCATGATTATCACCCTCATTGGCATCATCATCATCGCATTATAAAAACTCTGCCAGCTTCTGTGGCCGTTAAGGTGGCGTAGAAAATGGGATGAAAAAAAAAAGTGAGCACAAAGTTAACCTCCCTGAGTGCAACGATCCTTTCAAACAAACAAACAAACAAACAAACAAACAAACAAACAAACAAACAAAATACGATGAGCAGCAACAGGTTTGTTTGTATGTTGTAAGGTTGGGATTGAACCGGGGACACCAAATTTAGTGTCCATG
This sequence comes from Monoplex corrugatus, assembly GCA_030674185.1. NCBI lineage: Eukaryota > Metazoa > Mollusca > Gastropoda > Littorinimorpha > Ranellidae > Monoplex > Monoplex corrugatus. The sequence continues at coordinate 14,642,635 of JAPXFY010000028.1, forward strand.
GCTCTCTCAATAGAGCCAGCCTGTTGAAAAAACTGTGGCTGGAACCGACGACTCCTGGGTTATCAACGTGCTGTTTTCTTTTTCTTTTTTTCTTTTTTTTTTTTTTAAATTAATAGGATCATCACAGTCTGGGGGCGTACCTTTGTGCTCATTTTTTCCGTCCTATTTTCTACGCCACTTAAAAGATTTGAGTGATTTTGTCGTAAAAGACGTCGGATAAGTTTTCCAGACGCAGACACTGAACTGGTCAACGATTAATCTAACGAGTTGGCCAGAGAATGGTGTGAATGATGACAGAAGGGAAGTATAGTTTTCGTTTTCGTGTAGACCCTCTGACAATGAACCAACACATCAGCGGGCGGTCAGTGCAAGAAGGGAGGTAAAAACTGTGCTGACTAAACTGTAAAGCTTGGCTGTATCTGTGGGTGATAACTTCGAGAAAATATGACTCTTATTTTCTTCGCCATCTACGTGATCAGGTCACACCAGGCAATGAATATTCAATAGCCTTTTTTTTTTTTTTTTTTTTTAATTGCTGCCTGCTGCCATGGAGCTTTGTATTCGGAGGAGGAGTTGTCAACCATGTCTTCTTGTCGTTCCGTTTGATAAAGGCGACATTGCTGCAATACATGTTCAGCTGTCTCGACCTCTTGATCGCACGGGAGTTACCAGTACCAGTACCAGGACAGGCGTCGTTCTGAACTTTCGGTTCATATGACCGTTGAGCCGGTCATGGCCAGTACAGAGTCTCGTTAGGATCACTTCTGCTTACTACCGTGTCGTCTCTTTCAATCCGTGGCTGTAGCAGACACTGTCCACCTGTTGTCTAGTTGGTCTTCCTAGGCTTCTTCTTTTAACCAGTTCATCTACTGTGTCGTTTCTTGTTACCACCACTACCATCCCTACACATACACACACATACGCACAAGCACACACCTACCTCTTCGGTCGATGTGAAATAATCTCTGTATTTTAAAGGCGATAATTCAAGTTCTTTTTCCGGTCATGACAGTCCACTATTGCCCTGTTTGTCTTTTCAAATTTCATTACATTTTTGTATTTATTGGTAGAGCTGTCAATTTTTTTTATAGCTTTACATATGATGCAGAAAAGCGTTAGTGTCGTTGATCCAGTATTACACAATACATTGACTGATTTCAAGAACAGCGATTTTTTTTTCGATTGTCATGAACATATTTTGTTACATCTTGGGTGGATGTATTGTCCATTTGGACATTCGCTCCACTTCCAAAACAAAAAACAAAACAAAACAACAACGAAACAGACACACAAGACACATACACAGACACACCACACACACACACACACACCACACACCACACACACACACACACACACACACACAACACACACACACACACACACACACACACACACACACACACACACACACAGAGCAAAGTAAGACAATTATACCACCTTGTGTTTTTAGTCATTTTAAGTAATGGAGTTTGGAGTTTATTCAGGAGAAATTTATTGCACTTGGAAAATTCCATATGGGCTCCATCCAAATCTGCCAACAATTATCCGGCAGACACTCAGATCCTATGCAAAATGTTATGCGCTGGCAAAGTCTTGAAAGGGGTTGGGAGAAGGGGAGAAGAAAGGATCTTTGAAACACCAAGCTGACACCACCAGAATAATGGAAACATTAAAGGTAATTAAGATGGGCAGTAAATAGGCGGCTGTTTAAAGGGGTGGACTAGGACTGAACCCGGAGATACCAGATCTTGAGCCCACGACTCTACTGAGAGAACCAACTTTTTTTTCACCTTTTTTTAAATTCATTTTTAACAAGAATAGATATCAACAAACAATGTTGTAACAGAACAAAACAAGAAAAAAAAATTCAATTCATAATAGTTTACATAAAAAAAGAAAAGAAAATTTATAACCTACAAAACATATAAAACAATATTCTAATCAATGATGATTTCAGTATGTACATCAATATTTAAGAAGACATGTCATGAACAAAGTCTGTTTTTTACACAGGGAACATTGATCTATAGTTATTCCACTGAGCATTAAAAAAGGACAAGCGAAAGTTTATTTTGGCATTATATTGTTCAATTTTGAATCTCTGGTTTAGCATTCTTGGAAAGCATGTATATTTGGAACACACTTGTCTATTTTGCATTTTATATATAAATGATTTTGCAAGCATTATTATAAAATCAAATACCCTATTTGTTTTTACGTTTTGGTCAACACCGAAAAGAGAACCAACTTGCTTGTGACAGAAAAAGAAAGAAAATAATAAAACCAAGAACACCCGTAAGCATGACCACAACAAAAGATAATCCCTGCTCTATCTGGGATCTTAACAGCAGTGCCCACGAGAAGACGCAATACGTGTACAATGTATATGACATCGCAATACATGTATATGTGACGTCAACTGATCAAGCCTTTAGTGTGTTAGACTTTCTTCCGTGCAGGCAGAATGGAACTAAAACTATAGTCGGCTTGCACCAGTACTGCTTCTTATGAAAATATGCACCAACACAAACGCGCGTGCGATCTCGCTCTTCCCCATCTTGACACACACACGCACGCACGCGCGCACACGCGCACACCACACACACACACACACACACACACACACACAATATACATACATACATACAACATATACATACATACATACATACATACATACATACATACATACATACATACATACATACATACATACATACAATACATTACATTACATACGTACGCACGCACACGCTTGCACACGCACGCACGTCTTTTTCACGCTTTTTCTAGAGGTTTTATTTTTTATTGAAAATGGGCGATTTTTAAAGTGGGACAGGGAGGGAATATTTTGTATTGGTGAAGGACACTAGGACTAGATTGGGTTTGATGGGATGGGATAGGGTTGAGTTGTGTTGGGGCGAGGTTGGGCTGGGATGGATCTGGTTTGGTTTCGCTGAGCTGGGTTATGTGTTGGGTTGGATGAAGTGGGTTAGGTTAGATGGAATGGGACTGGGTTGGGCTGAATTGAATTGGATTTTTGTTTTATTGTTGTTGTTGATGCTGTTGCTGTTATCACAATGGAATTTTCCGCATGACTTGTGGGCCTCTTTCCAAGAGGAAAAGCACATCACCATAGTTCGCCCCCCTCCACCCCCACCCCCACTTTTTTTTTCTTCTTTTTCCATTTTTTCTCCTGAATGTATTTTTGTTTACCAGTGACAGTAGTTTTAAAAAAAAATGTTATATATATACGGAACGTCGCCAGGGCCAAATCCTTTAATTGCATGCCATAGGATCTTTAATGCGCAGAGTGTGAGTGCTGCGTACAGGATCTCAGATTATTGTCTCATCCTAAAGGCTGGCACCTTGACCAGGCCACCATTCAAGATCTAGTAAAGCGGAAGGAAGGGGGTTGGGTGTGGGGGTGGGTGTTACCCAGCCGGAAATTGAAACCATGTTTCTCACATCCTGAGTGGATATTTTATCTACTTGGCCGTACGCTCCACTTTAAAAAAAGAAAAGATGAATGAACAAATAAATGACTTTGTAAAATAGAATTTAAAATACACATACCAGAAACAACTCGTGTACAATTCTTTCAGTTGACTGATTGATTGGTTGATTTTTTACGTTTGTTTGGATTGATCTTGTTTGATTGATCGTTTGTTTGGATTGATCGTTTGTTTGGATTGATGTATTGATTTCATTGAGTTGATTGTTTGATTTATTGATTATAAGATTTGGGGTGGGGGGCTTGTTTGTTTGAGTGATGCATTGATTGAGTTATTCATTTGATTATTTGATTGATTAATCTATTGATTGATTCTTTAATGTTTTTTTGTTTGATCTACTGATTTATTTGGTTGATGGATTGATTGATTGAGTCTCAGTTTATTTAGATTGATTGATGATTGCATTCAGTTGATTGGTCGATTGATTGATGGTTTGGATTGTGTTTAAAATTGATGTTGATGAAGGAGTGATTTGATTCAGTTGTTTTGATTGATTGATCGGGTAACTGATTCTACAGTTGTTTTTTGGGGGGTTTGACTGATTGGTTGATTGTGTTGATTGATTGATTTTTTAGTTTATTTGGATAGATTGATTGCATTTAGTTGGTTTATTGGTTCTTTCATTGATTTTTGTGTGGCTTGTTTGTTTGATTGATAGATTAATTGATCGATCATTGGATCAAATGATCGATTGATCGGTTGATTGACTGACTTACTGACTGACTGACTGATTTGATTGGTCGGTTGATTGATTGATTTGATTGATTGATTGATTGATTGATTATTTGATTGATTGATTGATTATTTGATTGATTGCTTGATTCCACAGCGGTTGTGGGCGGACAGCCGCACGGTGGGGGTGGAATGGCGTGTTACACCTGTGGGGGTCCTGGTCCTGACCACGAGTTCCCTGGGTGTCTGAACCACGTCAGACGCTGCCATGGACATGAGGTAATCACTGCTGTACTTGCAGCAAGGGCAGTAAATAGTACTACTACTTTTGTCCTTTTGTTGATTGTCTACATGACTAGGCCATATCAGGCCATTCATGCCTACATGACTAGGCCATATCAGGCGATTCATGTCTACTGACTAGGCCATATCAGGCAATTCATGTCTACTGACTAGGCCATATCAGGCGATTCATGTCTACATGACTAGGCCATATCAGGCGATTCATGTCTACATGACTAGGCCATATTAGGCGATTCATGCCTACATGATTAGGCCATATCAGGCGATTCATGTCTACTGACTAGGTCATATCAGGCGATTCATGTCTACATGACTAGGCCATATCAGGCGATTCATGTCTACATGACTAGGCCATATCAGGCCATTCATGTCTACTGACTAGGCCATATCAGGCGATTCATGTCTACATGACTAGGCAATATTAGGCGATTCATGCCTACATGATTAGGCCATAGCAGGCGATTCATGTCTACTGACTAGACCATATCAGGCGATTCATGTCTACTGACTAGGTCATATCAGGCGATTCATGTCTACATGACTAGGCCATATCAGGCGATTCATGTCTACATGACTAGGCCATATCAGGCGATTCATGTCTACATGACTAGGCCATATTAGGCGATTCATGCCTACATGATTAGGCCATATCAGGCGATTCATGTCTACTGACTAGGCCATATCAGGCGATTCATGTCTACTGACTAGGCCATATCAGGCGATTCATGTCTACATGACTAGGTCATATCAGGCGATTCATGTCTACATGACTAGGCCATATCAGGCGATTCATGTCTACATGACTAGGCCATATCAGGCGATTCATGTCTACATGACTAGGCAATATCAGGCGATTCATGTCTACATGACTAGGCCATATTAGGCGATTCATGCCTACATGATTAGGCCATATTAGGCGATTCATGTCTACTGACTAGGTCATATCAGGCGATTCATGTCTACATGACTGGGCCATATCAGGCGATTCATGTCTACTGACTAGGTCATATCAGGCGATTCATGTCTACTGACTAGGTCATATCAGGCGATTCATGTCTACATGACTGGGCCATATCAGGCGATTCATGTCTACGTGACTAGGCCATATCAGGCGATTCATGTCTACATGACTAGCAATATCAGGCGATTCATGTCTACATGACTAGGCCATATTAGGCGATTCATGCCTACATGATTAGGCCATATCAGGCGATTCATGTCTACTGACTAGGTCATATCAGGCGATTCATGTCTACATGACTGAGCCATATCAGGCGATTCATGTCTACTGACTAGGTCATATCAGGCGATTCATGTCTACTGACTAGGTCATATCAGGCGATTCATGTCTACATGACTGGGCCATATCAGGCGATTGATGTCTACTGACTAAGCCATATCAGGCGATTCATGTCTACTGACTAGGTCATATCAGGCGATTCATGTCTACATGACTAGGCCATATCAGGCGATTCATGTCTACATGACTAGGTCATATCAGGCGATTCATGTCTACATGACTAGGCCATATCAGGCGATTCATGTCTACATGACTAGGCAATATCAGGCGATTCATGTCTACATGACTAGGCCATATTAGGCGATTCATGCCTACATGATTAGGCCATATCAGGCGATTCATGTCTACTGACTAGGTCATTTCAGGCGATTCATGTCTACATGACTGGGCCATATCAGGCGATTCATGTCTACATGACTAGGCCATATCAGGCGATTCATGTCTACATGACTAGGCAATATCAGGCGATTCATGTTTACATGACTAGGCCATATTAGGCGATTCATGCCTACATGATTAGGCCACATCAGGCGATTCATGTCTACTGACTAGGTCATATCAGGCGATTCATGTCTACATGACTGGGCCATATTTGGCGATTCATGTCTACATGACTAGGTCATATCAGGCGATTCATGTCTACATGACTAGGTCATATCAGGCGATTCATGTCTACGTGACTGGGCCATATCAGGCGATTCATGTCTACATGATTAGGTCATATCAGGCGATTCATGTCTACATGATTAGGTCATATCAGGCGATTCATGTCTACTGACTAGGTCATATCAGGCGATTCATGTCTACATGACTAGGTCATATCAGGCGATTCATGTCTACATGACTAGGCCATATCAGGCGATTCATGTCTACATGATTAGGCCATATCAGGCGATTCATGTCTACATGACTAGGCAATATCAGGCGATTCATGTCTACATGACTAGGCCATATTAGGCGATTCATGCCTACATGATTAGGCCGTATCAGGCGATTCATGTCTACTGACTAGGTCATATCAGGCGATTCATGTCTACATGACTGGGCCATATCAGGCGATTCATGTCTACTGACTAGGTCATATCAGGCGATTCATGTCTACTGACTAGGCCATATCAGGCGATTCATGTCTACTGACTAGGTCATATCAAGCGATTCATGTCTACTGACTAGGCATATCAGGCGATTCATGTCTACATGACTAGGCCATATCAGGCATTCATGTCTACTGACTAGGTCATATCAGGCTATTCATGTCTACATGACTAGGTCATATCAGGCGATTATGAATGTGACTGGTTTGGTTTTGGTTTGTTTATCCTATATCCAGCTTCTTGGCTGCATGGAGCTTGGTGGTCAGGGTGATTGTGGTGGACCTTGGTCTTCTGTTGCTTTACTGATCTGTTAGGTACAGGACTTGATCAGTCTTCCTGGGGACTTCCAGTGGGAGAGCTTTGTCATTGAGTAGATAATGGGAAAACGCTATGTCTCTTCTGTTGTTAGATAAAGTAAAAGAACCTTTTCATCTTGTGGGATAAGTGGGAAACGCTGTTCTCTCTGATGTAGATAAAGTGGAAAACGCTATTCTCATCTGATGTAGATAAGTGGGAAACGCTATTCTCTCTGATGTAGATAAAGTGGGAAAACGCTATTTCATCTGATGTAGATAAAGTGGGATAAACGCTGTTCTCTTCTGATGCAGATAAGTGGGAAAACGCTGTTTCTATCTGATGTAGATGAAGTGGGAAAACGCTGTTCTCTTCTGATGTAGATGATCGTGTTGACATTCAGGTTACATTGCATGGTACCATGGATGGCTAGAAGGCGTTTACAGGCTTGATACCTCAGACTTCAGACCTTCAGTTTTCTGTAGAGTTCACCCTTCCCTTAACTCATGACCAAAAGGTCTGCCCTGTGAACACAGGGTTGCCAGGGATTTAAGTGACCATTACCACTTATGGCTTGGTCAAAGGACATTAAGTCAACCTAATCAAGGGCAATCTTGCCCGGTTTTGAGAGATACCACTGCCAGTCAGTATGAGGCTGTTAATTTGTTCACGTAAGCCTTGCTCATTTCGCAGCTAACCTCCATATCTGAGGTCTATCCACCACCTGCAGTCGGCCAGGTAAGGAATAGTCACCTCACTATCAAGTTTGAGGTAACCCTTTCCAGATAGTGGCGGTGACACCAGAAGAACAGAAGAAGAGGAGTAGGAGTAGAAAGAAGTGTAGGAATGGTTAGCTATTTCGGCAAGTAAGTTCTCATTTGTTCAGAGTAGCAATCGAACATGTATTGATTTGATGTGTTGTCCTGGATGAACAACAACAACACAAAAACTTTATTGCCATTTTGACACTACTTCTCATCTTGGATTAGTTGGCAGGAGTCGGAAAACATTGGTGGTACTGATGTTTAATTCCAAACCCTTGTGAAATACTTGGCTCAAGACAGACCGAAAGTTGTTTATGCAAATATGCAAACCATATCTACAATGTTTTACTTAGTTCTTATCCCCCCCCCCCCCCCACCCTGTGGGGATGCCGGCGATTCTTTCAGTACAAATAGTATCCCCGACTTCTGCAAATTCTGTGCTAGAAATTTCCTTTTTTCTGTCAATCTCTTTGTTTCTCCCTTGTTCTTTTGCTTTCTGTCGTTTTTTTCCCCTACCATTTTCTGCCTGGCTGGTCCATTCACCTGTAGTTGCTTGATTAAGTCTTACGTACTGTCTTTTAGGATTGATAATTGGGTACATATGCTAAGTCCATTTTTGGCTCTAGGGAAATCAGATATGCAGAAGCGTTTTTAAGTAAATTAGACCCATTTTTATGTATGCTTTAGTGTCCTTAGATATGTTCACATTCGTAGTCAGGTGTGCACTACACGGCGGACTCCTTAAAGAAGCTCTTCGGGACGTCCCTCCTGATGCAATTTTCCAGTTTTTACAAGAGATCAATAGATTTCACCTGATATTATTTTACGGCTGTTTTTCTTTAATCGCATTTTAGATTTGCAAGGTTGACGGTGAGCATGGTTTTTAACTCTTGTCTTTTATCTTAACGGGTTGTCTTTTTTTTTGACGTAGTGTTAGCCCTGATATGGCTCTAGTTGTCGGCTGGGCTATAAGCAATACGAACTGAACTGAACTACCAATCAGACCTAATCGCCAGTATGAAAATGCAAGCTTTGCATGATGCCATTTTGATGGATATCTTTACCACCATACCTTTTAGATATCCTCTGCGTGTATCAGACATCATGCATCCAGTGATCTTCAGTATTAAAAGCTGTTGGTGATGCCAAAACACAGTCTTTAAGTCAGCTGCAGAACGTGCTTGTAGTTTTCATTGTGACATCCATTTAGAACTTAATGTCCACTGATCTGAGGGCTCAGCCCACCCTTTCGCACTTCCAGTCGTAGATCAGGACCCATCTGTTGACCCAGGCCTTCCGTAATTTTTCTGCACCTGCATGTACTTCCATTTCAAATTACAGATCATGTTGCGTCATGTAATTATTCATGTATGTATATGTTTATGACGTGGTAATGTGTATGTATGGTTACGACGTTCTTAGCATGTATTCATTTGTGTAGGTACATGACTGTGTGTTTGTTGTGTGTGTGTGTTGTGTTGTGTTGTGATGTGTGTGTGTGTGTGTGTGTGTGTGCGCGCGTGCGTGCGTGCGTGGTGTGTGTGTGTGTTGTGTGTGTTGTGTGCGTGCGTGTGTGTGTATGTGTGTGAGTGAGTGTGTATGTGTTCGTTCGTTCTTTGATTTAACGTCTTTTCACTATAAGTGATATTAGACGGATGTGTATGTGTGTGTGTTTGTGTGTGTATGTGTGTGTGTTTGTGTGTGTTGTGTTGTGCTGTGTGTGTGTGTGTGTGTGTGTGTGTGTGTGTGTGTGTGTGTGTGTGTGTGTGTGTGTGTGTGTGTATGTGTGTGTGTATGTGTATGTGTATGTGATGTGAACAAAACAAACAAAACAAAACAAAAACAAACAACAAAAAAAACAAACAAAAAACAAAACAAACAAACAAAACAAACAAAGAACGGGAGACTCATTTTTATTTTCATTGTTAGTAGTGTAATATAACATAATTATTACACACAGCATACAACTAAAACGTTCAGTGATCACATTGTTGAAGGTTTTACATACATGTATAATGTTCACAGGAAATTTGTCAGATCAATTACGGAGGTCATAGGACAGAGATCAAGTGCCATATGAAAGAGGTAAGATTAGTAATAATAACAATGGTAACGACGACGACGACATTGATGATGATGATGATGATGATGATACGACGACAACAACAACAACAATAATGACGATAATAGATAATGATGATAAAAAAAATGATGATGATGATAATGAGAATACGACGACGACAACAACACTGATGATGAAGAAGAAGATGATGATGATATTACTAATAATAACAATGATAGTAATTATGATAATAATCACCACCACCACCACCACCACCATCATCATCATCATCATCATCATCATCATCACCACCGTCGTCGTCGTCGTCGTCGTCGTCGTCGTCGTCATCATCATCATCATCATCATCATCATCATCATCATTATCATCATCACGTGTTCGAAATAACATGCGTGCATATGTATACAGACTAACAACACTTTGAACATTACTGTGCACTCAGTAAATTTATTGTTTAATCATAGTTATGATATGCCATATGTACAGTGATGCTTGCCCACGGAATTGCAAATGTTATGTATGCATTATTCAGATATACAGGGAGGTGCAAAAGTAAGGTATACAGTTATGAAAAAAAAAAGTGAATTGCATTTATTATACAAGCAAATGTGTATGTGTGTGAGTATGTGCGTGTGCGTGTGCGTGTGCGCGCGCATGTGTGTGGTGTGTGTGTGTGTGTGTGTGTGTGTGTGTGTGTGTGTGTTGTTGTGTGTGTATGTTCCCGAACATGTATATATATGTGTGTGAGGGTGTGAATATGGGCGAAAAAAGAAAACATGTACAATACTCATTGCATTCATTATACAAACAAATGAATATTGCATGTACATGTAATAACGAGCACAGCCTTAATCCCTCAGATAGTGAAACTGCTTGCCGTCGGTATTCACACACTCTAATCGAGAGCGGGATTAAGCATTATAATAATGATGTGATACTTAGTGTATGCCTACTTTTGCACACCCCCCCCCCCCCCTGTATAAAGAAAGAAAAAGGCACATTTAGAAGATGTAAGGACGTGGGACTGGCAAGTAAGTGCTTGGACGAGGCTTAGTTTGTATGGTTTCATGTGTAATCGTCTCTTTAACACACGCCAGACAGTGGTATGAGGGATGGCAAGCTGAAGACTTTGCTCGACGTACGGACTTACGTGGGCTGCTCTCAAATGCATCATGAATCCTCTCCACTTGCTCCTCTGTAACACGTGGTCTTCCAGGACTCTTTCCTTTGCACAGACACCCACTCTCTTTAAACTGTCTAACCCACCGTCGAATGCTCTCACGATGGGGTGGATCAATGCCGAATTCTGTTCTGAAAGCACGTTGCACCGTGACAATGGCGTTTGTTTTCGCGAACTCAAGCACGCAAAACGCCTTCTGCTGAGGAGTCGCCATTTTGATTGATCTTCCCACAATTCAGCTGCACCGGAAGTTATACTAACGACAGCGGTGAAACTGACACCCAATCAAACTTTGATAACTACTCTATCAAATAACCACTGATTCAGTCCACTACAATGCTATAGACCTGAAAAAACTGCGTAATGATTTTGGCGTATTCTTTTTGAAACACCCAAGTATAATGCATATTTTCTGGAGACGTTTTACAGCCGTGACCAGCATTAACGTATCGTCACTGAACCGCCAGGGATTAACCTTTTGACTCTCGCACCCTGTCCATAAGCATCCTGCATTGTCAGCCATGTTAGTAGAGCAGAAACTTAACCCTCTGATTCCCCCACCCTGTCCACCAACTTCCTGCAGGACACTGGTGGATAGGATGAGAGAGTGAAAGGGTTAAGTTTTTACAGTCGGTGGAGGAAGTGCAGGAATCAAAGGGTTAACTTTCAAACGGAGAGATGCCTTTCAATTCCTGAAACAAAAGAAATATTCAATTTTTTTTTGCAGGATGCATGCTTTATTCAGATGTGAATGGCAATACAAGTTTGTATTTGCATCAAATAATTCCAGGGTGATGAGGAGTGTCCATTTTATTAACAAGTTTGTCATTATAATTGAAAAAGTAAGGAAACACAGTGGAAGTAGTTACACAATTCTCATACTAAAAACTATGGATAGAAAACTTATACTGTAGATATCTAAAATCCAAA
>JAPXFY010000028.1:14659770-14697270 GCA_030674185.1 Monoplex corrugatus
GTACACCCCTTTACATGGCCAGGCCAGATCCGGTGATGAATGTGGTCGCTCTCTACAGTTCTTTTTTTCTTCTTCTTAGGATCATAGCACCCAGGGAGGTTACCTTTGCGCTCACCTTTTTTGTTTTTGTTTTGTTCGTCCCATTTTCTGCGACACCTTAATGGTCACAGAAGCTGGCACACTTTTTTTTACAATGCAATGGTGATGATGTCGATGAGGATGATAATCATGATGCTATGGAGCTCCATGAAGGATTGAGACTGCGTGACAGGGCTGTACTCTACGGTTACTGTCATAGTATATCCTGACGTCAACCAGGCCCGTGAGATACAGACACCTGCGGTACTGGTCAGAAGATTTGAGCAACATCCTCAATGACGCATCCGTGAAATGGATGAGGCTCGACTATGCGGTCCCAGTCCTCCCAATGAGCCCATATCACACCTAACTCTGGGTAGGAGCTAGTTAGAGCCGAAAAATCCGACATGATTTTTGAAGGGACTAATGAGGATTCGAACCCACAACCTTCCAGTCAGTAGTCCGTTGCGTTAACCACTACGCCACGGCGACTGGTTCTCTCTACAGTTCTTGCCGGCTGCCCTGGAGCCTGGCAATTGGAGGAGCTGCAGTCGGCCTGGTCCCCTGTCACTACTTGATGGAGGCGTCATCACTGCGATATGCATTCAGCTGTTTAGTCCTCCTGACTGTAGGGGCTGGTTGGTGAAGGAGTCAGACTGACTTTCAGTTTAAGTTTCAGTAGCTCAGGATGACGTCTCCGAGCTCGGAATGAATTCCCTATGCATTAACGTCACAGGTGCCATGTGATGGAGAAGATCCAGAATGATCATGGCACAAGCCTTAAGCCTGCACATAAACCCGTGAGCTGGCCAGGTCCAGAGGTCCTACCTACGGAGTTCCATAGCCCTGGGGTCGTAGGGGAGTGAGGTGGCAGAGACCTCAACGTTTCCCGGGGCCAGCACCATGAGGGCGGCACCCATCCCCTCTCCCTCGCTTCAATTTCATATTCATGTTCACATTTTCTTTTGCCAAGACTTCAGAAAAGCAAGAAGGCTAATTGATCTTCAAGGGATGGGACCTGGGAAATTGACGTATCTCTTCAATATTTTATACCAAGGCAGCCGGGCACTGCCCTGCTCCTCACGATTTTCAACTGAAGTGGGATCTTTAGCGTGCACAGCCAGAAGGCACACGGGTCCAACTCGTTTTTCGTCCCCTTCCGAAGGACTAGACATTCAATTCGATTTTCTGGTCAAACTGAGGAGAAAAGTCGAGGCCTGTACGCGGAGCGAACCCTGGAACCTCGAGTTTAGTTATTGGGAGGCAAACGTCTGAACCATTCTACCACTCTTTTCAGACTGAGCTAATGATGGATGCTGTGGAGGTGCTGGACCCCAAGCTACTCCACCCTGAAGGAACTTCATTGAGCGAGCGTCATTTTTGCCTTTGTTCAAGTTCATCCTGCTTATAACCCAGACGACTACTAGAACCTTATCAGGACTGATACCACGTCAAAAACGACAACCCGCTTAACATAAAAGACAACAGTTAAAAACCACATGCTCACCGTTAATTGTGTCTATGTACATGTAGATGACCATGTGTACAGACGTTTGAGTTATATTGTATGGTATCATGGTTTGTTCAAGACGCCGGCAGCCCTGGTTCCTCGTTTTTCAGCCCTATATGTTTTCTGTTGAAGTTGCCCCACCACTGGCTCATGGACAAAAGACGTCGTATCATGAGAATGCAAGGGTCTGGAGCTTTTCATGCAGCCTTTATCCAGCTGACGTTTGTGTCATAGGACACGGCAAGGTATCATCTGTGAGATGCTTTGTTTGAGAAGAGCTGTTGTGTCATAGGACATGGCAAGGTACAATCTGTGAGATGCTTTGTTTGAGAAGAGCTGTTGTGTGATAGGACATGGCAAGGTATCATCTGTGAGATGCTTTGTTTGAGAAGAGCTGTTGTGTGATAGGACATGGCAAGGTATCATCTGTGAGATGCTTTGTTTGAAAAGAGCTGTTGTGTCATAGGACATGGCAAGGTACCATCTGTGAGATGCTTTGTTTGAGAAGAGCTGTTGTGTCAGCACATGGCAAGGTATCATCTGTGAGATGCTTTGTTTGAGAAGAGCTGTCAGCAAGATCCTACGCGACACGATGAGAAACACCAAGGTCAGAGGAATGGTGGGAACAGCATCAGTTCACAGTCATGTTCACCAGCCAAGAGTGTGCACCAGCTGGCTCAACGAGTATTTAACCAAAATGAAAGTTGGGTTTAAAGGGAGAGGCAGACCAAGGAAGACCTGGATTGACGGAGTGAAAGATCTTGACGTTATACTGCTTTTTCTTTTACTTCAGGTCTTCTAACTTGCTGCTGATCAGCAACTGTTTTTCATGGAACATCCATGATACCACAAGCGGACAGATTAAAAAAAACAAGACAGTGTAAACCAGTATTTTGTGTCGTTTTGTAAACTGTTGTTTTGTGTCGTTCTATAAACTGGTGTTTTGTGTCGTTCTATAAACTGGTGTTTTGTGTCGTTCTGTAAATTGGTGTTTTGTCTCGTTCTGTAAACTGGTGTTTTGTGTCGTTCTGTAAATTGGTGTTTTGTCTCGTTCTGTAAATTGGTGTTTTGTGTCGTTCTGTAAATTGGTGTTTTGTGTCGTTCTATAAATTGGTGTTTTGTGTCGTTCTGTAAATTGGTGTTTTATGTCGTTCTATAAATTGGTGTTTTGTGTCGTTCTATAAACTGGTGTTTTGTGTCGTTCTGTAAACTGGTGTTTTGTGTCGTTCTGTGAACTGGTGTTTTGTGTCGTTCTATAAACTGTTGTATTGTGTGTTCTATAAACTGGTGTTTTGTCTCGTTCTGTAAACTGGTGTTTTTGTGTCGTTCTGAAAACTGGTGTTTTGTGTCGTTCTGTAAACTGGTGTTTTGTGTCGTTCTGTAAACTGGTGTTTTGTGTCGTTCTGTAAACTGGTGTTTTGTGTCGTTCTGTAAACTGGTGTTTTGTGTCGTTCTGTAAACTGGTGTTTTGTGTCGTTCTGTAAACTGGTGTTTTGTGTCGTTCTGTAAACTGGTGTTTTGTGTCGTTCTGTGAACTGTTGTTTTGTGTCGTTCTGTGAACTGTTGTTTTGTGTCGTTCTGTGAACTGGTGTTTTGTGTCGTTCTATAAACTGGTGTTTTGTGTCGTTCTGTAAACTGTTGTTTTGTCTCGTTCTGTGAACTGGTGTTTTGTGTCGTTCTATAAACTGGTGTTTTGTGTCTTCTGTAAATTGGTGTTTTGTGTCGTTCTGTAAACTGGTGTTTTGTGTCGTTCTGTAAATTGGTGTTTTGTGTCGTTCTATAAATTGTTGTTTTGTGTCGTTCTGTGACTGGTGTTTTGTCTCTTTCTGTGACTGGTGTTTTGTCTCATTCTGTAAACTGGTGTTTCGTTTCATTCTGTAAACTGGTAGGCCCTATTTTGTCTCGTTCTGTAAGTTTGTGGTTTGTCTCATTCTGTAAACTGGTGTTTTGTCTCATTCTATAAACTGGTGTTTTGTCTCATGCCATAAACTGGTGTTTTGTCTCAGCCTATAAATTTCTGTTCTGTTTCATACTGTATACTGGTGTTTGTCTCATTCTGGAAACTGGTGTTTTATCTCCTTCTGTCAACTGGTGTTTCTTCCCTCATTCTGTTAACTGGTGGTGGGTTTTTTTTTCACTCATTTTGTAAACTAGTGTTTTGACTTATTCTGTAAACCGTTGTTTTGTCTCATTCTGTCAACTATTTTTGTCTCCAGTATTGTAAGGTGTCTAAGGATGAGTCCAGCAACCACATGCACGGAAAATGCGAGGACATGAGAGACATACACGTGAGTTAGACCCTTACTTTTCTTCTTCTTCATTGCCCTGTTCCTTCTCCTTCTTTTTCCTTCTCTTCTCCTTCTTTGTCTTTCGTCTTCTTTTCGTTCTTTTCTTCTATGTCGTCACATTATGACTGTATTGAATCATGTAAGTTTGCTTCACATTATTAGATCTTATCTTGTCATACTGTATCACGCTATAACTAAACATTTATATTACACGCTGTTTTGTCACAATTCGTTTCATTCGTTGTGATAATTTTTTTCACATTGTATGTGTTCTCTTACTGCTCTTGCACCTGAAATTTTCTGTTTCGTTTATTTGTTGTTGTTTTGTTGTTGTTTTTTCGGACAATTTAGGTTTGTTGTTTGTTTGATTGTCTTTGCCTTTCTGTCATTTGCGTTTATCATGCCAAGGGAGACAATTATGCTTTCCCTCCCTAGATACTGAGGATAGGTACCTGTATTTTCTTTTTATCATGACATGACTCATGACATGATTACATGACATTAGTGATATTGCCATTGCCAAGTCGGGGATGTCGTAATCGCTCGTTACATCGTAACTGTGCCATTGGATGTGCAAAGACCGCTGGTCTGTTGAGAAAACTCTAAAAACTTAAACCTTCAAACTGTACTGTTACTACCTTAAATGTAAAAGTGACCGCAAAATAGGAACCGGAAACACCAAAAAAAAAAAAAAAAAAAAGACGAGAACGCGTGTGTAACAACAATCAATCAATCAAAACAAGTAATCAACAAGTTCAAGCAAGCAGCAAGTAATCAAGCAAGTAATCAATCAATTGCAAGCAAGCAAGTAACAAGCAGTAATCAAGCAATAATCAAGCAAGCAAGTATCAAGCAACAATCTCAATCAATCAAGCAAGATAATCAAGCAAGTAATCAAGCTCATCTAGCAAGCAGAATCAACAAGTAATCAACAACTTCTAAGCAAGCAAGTAATCAAGCAAGTAATCAAGCAAGCAAGCAAGCAAGCAATAATCAAGCAAAACAACAACCAGCCTCCTCTCATGTATCTAACATTGTCTGTCAACAAGATCAGTAAGTTCCTGCTGCTGTTTGTATTGTTTGCGTTATTTCTTCGCAATGTCTTGTATTGTTTTCGTTCTTATAAATAATCTTATGAAATTATTCTGTGTCATTTTCGACATTTTGTAAAGCCTAGCTTGGCCGAAATTTCACAACCTTGCCTTTTTTCTTGTTTAACTTTTGTTTTGTCTGATCTGTCTGTTTGTTTTTTTTTGTTTGTTTTGTTTTGTTTTGCTTCGTTCTTTCTGTTTTGTTGTTTCTGTTCTGCTTCTTCTTCTCTTCTCTTCTTCTTCATCTATCTTCTGTGTTATATTATTTGTGTTGTGTTTTTTTGTTACATTTTTGTAGAAGTTTATTTGTTTGTCGAATGTTATTGTTAGATAGTTTTTTGTGTGTGTGTTTTTGTTATTGTTGATAGTGTTATTTGCTGTGTTGTGTTATTTATCTCTGTTTGTTCTTGTTGTTTGTTTTTTGTTGCGTTCTTTTGTTTTTGTTTTCTTTCTGTCATGCATCTTCTTCTCATTCTTCGTTCTTTTGCTTCGTGTTGTGTATATTCTTATTTTGTTGATTGTATTTTATTTTATTGTTTATTGTATTGTTGCTTTTTTTGTGTTGTTTTTTGCTTTCTTTTTTTATGTTTTTTCTTGTTTTATTCCCTTCTTATCTGTTATCAGTTTCATTGCTTTGTTTTGTTATTTTTTATCTGTTTCACTTCTTGTGTTTTCATTTGCGATTGTCATGTTGTGTTTTTTTTCTTCTTCTTTCATTCTCTCTTCTTTCTTCTTCTTCTTCTTCTCTCTTCTTTTCTTCTTTCTTCTTCTCTTCTTTTCATTTTTTTTTTTTTTCTTCTATTCTTCTCTTCTTTTTCTTCTCTTATCTCTTCTTCTTTTCTTCTATTTCTTCTTTTCTTCTTCTTCATTCTTTCATTCTCTTCTTCTTCATTTTCATTTCTTCTTCGTCAATTCTTTCTTCTTCTTCTTCTTCATCTTCTTCTTCTTCTCTCTTCTTCTGTCATGTTCTTCTTCTTCTTCCTTCTTCTTCTTCTTCTCTCTTCTTCTTCTTCTTCTTCTTCTTCTTCTTCTTCTTCTTCTTCTTCTTTCTTCTTCTTCTTCTTCTTCTTCTTCTCTTCTTCTTCTTTCTTCTTCTCTTCTTCTTCTTCTCTTCCTTCTTCTTCTTCTTCTTCTTCTTCTCTTCTTCTTCTTCTTCTTCTTCTTTCTTCTTCTTCTTCTTCTTCTTCTTCTTCTCTTCTTCTTCTTCTTCTTCTTCTTCTTCTTCTTCTTCTTCTTCTTCTTCTTCTTCTTCTTCTCTTCTTCTTCTTCTTCTTCTTCTTCTTCTTCTTCTTCTTCTTTCTTCTTCTTCTTCTTCTTCCATTTCTTCTTCTTCTTCTTCTTCTTCTTCTTCTTCTTCTTCTCTTCTCATTCTTCTTCTTCTTCTTCTTCTTCTTCTTCTTCTTCTTCTTCTTCTTCTTCTTCTTCTTCTTCTTCTTCTTCTTCTTTTCTTCTTCTTCTTCTTCTTCTTCTTCTTCTCTTCTTCTTCTTCTTCTTCTTCTTCTTCTTCTTCTTCTTCTTCTTCTTCTCTTCTTCTTCTTCTTCTTCTCTCTTTCTTCTTCTTCTTCTTCTTCTTCTTCTTCTTCTTCTTCTTCTTCTTCTTCTTCTCTTCTTCTTCTTCTTCTCTTCTTCTTCTTCTTCTCTTCTTCTTTCTTCTTCTTCTTCTTCTTCTCTTCTTCTTCTTCTTCTTCTTCTTCTTTCTTCTTCTTTCTTCTTCTTCTTCTTCTTTTCTTCTTCTTCTTCTTCTTTCTTCTTCTTCTCTTCTTCTTCTTCTTCTTCCTTCTTCTTCTTCTTCTTCCCTTCTTCTTCTTCTTCTTCTTCGCTTCTTCTTCTTCTTCTTCTTCTCTTCTTCTTCATTTTCTTCCTTCTTCGTTTTTCTTTTTCTTCTCTTCTCTTCTTCTTCTTCCTCTCCTTTTCTTCTCTCTTCTCTTCTTCTTCTTCTTCTTCTTTTCTCTTCTTCTTTTCTCCTTCTCTCTTCTCTTCTTCTCCTCTTCCTCATTCTTTTCTCTCATCTAATCATCATCATCATCATCATCATCATCATTTTTTATTATCATATCATCATATTTTTTACATTCATCATCATTTATTTTTCTATCATTATTATTATTATTATTATTATGCTGGTGTGAGCCAACGATGATTTTTCGAATCATCATTGCAGTGTGTGATTTTCGCCAATAAATGGCATCATCAGGATCATATCAATTCTGAAAATAGAAACAAAACACCTTTTGTAAAGGAAACAGTAAACATGAAATGGGGACAAGCATAAGCGGTCAAGGAAAAGCCAGACTACAACTTAATGGTCAGTTCCCTACGTCTATACTCATCCTTTACTTTATCCCCGGGTCGATATCTCTGATCCACAGTGCCTCCAGAGTCATGCGATAATCCTGGCCCCTTTTGGTTGAAGCCAAAATCTCAACATCTTCTGACCCCATTGTAACGTTATTATTATTATCATTACTACTACTACTACTACTATTACCTACTACTACTATTGTTATTGTTATCATCATCATCATCATCATCATCATCATCATCATGATAGAGTTACCTTGTACCACACCACATGACACTGCATGACGTGATGTTACAGCACTGCCAAGATCAGGCGGCGGACCATCACTGTGACCCTCACCACCATAATTGTGTCATGGGGTGTTGCCTCAACGACTCCTGTGTGGCTCAATCCTTTGGCGGTGAGTTCTGTTTGTCGTAATGTTGGCGTCTCTTACGACTGGTATGTATATATTTTTCTGCAGGGTTCAAGAGCGCTGAAACCAGTCTTTTGTTGTGTGAATCTGAACTATTCGTATTTGATCATCTCTCTTTGTTCATTATCATCAATATCTACATAATCATAGTAGTGATGATAATGATGATGATGATAATGATGATGATTACCATTACCATTACTACTATGACCATCATTACTATTATGATCATTATTGTCGTCGTCATCGTCGTCGTCACCACCACCACCACCAACAACAACAACAACAACAACAACACCATCATTATCATCATCATACGACGACGACGATGATGATGATGATAATGATGATTTTTTTATTATCATTGATATTATCTTTATCGCTGTTGTTATATTGTTGTTGTAAGCAATATGTATTTCATTATTACCCACCAACATTATAAATATGCATAAAATCTTGAACAGTTTTCATAATGTCATGCTGATGATGACAGTGAAGATGATAATCATGGTACTATGGACTTCAATTCTCGATTGAAACTGCATGACAGGGCTGAGTTCTACACCGACGTATCATAACATATCCTGGCATCATCCAGGCCCGTGAGATACAGACACCTGCGGTGTTTGGTCAGAAGATTTGAGCATCACCCTCAATGACGCATCAGTGAAGTGGATGAAACTCGACTGTGTGGTCCAAATCTTTAAAATGAGCCCACAGCGCGCTCAACTCTGGACAGGAGCCGGGCTGGGACTGAACTATCCCGCAATGTTTTTGACACGATTGATGGGATTCGAACGTACAACTTCAAGTCGTCAGTTCGTCGTCTTAAACACTGCACCACAGCGACTGGTTATTTCTGTGCATATTTTTGTGTCGCACACAAAGTCAGAACAAGACTGAGGCAACTGAAATGTGGTTTCTAAGAATGTTGAGAGTTCTATGGACAGCAACGAGAACAAACGAGACAGTTTTGAAGGAGGCAGACACAAGAAGAACATTGATACAGAAAGTTAAGAAAAGACAAGCAATATTCATAGGACATTTCAAGAGGCAAGAGAAATTAGAGCACCTAGTCACAACAGGAAAGTTGGAAGGAAAGAGAGCACTAGATAGATCCCAGGAGAAAAAAACTGGACGGACTTGCAGAGTGGTTGAGGACAGAGAGGGTGGGAGATGTACTTGCAGCGACAAGGGATAGATTCGTACGGAGGGTGCGTGATCGCCAACGCCATACGTCAGGGCACACGATAATGACAGTAATGTACATGTAGGGGGCCATTTTATCATAAATACACACTTCCCGCTTTGTCTGCTTGTCCACTTCAATGCTTAGTTGTTTTTATCCTTTTTTCTACAAAGATAAAATATAAAACCCATGCCTGGGAAGGGCCTTAAGACCATGCCGATCATCACTTACGTGCAGGTTTAAAGGTTTATGCCAGGTCATTTTGGATCGTCTCCCATCACATGGCACTATGCTGTCAGTGCTATGTGGAATTACTTTTGAGCGTGGAGCCATTATCTTGAGAAAGTGAAACTGAAATTGAAACTTCCTTTATTCGCATTCTTTTGATGTTTGATGATTTAAGTTTTATTTTGTTTGTTTGTGACGGGTACGCTTCGTTTTCATGTGTGTTTGCTTATATGTATACAACAGCAAGACTACATGACAGATCCAGTAGGTCCTGGTGTCCTTGAGTAAGAAAATATTTTCATGTTTCATTTTCTCGTCTCTCTCTCTCTTCTCTGCTCTCTCTCTCTCTCTCCTCTCTCCTCTCTCTCTCTCTCTCTCTCCCCGTCTGTCTGTCTGTCTGTCTTTCTGTCTCTCTTCAATTGTCATTATTATGATCATCATGTTTTTTTTACCTGACATCTGATCATCATCATCAACATATCATCATCATCATCATTGTTATTATTGTTCAGCAAGCTCGACCGACTTGTGGGAATTGCTGAAGGGAGATTGCCTGGACCAGCTGCCCAGTGGTCAGTGTAAAGCCTTGGACAATTCAGAGGTAACCACTTATCTGTCTGTCTGACTGCCCGTCGGTCTGTCTGTCTCGCTGTCTTCACATCATCGGATGTCGGTGTTTGTGCACACGTGTGCCTTGATGGTGACAGGGCGCTGAATGATTTGGGTGTTATTCTTGATAGTTGTGTTTTTTCTTTTTTTTTCACAGCCATGTTTAAGGCGAGGATACACGCGGAGCTGCGAGACACTTGTTTTGTTTATTTGATTGTTTTACAAAACAAAATGTCACAATACTAGCGCATGACACACATGCGATGTGAGCTGTTTGTATGAACGGCCCAGAGTTTAATTCCTTTCCAGTTTCCTCTTCGCGAATGGGATTATACGAGCGTAGCGTACACTGCTCAAAAAAAGCTGTACTAAAAAAGAAAAAAGCTGACCACATATCTCCTCTCCTGGCACAACTTCACTGGCTCCCTGTATCAAAGCGCATACAGTACAAACTAGACACCATGTGCTACAAAAGCCTCAATAACGCAGCCCCCGATTACCTGTCAAGCCTACTTGAGATCTATGTTCCCTCACGTACCCTCCGCTCTGCCTCCGATCCTCTGACTTTTCGCTTTCCACGCACTAAGCTCAATACCTATGGTCCATGAGCCTTCTCTGTTTCTGGTCCACTTTCCTGGAACAAACTTCCTCTCTCAGTCCGTCAGCAAGCTACTTTTGCTCCTTCAAGTCCGCTCTCAAAATCTCACCTTTTCTCCTCTGCATAAAATCCTGACCTTCACTCAATCCCCTCTGCAGCCTGTCTCCACTCGGAGGGGAATCACATTGTAATATATAATTGTATATAATATGCTCTCTATAATTTTTCCATTGCTTTTATTCTTTCTCCCCATTTATAGCCGTGTGCGTGTGCGTGTGCGTGTGCGTGTGCGTGTGTATGTGTGTGTGTGTGTGTGTGTGGTGCGTGCGTGCGTGCGTGCGTGCGTGCGTGTGTGTGCGTGCGTGCGTGTTTGTCTGTTTTAGCGCTTAGATTTGATTTTATTCAAGATTTTGCGCTATATAAAATATTGTATATTAGTATTATTATTGCTCAGAGGAAACACATTTTTAGAATTTAGAGCATGCTGCTTGTAGAACTGAAGTTAAATACAACATCAGCATTTAGCTGTCAGTTTGTTTGTTTGTTTTTTGTTGTTGTTGTTTTTTTTTTGTTTTTGTTTGTTGTTGTTGTTTTTAATTTGTTTTTGTTGTTTTTTGTTGTTGTTTATTTCTGTTCCATTTTCTGCGCCACATTAATGGTCAAAGAATCTGGAACGCTATGATAACAGTGACGATTGGGATGATAATCACGAGACTGTGGAGTGTCATCTAGGATTGAGACTGCTTGACAAGGCTGTGCTCTACGCTTACTATCATAATATTATATCCGGTCGTAACCGCAGTTGTCTGTATCTCTCGGGCCTGGTTGAT
Organism: Monoplex corrugatus; assembly: GCA_030674185.1. Lineage (NCBI taxonomy): Eukaryota > Metazoa > Mollusca > Gastropoda > Littorinimorpha > Ranellidae > Monoplex > Monoplex corrugatus. Next base: position 14,670,909 of record JAPXFY010000028.1, read on the forward strand.
TTCAGGATGTCACTATAAAAGCAAGCATAGTGTACGTCTTTCTCACGCAGTCTTAATCCAGGGTGGACCTCCGCATCATCATGATTACCCCCTCACACTCTCTCATCGTAATCACCATCAAAGCACTGTAAAAAAAATGTTTCAGACTCTGTGTGCATTAACGTGGAATATGAAATACGACAGCAATGAACACAAAATGATCGTTGAACTGAAATTGTTGTCTGGCATTAACGTGGAATATGAAATACGACAGCGGTTAGCACAAAATGATCGTTGAATTGAAATTGTCTGGCATTAACGTGGAAAGAAATATAAATATATATATATATATTTAACGCTCAGCAAATTAGAACGAACCAATCAATTGTGAAAATTCGATGCTGTTCATGTTCATGACGATTGCTGGGGAAACGCCGAGGTGGTCAAAAGTGCAGAGTGCGATGTGGATAAAACATGTGTAACATCAGCCTTCAGAGTCAGGGTTCTGCCTTGTCCACATCGAAGGTTGACACGGTCGCTGAGGTTGGCAGACAATATGTCACCCAATATGAAATATGACAGCAATGAACACAAAATGATCGTTGAATTGAAATTGTTGTCTGGCATTAATGTGGAATATGAAACACGACAGCAATGACACAAAATGACGTTGAATTGAATTAGAACTGTTGTCTGGCAGCATCTGTGTGATGACCGTCTGGCCCTGAGGGTGTGTCCACAGACCTGTGGCCTGTGCTCTGCCTTCAACATATCCGACTGTCAGGACACCGTCCTCAACGACGGCTGCCAGGGTCTGATGGCCGCTGAAGACATCTGCAGCAAGCACGTCGCGCTGTACATGTGTCCCCGCTCCTGCAACATGTGTGGTAGGTGTTGGTAGTGGTAGTGGTGTTTGGTAGTGGTGGTGGTGGTGTTTGGTAGTGTGTGGTGGTGGTGGTTGGTATGGTAGTGGTGTTTGGTATGTGTGTGTTGGTAGTTGTGGTGGTTTGGTAATGGTGGTGGTGTTTGGTATGTGGTGGTGGTTGGTAATGGTGGTGGTGTTTGGTAGTGGTGGTGTTGGTAGTATGGTGGTGGTGGTTGGTAGTGTGGTGTTTGGTAGTGGTGGTGGTGGTGGTTGGTAATGTTGTGGTAGGGTGGTGGTTTGGTAATGGTGGGTGGTGGTGGTGGTTGGTAAGGGTGGTGGTGGTGGTGGTGTGGTTGAATGGTGGTGGTGTTTGGTAGTGGTGGTGGTGGTGGTGGTTGGTAATGGTGGTTGGTAATGGTAGTGGTGGTGGTGGTGGTAGTTGGTGGTGGTGGTGGTGGTTGGTAGTGGTTGATAGCGGTGATGGTTGGTAGTGGTTGATAGCGGTGATGGTTGGTAGTGGTTGATAGCGGTGATGGTTGGTAGTGGTGCTTGTTGTTGTTGTTGTTGTTGGTGGTGGTGGTGGTTGGTAGTGGTGGTGGTGGTGGTAGTTGGTGGTGGTGATGGTTGTTGTTGGTGGTGGTAATGGTTGGTGGTAGTGGTGGTTGTTAGTGATGGTGGTGGTGATTGGTAATGGTGGTGATGATTGGGAGTGGTGATGGTTGATGGTGGTGGCGGTTGTTAGTGGTGGTGATGGATGGTAGTGGTGGTGGTGGTTGGTAGTGGTGGTGATGATTGGAAGTGGTGGTGGTTGGTAGTGGTGGTGGTTGGTGGTTGTAGGTGATGGTGGTGGTGGTTGGTAATGGTGGTGATGGTTGGTAATGGTGGTGGTGGTTGGTAATGGTGGTGGTGGTTGGTAATGGTGGTGGTGGTGATGGTGGTTGGTAGTGGTGGTGGTGGTGGTTGGTGATGAGGGTGGTGGTGGTGGTTATCAGTAGTGATGGTGGTGGTTGGTGATGGTGGTGGTGGTGGTTGGTAGTGATAGTGGATGGTAGTGATAGTGGTGATGGTAGTTAGTAGAGGTAGTGCTGGTGGGTGTGGTGTTTTTCTGTGTCCCAATTCCTACACCACACCAATGGCCACATCGCACTCAGGGAGCTTACCTTTGTGCTCACCATTTCTCTTTGCTTCCCCGTCCCATTTTCAATGCCACCTTCATGGCCACAGTAGCTGGCACAGTTTTTACAATGCGATTGTGATGATACCGATAAGGATGATAATCATGATGCTATAGAGTTCCATCTTAGGCTGGCTTCACCAGAATTTGATCGCGCGTAATACGCAGTGATTCCTATTGAGTTTTGGAGAACAGCATCATGGAAAAACATTTCGTTATATGATAAATACATTGTTACAGACGCTTTGTTGGAGGAAAAGATCAATGAGGCTTTGGCGAATAGCAGAGGCACCACCATGGCGCCTGTTGGCGGCGTAGGCACCACCCATGATCCCAATTTGGTCACTTGTTCTGATCTGGCCAATCAGGACTGTTCTGTGATCAGTGTTATATGTCTAACCATGAACTGCCCGGATGTCTGCGGTCGCTGTGGTAAGTGCTGTTTTGAAGGTGGTTTATGATCATTTTTACTGTGTTTTTGTTGTTGATGATGATGTGTCTTGTTTTTTTTGTTTTGTTTTGTTTTAAACTTATTTTGATTTTTAGGATTTCTTGTTTTGATTTTTATGATAATTTTTTACCTTGCTTTTGTTGTTGATGATGGTGCCTCTTGGTTTTTTTTTTAACTCTTTTTGATTTTTTCTTCTTTTTTCTAAAATGAAAATTTGAACTCTCTCCCATTCACCTCGGCCGCGTCCGGCCAGACGCTACTCACTGTGATTTATTGGCCTCTGTTGCAGCCGGCCACATGTTCACCACACACATTCACTGTGATTCACTGGCCTCTGTTGCAGCTGGCCACATGTTCACCACACACATTCACTGTGATTCACTGGCCTCTGTTGCAGCTGGCCACATGTTCACCACACACATTCACTGTGATTCACTGGCCTCTGTTGCAGCTGGCCACATGTTCACCACACACATTCACTGTGATTCACTGGCCTCTGTTGCAGCTGGCCACATGTTCACCACACACATTCACTGTGATTCACTGGCCTCTGTTGCAGCTGGCCACATGTTCACCACACACATTCACTGTGATTCACTGGCCTCTGTTGCAGCTGGCCACATGTTCACCACACACATTCACTGTGATTGATTGGCCTCTGTTGCTGCCGTGTTCACCACACACATTCACAGTGATTCACTGGCCTCTGTTGCAGCTGGCCACATGTTCACCACACACATTCACTGTGATTCATTGGCCTCTGTTGCTGCCGTGTTCACCACACACATTCACAGTGATTCATTGGCCTCTGTTGCAGCTGGCCACATGTTCACCACACACATTCACTGTGATTCACTGGCCTCTGTTGCAGCTGGCCACATGTTCACCACACACATTCACTGTGATTCATTGGCCTCTGTTGCTGCCGTGTTCACCACACACATTCACAGTGATTCATTGGCCTCTTTGCAACCGGCCACATGTTCACCACACACATTCACTGTGATTCATTGGCCTCTGTTGCAGCCGGCCACATGTTCACCACACACATTCACAGTGATTCATTGGCCTCTGTTGCAGCCGGCCACATGTTCACCACACACATTCACTGTGATTCACTGGCCTCTGTTGCTGCCGTGTTCACCACACACATTCACAGTGATTCATTGGCCTCTTTGCAGCCGGCCACATGTTCACCACACACATTCACTGTGATTCATTGGCCTCTGTTGCTGCCGGCCACATGTTCACCACACACATTCACTGTGATTCATTGGCCTCTGTTGCTGCTGGCCACATGTTCACCACACACATTCACTGTGATTCATTGGTCTCTATTGCAGCCGGCCACATGTTCTTTCTCTTCTCTCTCCTCCATCGCCTCCTCAACTTTCTTACTCACTGCCTGATCGATTTTATTGTCCAAGCTTTCTCCTCCTAGCCCTTGCTCTAGATCCTTCACCTGATTGGTCAGATCATAAACCATTTGCAATAGTTTGTCTAGGCGGACATCCGAACGCGATTGTATGTCCTCGGACTGTCCATGCATTTAGGACAAACATACTGCACATTCGGGCAGTTCAGTGTATCATACATTTCGTCCTTCATTTGGGCGCACTTCTGGTGTGTCCACTATTTACAGACAAAACACTCAAGGTCCCTAGGTCCCTCGCTAGGGGTGTCGCACACCGTACATTGCCATGTACCTAATTCCTCTATTTTGCTCTTTCCTCTTTGCCCTTTCCCCACGCGACCCTGATTTCCACCTCTACCTCCACGACCCCTGCAGGACATTTTAGTTTAGCCTTCTAAGTAATAAAACTACAATTGTACTAACTATTGAGCAGTATACTTACAGCCTTACAAAAACTTTGGTTAGTAATGAAAAAACGAAAAATGAAACTGTGAACGTAAGTAAGGGTGAATACTGCGAGTACTGTGCGCGCTCCAACAACACAACACTGTTGCTATCCAATAATGTCCTGGAAGCACGTTCTAGCTATCAGCAGCACTGACAGCCTTCACTAGTACAAGTAAATATGCACAATCTTTCACAAAGTTAAATAATATATATTGCCGTGTTTTCATTTGTTTTTGTATGAATGTGTGTGTGTGTGTGTGTGTGTGTGTGTGTGTGTGTGTGTGTGTGTGTGGTGTGTGTTGTGTGTGTGTGTGTGTGTGTGTGTGCGTGCGTGCGTGCGCGTGCGTGCGTGTGTGTGTGTGTGCGTATGTGTGTGTGTGTGTCTTCTTTTATTGCTTACTAACATATGTTTCATAGAGGTCGGGGCAAGAGGGTTTGTGGGCACCTCCGCTTATGATCTCATGAAACAACTCGCCATTTTCTGGGAAGAAGAGGACTAGAGCCCTTAAAGCCATGGCAGAGGCAGCAGAAAGGAGCTCAAGCTGGATCTGGGCAAGGAGGAACCAAAGTGAACTTCATAAGGATTAAATTCCCTTCAGATGATGTGTGCCCCGTTAGCACATTGGTAAAACCGCGTACCGCAGTTCTGAAGCGCAGAATCGCCCAGGTTCGCTCCCCGGCGTGGGGAAAAAAAAAATAGACAACAGCAGAAGGGCATCCAGGAGTCATGACCTGGATGTGGCCCGGCCCCCCGAGAGTGTAAGGAGTTCAGGGCCGAAACACTTGTCTAAAGAGGGTTACTTCTCTGAAGACTTTCTGTTGTCTAGCTCTCCCTAGAGTTTCTTTCTACCATGTGCTTTTAGAGAAAGGGCTATTTTTGAACTCATTCTTTCAGTTATGTACGTACTTACATTCCAATAAATAAACATGTTTCTTGTATTTTCTTCTTCTGTGTGTCTTGTTGTGGTTGTATTGCTTTGTTGCTGCTGCTGTTGTTGTTCTGAGTTGAAGAAGTAGTATAGTAGTAGTAGTTCTATAATAATGCTTATGATTATCATCATGATGATGATGATGATGACTATTATTGTAGTAGTAGTTGTTGTAGAAGTAGTAGTAGTTGTCGTAGCAGCAACAGCAGTGGCAGTGGTAATAGTATTATTATTATAAGTAGTAGTAGTAGTGGTAGTAGTAGTAGTACTAGTTGTTGTTGTTGTCGTTGTCGTCGTCGTTGTTGTTGTTGGTGCTGGTGGTAGTTGTGTGTATGTGTGTAAAATGGTGATTATCAGCAAACTTCAGCAGTTCCTTTTTTGTCTTTTTCATCTGTCTTCATTTGTTTCTTTGCATTGTAACATATAACATTATGTCTTTATGAAAAGAAATCTTGCTCGTGTAGAATAACAGTGAAATCCTTTTTTCCCCGAATAGTTTATTCTAATGCAGTGAATTTTTAAGGAATTGTTTATTTATTTGTTTATTCATGTCCTCGTTCGTTCATTTATACATTTTTGGACATTTAAAAATGTGTTTGCTATGTCTTCCTCATTTGTTTTTTCATTGTTATAATTAATTATCGTTACTTCATTATCAGTAGTATTATATTGTTGTGTTGATTATACTGTTATTATTTTTCATCCAATCATCATTCATCGTATTATTATTTTATTGTTTTATTATTATTATTCTTTTTATTATACATTTTTATTATTTAAAATTATTTTATGTATTCTTTTATTATTATATTTTATTATATTATTATATTATTATATTATTTCAGTATTATTATTATTATTATTGTTGTTGTTATTGTTGTTCATTATTTATCATCATCTTTACTCTTGTTGTTATTATTCAGTAGTAAATCACATGCGTTCACTTTTCTGGGTCATTTTTGCAGCTGGTGTAATGGGTGCATTGTGGCTACTTCAGCTCCCACCAGATCTGGTGACTTATATACAGTTATGTGGTGTGTTATGTATATTTGTGTGGTTTTAGTGTGTGTGATGTGTATGTGTTTTGTGTTGTTAGGTGTGTCATGTGATAGTCAAGTTTTTGTTGAAGTAAGGTTTTGTGGTGAATGCAATGGTGCCCGTTTCTGGGTCATTTCAGGATGGGGATGGAGTGTGTTAGTGTAGGATGGGATGGTGAGGGTGGATTTGTTTGGGGTGGATGTGTTGTGGGTGGGATGTGTTTAGTGTAGGATGGGATGTGTTGTGGGGTGGGATGTGTTTTGTGTAGGATGGGATGTGTTTGTGGGTGGGATTGTTTGTGGGTGGATGGTTGATGGATGTGTGGGGTGTGTTTTGTTAGAGGGATGTTGAGGGTGGATGTGTTGTGTTGTGGATGGATGTGTTGAGGGATGGGATGTGTTGTTGAGGGGTGGGATTGTGTTGTGGGTGTGGGATGTGTTGAGGATGGGTGTGTTTTAGTGTAGGATGGGATGTGTTGAGGGTGGATGTGTTGGGGGATGGGTGTGTTTTAGTGTAGGATGGGATGTGTTGTGAGGGGGGTGGGGATGTTGTTGTGTTGAGGATGGGATGGGGTGTGTGTTGAGGGTGGGTGTGTGTTTTTTTAGTGTAGGATGGGATGTGTTGAAGGGGTGTGGGTATTGTTGTGGGTGGATGGTGGGGATGGGGTGTGTTTTGTGTGGATGATGTTTGAGGTGGGATTGTGTGTGGGATGTTGTGGGAGGGGTGTGTTGAGGGGTGGGATGTGTTGAGGGTGGGATGTGGTGAGGATGGGGTGTGTTTTTGTGTAGGATGGGTGTTGTGTTTTGAGTGTAGGTGTGGAGGTGTGTGGTGGGTGTGGTGGTGTGGATGATGTTTGGTTGGGGGTGGGATGTGTTGGGTGTGGTTGGTATGTGTTGTGTGTGGTGTGGGTGGGTGTTGTGTGATGGGTGTGGGAGTAGGTGTTGGGATGGGGTGTGTTGTGGGTAGGGTGTGTGGTGGGATGGGATGTTTGTTGAGGAGGTGGGATGGTGTTGTGTGGGTGTGTGATGGTGGTGGGTGTGGGTGTGGATGGGAGTGTTGGAGGGAGGTTGGGAATGGTGTGGTGTGTTGTGGTTGTAGGTATGGTATGGTGTGTGTGAGGGTGTGGATGTGTGTGGTTATGGGAGGTGTTGGGTGAGGGTGTGTGGTGTTGGTGTGGTGGGTGTGTGGAGGTGTGGGTTTGGTATGGGTGGTGTGTGTGGTTGTGTGATGGGGAGTGTTTTGGAGAGGTGAGGGGATGGAATGGTGTGGTTGTTGTGTGGTGTGGTGTGTGTGGTTGTGTGTGGTGGGTATGTGTGGTGTGTTGTGGATGGGTGTGTTGTGGTGTGTTGGGTATGTGTGGTGTGTGTGGATGGGTGTGTGTGTGTGTTGTGTAGGTGGGTGGTGGGGTAGTGTGGTGTGTGTGTTGTGTGGGATGGGTGGTGTGTGTGGTGTGTGTGTAGGTGTGGTGTGGTGTGTGTGGTGTGGTGTGGTGTGGATGGGGTGTTTGAGAGTGGGTGATGTGAATGGTGTGGGTGGTGTGGGATGGGTGTGTTTGGTGGGTGTGTTGGGGGTGTTGTGATGGTGTGTGTGTTGTGTTGGTATGGTGGTGTGGGGATGGAGTGTTTTGGGTGGGGTGTGTGGATGTGTGGGTGTGTGTGGTGTATGTGTGTGGGTGTGTTTATGTGGGATGGGATGGGTAGTGTGTTGTGGTATGGTGTGGTGTGTTGGTGTGATGGAAAGTGTTTTGGGGAGGGGTGTGTTGGTGGATGGGATGTTGTGTGGTGTGGTGATGGTGGGTGTGTTGGGTGATGGGTGTTGGTGAGGTGGGTGGGTGTTTTGTGTTGGTGGTGTGATATTGTGTGATGTGGATGGGTGTTGGTTGGTTGTGGTGTGATATGTGGTGTGGGATGGGGTGTGTTGTGGTGTGTGTGTTTGTGTGGTGTGGGATGGGGTGGTGTTGTGTGTGGTATGTGTATGTGTGGTGTGTGGGATGGGGTGTGTGTGTGTTGTGTGTGTGTGATATGTGGGTGATGTGAATGGGTGTGTGTGTTGTGGTGTGATATTGTGTGGTGTGGGTGGGTGTGTTGTGTTGTGGTGTGGATAGTGTGTGGGTGTGGGATGGGTGTGTGTGTGTGGTGTGGTGTGATGGTGGTGTGGGATAGGGTGTTGTGTGTTTGTGTGGTGTGGATGGGGTGTTGTGTGTGTGTGTGTATGTTTGGTGTGGTTGTGTGTGTGTGTTGTGGTGTGATATAGTGTGGTGTGTGGAGATATTGTGTGATGTGGGATGGGGTGTGTTGTGTTGTGGTTGATAATGTGTGATGTGGGATGGGGTGTGTGGTGTGTTGTATGTGTGTGATATTGTGTGATGTGGGATTGGGGTGTGATTGTGTTGTGGTTGTGGTGTGAATTGTTTGATATGGGATGGGGTGTGGTGTGTTGTGGTGTGATGTGATATTGTGTGGTGTGGGATGGTGGTGTGGTGGTTGTGTTGTGGTTGTGGTGTGATATTATGTGGTGTGGGATGGGGTGGTTGTGTGTTGTGGTGTGATGTGATATTGTGTGGTGGTGTGATATTGTGTGGTGTGGGATGGGGTGAGTTGTGTTGTGGTGTGTGTGTGATATTATGCGGTGTGGGATGGGGTGTGTTGTGTTGTGGTGTGATGTGATATTGTGTGGTGTGAGATGGGGTGTGTTGTGTTGTGGTGTGATGTTGTGTGGTGTGGGATGGGGTGTTTTGTGTTGTGGTGTGATATTATGTGGTGTGGGATGGGGTGTGTTGTGTTGTGGTGTGATGTGATTTGTGTGGTGGAGTGATATTATGTGGTGTGGGATGGGGTGTGGTTGTGTTGTGGTGTGATGTGATATTGTGTGGTGTGGGATGGGGTGTGTTGTGTGTGTGTGTGATATTGTGTGGTGTGGGATGGGGTGTGTTGTGTTGTGGTGTGGTGTGTATTATTGTGGTGTGGGATTGGGTGTGTTGTGTTGTGGTGTGATGTGATATTGTGTGGTGTGGGATGGGGTGTGTTGTGTTGTGGTGTGATGTTGTGTGGTGTGGGATGGGGTGTTTTGTGTTGTGGTGTGATATTGTGTGGTGTGGGATGGGGTGTGTTGTGTTGTGGTGTGATATTATGTGGTGTGGGATGGGGTGTGTTGTGTTGTGGTGTGATATTGTATGGTGGTGTGATATTGTATGGTGTGGGATGGAGTGTGTTGTGTTGTGTTGTGGTGTGATATTGTGTGGTGTGGGATGGGGTGTGTTGTGTTGTGGTGTGATATTGTGTGGTGTGGGATGGGTTGTGTTGTGTTGTGGTGTGATATTGTGTGGTGTGGGATGGGGTGTGTTGTGTTGTGGTAAGATATTGTGTGGTGTGGGATGGGGTGTGTGTGTTGTGGTATGATATTGTGTGGTGTGTGATGGGGTGTGTTTGTGGTGTGTGGTGTGATGTATTGTGGTGTGATATTGTGTGTGTGGGAAGGGGTGTGTTGTGTTGTGGTGTGGTGTGAGATGGGGTGTGTTGTGGTGTGGGTGTATTTGTGCGGTGTGGGAAGGGGTGTGTTGTGTTGTGTGAGGTGTGGTGTGAGATGGGGTGTGTTGTGGTGTGGTGTGATATTGTGTGGTGTGGGATGGGGTGTGGTGTGTTGTGTGATGTAGTGTGTTGTGTTGTGCTTTGCCGTGTCATGTATGTGTATGTTTTGTGTATGTTTTGTAATGTGCTAGTGTGTTGTATCGTGGGATGCGTTGTGTTATGGTGTGTGGTTATGTGTTGTGGGGTGTTGTCGTGTAGTGTGGTGTAACGTGTTATTGTTTGTTGTGTTGCGTTGTGTGGTGCGGTGTTGTATGGTGTAAGGTGCGGTGTTGTGGTGTGTTGTTGTGTAAGGTGTCATGGTGTTTGTGGAGTCGTGTGACATTGTGCTGTGTGGTGTGGTGTGTTGTGGTGGTGCATGTTGTGACGTGGCTGGATTGTGGTTTGGTGAGATGTGGTATGTTGTGTTGTTTGCAACATGTTTGCTTACAGTAGTGCCTGAACTCCCTTCCTATGTTTACACACACATAACATCATACAAGCGCGTTAAAGATCCTGTAAGTCACGCCAGCGAATTGTGGCTTATGGAAACATGAAAATACTGTGGCTTATGGAAACATGAAAATACTGTGGCTTATGGAAACATGAAAATACTGTGGCTTATGGAAACATGAAAATACTGTGGCTTATGGAAACATGAAAATACTGTGGCTTATGGAAACATGAAAATACTGTGGCTTATGGAAACATGAAAATACTGTGGCTTATGGAAACATGAAAATACTGTGGCTTATGGAAACATGAAAATACTGTGGCTTATGGAAACATGAAAATACTGTGGCTTATGGAAACATGAAAATACCGTGGCTTATGGAAACATGAAAATACAAAGCATGCAAGCGCATTGAAGACTGGGGTATGCAGACTTTGCAGCAACATCCTGCCTGCACAGTGTTGGTAAAATATCTTGCATACATATGTCCGAGAAAAATCAGAATGGATAAAAAAAAAAAAGCCTAAACGAAAAGAAAAACCACAACAAAAAATCATTGATGAGGAAGATTTGAAAAAGACAGACAAGATTTATAGGCCATTTTATGAGGAAAGGGGAATTGGAGCACCTGGTCACAACAGGAAAGCTGAAGGGAAAGAGAGCACCAGGTAGACCCAGGGAGAAAATATTGGACAGACTTGCAGAGTGGCAGAGGACAGAGAGGGTGGAAGAGGTGCTTGTAGCAACAAGGGATAGAAACAGATGGAAGGCCATGATCGCCAACACCACGTGGCAAGGCACTTGATGATGATAATGATGATCTGCACCTGTCGCATCATCGACATCACTGTCGTCGACCTCCTCCTCCTCCCCCCCACCTTCTCCTCCTCATTCTCCCCCTCTTCCTCCTCCTCCTCCTTTCGTTCGCTTCATACCTGGTGAGGCCACTTCTGATGATGAATGTGTCTGTTTTTTCCAGCTTCTGCGGGCTGCCACGAAGCTTTTTAGTCAGATCAGTTGTAGTCGGCCATGTCTCCTGTCACTCCACATGATAGAGGCGATATGACACTGCAATACATGTTCAGCTGTTTGGCCCTCTTCACAACAGGCCCAGGGTGGTGAAGGTATCAGTTTGAACTTGTGGTACATATGAAGGGAGAGGTTTGAGTCAGTTGTGTCCGGTATGGAGCTTCGTCAGGACCACTTGCTGCTCTTTGGACACAAAGTGGTAGCCATCTCTTTCCTGTGTGCGGAGTAAGGAGTGATCTGGTGATGCTTCTCTTCTTTCTGTTGCTGATGCCGATGTCTGGTTGGTCTGTATGGACTCCTTTTCTACCTGGCTTATCTGCCATGAACATCATCATCATCACCCGCCACCTCCTCTTCTTTCTCCGCATTCTAATCCTCCGCCCAATCCTCCTCATCCCCCCATGGGGATGCCAGAGACTCTTTCAGAACAAACAGTATCCCCACGTTCTGGAATTTCTGTGGTAGAAATTTCCTCTTTTCTCTCACTCTCTTTGTTTCTGCCTTATTCTTTTGCTTTCTGTCATTTCTTCCTATCATTTTCTGCCTTGCTGGTCCATTCAAGATACAAGAATTTTATTCAGCCCAGAGCATCACACTGGGAAATTGTTTTGGCATTCGCATTAAAAAAATACATACAGGAACCTCTCCCTCCCCTCATCTCTCTCCCCCTCCCTCTTTGTCGAACACAATATCAAAGATAATGACTAATTCTAAAAATGTACTGTTAAAAAAGCACATCATAAGATTCAGATGCCTTGGTTAGGACTTTTAACAATGGACAAAAAGGGCAATACTCATTGAAAAACAACATTGGTAGGTATAGAAAAATGTGATTAAAGATGCAATGCGATATGCACATTAAAATCAAAATGAGTTAAATACAATAAAATGAGTATGTAGACTGTATGTGTTCGATAAAGTCTTAAGTACTTTTTCGTAGGATTGATAATTGGGTACATGTATTAATTAAGCGCATTTTTGGCTCTAGGGAGGTGAGATATGCGGAAGCAATTTTAGGTAATTTATGCCTGTTTCTGTATATGTTTTAGTGTCCTTAGATATGCTTAAATTTGTATTCAGGTGTGTTTTTTCAATCCCAGTGCGATAAATTGGACGGAGTGGTCAACGCCGGGGGCATGTTCTTAGATCATGTGTGCAAATGCATTGATATGTGTGTACTTGATTGTCTTTTCTTTCTTTTTTTCCTGTTGAATTTTTGTATGTTTTGAAGCAGTTATATCCGTGATATGGCTCTACGCAGTCGTCAGGGCTTTAAATAGCAATAACAATACTCCTCATTTCCGTCTTCTGTCTCCTCATCAGCAACATCACTTTCATCATCATCTTTCATTCTCATCATTGTTATCTTTATCGTAACGATAAGTCATCATCATATATTTTGTCTTTGCATGATGGCAACTATGATGTACATCAGATGTGGCGACCAGCTCCCAGCCTGTGGTGACCTCTGGTCCTGGTAAGTTGAGATTGCATGAAAATAAGACTGGGTTGGATCGTGTTGTGCTTTGCCTTTTCGTGTCTTGTTGTGTCACACCATTTTTAATCAGACACGTCAGCAGACCCATAAACCACAGATTTCTTTTATTTCTGTCCCACCCTGTGTGCCATCTCAGTGTTTCTGATCTTATGCCGCTCATTCTGGATACTTAAAACACGACGAACTCCAAGTTCATCATCATCATCAAGTGCCCTGCCACATGGTGTTGGCGATCATGGCCCTCCATATGCATCTATCCTTTGTTGCCACAAGCACATCTTCCACCCCCTCTGTCTTCAGCCACTCTGCAAGTCCCTCCAACATTTTTTTCCCTGGGTCTACCTGGTGCTCTCTTTCCCTCTAACTTTCCTGTTGTGAACAGGTGCTTTAATTCCCGTTTCCTCATAAAATGGCCTATAGGTGTTGCCTGTCTTTTCCTACTCTTCCCTACGAGTGATCTTCTTGTGTCTGCCTCCATCAAGACTATCTCGTTTTTCTTCGCTGTCCATGGAACTGTCAACATTTTTCTTAGAAACCACATCTGGGCTGCCTCAATCTTGTTCTGGCTTTGCTTGTTGACTGTCCATGCCTCACAACCGTACAACAGTATTGGTTCTATATAGTATTCCAGAACTGTCTTCCTGATGTTAATTGATAGGCATTTGTTAATACGAATGCTTTTCATCTTCTTGAATGGTGTTTTGGCTTGGCCGATTCTGCTGGCTATTTCTGGTGTGCATCTGCCGTCAACCCCAAGTTCATTCAGGCAAAATCCCAGTGCCAGGAAGCCCACAAGAGCCACCATGTGGTCACCCACAGAGGAGACTGTACTGCTGCCGGGTCACTTGGATGAAGTTCAGCAGTGCCTGTTCTGGTCCAAATTCTAAGGACATTAAATCCAATACAAACAACATTAATTATTCAATCACAAAACCACCAAGTGACAGACCCTCTGATAAGGGGACCACTATCACTGTCTTCCAAAGAAAGCCCCCATGACCCATGGACACCAAAGACTCAAACTTCAATCCACCTCATATACGGAAGCGGGGTGGAGGAAACCAGAACTGAGGGGACCGCGAGATCAGGGCATGAAGGGCCACATAATGAGGGACATTTTCCACGATGCTATGTTGACTGATGATTCCATGATAATGGAGATGATAATCATGATGGTACGGAGTTCCATGTGGGATTTAGTCGCTAACTTTCATAATATATCCTGGCGTCAGCCAGGCGCGGCGGGGGGGGGGGGGGGGGGGGGGGGGAGGGGGGAGAGAGACACCTAAAGTATTGGTCACTGACACCTCTGTGAAGTAGATGAAACCCGCCTGTATTGGTCTCAGTCTTCCCAGTGACGCCATAGCACCCTCCAACTCTGGATAGGGGTCAGTCAGAGCTGAAAAATATTCCCAGTAGTGTATTTTGTCTGATGGGGATTCAAATCCACGACCTTCCCGTCAGTAGGTCCTTTATGCTGACCATCAAATGTTTTATTTGTATGAACTTTGAGGTATTATATTGCTGACACACCATCCACAATTTGACACATTGATAAGCTATACCAAAGAAATAAGAGGGAAGCAGGGAGAATTTTTATAATATAATCAAAGGACATAACTGTTGAGAATTATCTCTCATGTTGTATAGAACTTCTCAAATCTAACAGTTTGCGCTACCCATTCAGCTAGCTTCCCTCTTATTTCTTTAGTATTACCTATATGCCTTGGAAGCAACCCTGTATATGTTCTGTCTTGTCTATGTGTGTGTTTGGTCAGTTCAAGAATAAAAGACTATATCAATCTTTAACATACGACCAGTATGTTGTATGTATTTCTCTCCTCTCTCATAGTTGTGTGTAGGGCAGTTGCAGAGTATAAAGGTAGGCTTGGGCGCTCCTTTTTTGAGGAGTGTTCTGAGCTTACTGTTTTTCTACTTTGTATCTGCTTCTATGCAAAGTCATATTGGCAGATGTGATGCGTCTAGTGTGTCGGCTTCAGCCTGCACCGCTGGCTAGCACTGCTATGCGAAAAGAAGAGCAGAAGGCGTAAGTCTCTTCCTGTCAGTACATAGCCTCTCCATCAGCAAGCCCTACGCTGTGCCTCCTCGTGGCGACAGGAGGTAACTGAGCACCTCACGGACTCAGGCTGAATCTCGTAGACTCGGAGGAGGTCTGGCCCCCAGACGTGAGGCATGCAGGCCCACCGGCGTGTGGATACGCCCTGGTGCCCACGAACCAGACCCCCAAGGTATGGGTGAATAGCTCCACTGCCTTGTGGACATTTCGGGAGAGAGTAAGGCTAGCGGAGAGACCGTACATAAACCGATGGAAGGCAAGGGGAAACCACCATCGTAATTTTCCCCAGGTTATCATGGATAGAAACAAAAAGATCAAAGACAACGACGTAAATAGGTGCTCCTATGGAGCAGCTTCGTCCGGTAGTGACCGTCATGCGGCGCAGGTGACACCAGACCGTCAGCAAGTTACTGCGAACCCTAAACTCAGATTTAAAAACATCAAAGTTGCAACATGGAATATAAGAACATTGTTGCAAAAGGGTAAATTAGAAAATATCAAGACAGAGATGGAAAGACTTAACATTGGTATTTTAGGACTAGGGGAAGAAGTGAGATGGAAGGGGGCAGGCATGATAACATCAGGAGAATACACAATGATAATTGGTGGTAACTGACATGAAAGAGGAGTAGGCATCATGATGGACAAAGACAAATCAAAAGCAGTTAAGGGATACTGGGCTGTGTCCGACAGAGTTTTGCTGGTCAAGTTGGGAGGCAAACCATTTGATATCAACATCATTCAGGTGTATGCACCAACATCCGCAAGTACTCAGGAAGACATCGACAACTTCTATGAAGTATTAGAGATGGCCAAAGTCCAATGTAAATCACAAGAAGTTACTGTAATAATGGGAGATTTTAATGCTAAAGTGGGACAGGATAGAGTGGAGGATATAGTTGGACCTCATGGCCTTGGTACGCAAAATGAAAGGGGTGAGAAACTTGTAGAATGGGCACAGATGAATGACTTTATAGTAGGAAATACCTGGTTTGAGCAGCCTAATAGAAGAAAATGGACTTGGATGAGTCCAGGAGATAATGCCAAAAAATCAGATTGACTACATCCTGATCAACAAAAGATTTAGAAATTCTTTACTGTCAGCAAAAACACTACCAGGCGCAGACTGCAACAGTGACCACAATCCTGTAGTGGGAAGATTTAGACTGAAATTGAGGAAAAGGAAACAGACCAAAAACAACATCAAATTAAACCTTGGACTCTTAAAGACATGAAGTGATACGTAAAAAATTTAATGTACATGTTCAAAACAAATTCAGTGCTCTGGAAGACGCTGGTGACAGTGAGGAACAATGGACAAAGTTGAGGAATTCGATAAATAAAGCTTTGAGGAAATCCCTAAAGCAGATAGAAAAGCAAAAAAGAACTGGATGACTAATGAAATTTTGGGTTTGATGGAGGAAAGGAGAAGGCAAAGAGAAATGAGGAGATCTACAGGAAGATAAACAAGGAGATCAGGAATGAAGACTAAGGAAGCTTGGCTGAAATCAAAGTGCAAAGAAATGGAAGACCGACTCAAAACAGATCCTCAGGGTATGTACAGACGAATTGAAGAAATTGTCCACAGAAAAAATACATGCACATCAACTGGTTGCTTGAAATCGAAAGATGACACGCTTATCATGGAAAAAGACAAAATATTAGACAGATGGGGAGAGTACATTAAAGACCTTTTTGAGGATGACAGAAACAAAGAACACATTATAAAAAAGAACTTTGAAGGACCACCCATAATGAAAGATGAAGTTAGAGCGGCACTGAAAAAGATGAAACAGGAAAAGCCCCAGGACCAGACAACATTACTACAGAGATGATTGAAGCCTTGGAGGAATTTGGCATAGAAAAAATAAGTCCTCCTAAATGAAATTTATGACACTGGAAAAATCCCCAAAGATATGTCAAAATCAAATTTCATTGCACTGCCAAAGAAGACAGGGGCTATAGAATGCGAACTCCATCGCACAATCAGTTTGATGAGCCATGTAACAAAAATCCTGTTAAGAATAATCATGATGAGGACAAGGAATAGAATCAAAAGAGAAATAGCAGAAGAACAGTGTGGATTTGTGGAAGGGAAAGGAACTATTAATGCCATATACATCCTAAGAACTATCATAGAGAGATCAAATGAGATGAACAAGGATTTGTATTTATGCTTTGTTGACTACACCAAGGCTTTCGATCGGGTAAGACATGAATTGATCAACCAACTGGAGAGACTCAATGATGATGGAAAAGATCTACGAATAATCAGAATATGTACTGGGAACAAACAGCTGCAATGAGAATAGAAAACAATGTAAGCTCTTTCCAAAATATCAAAAGAGGAGTCAGACAGGGTTGTGTTTTGTCACCAGATCTGTTTTCACTTTACAGCGAAAACATCATGAGAAACTAGAAGAAGACTCTGGAATAAAGGTTGGAGGGAAAATGATAAACAACACTCAATATGCAGATGACACCGTGCTAATTGCAGAAAGTGAAAGAGACCTACATAACCTTGTGAACATACTAGAAATAGAAAGCAAAGGTAAGGGGCTGGAACTAAATAGCAGGAAGACTGAAGTCATGGTGATCAGTAAAAAACATGAAATCCCCTCATGCAAAATAACAGCAAATGGCACAACCTTGACACAGGTTGATAAATTCAAATACCTGGGAACGATCATTTCATCAGACGGCAGATGCACATCAGAAATAGCCAGCAGAATCGGCCAAGCCAAAACAGCATTCAAGAAGATGACAAGCATTCTTACCAACAAATGCCTATCAATTAACATCAGGAAGAGAGTTCTTGAATGTTATATAAAACCAATACTGTTGTACGGATGCGAGGCGTGGACAGTCAACAAACAAAGCAGAACAAGATTGAGGCAGCCGAGATGTGATTTCTAAGAAGAATGTTGAGGGTTCCATGGACAGCAAAGAAAACAAACGAGACAGTCTTGATGGAGGCAGACACAAGTAGATCACTCATAAGGAAGATTAGGAAAAGACAGGCAACATTTATAGGCCATTTTATGAGGAAGGGGGATTTGGAGCACCTGGTCACAACGAGAAAGCTGGAGGGAAAGAGAGCACCGGGTAGACCCAGGGAGAAAATGCTGGACGGACTTGCAGAGTGGCTGGGGATGAGGAGGGTGGGGGAGATGTTAGGGGCAACGAGAGATAGAGGCAGATGGAAGTCCATGATCGCCAACGCCATGCGGCAGGGACCTGATGATGATGAGTGATGATGGTCTGCTTCTATGCTAGCTGAATGGGTAGTGCAAACTGTTAGATTTGAGAAGTTCTATACAAAATGGGAGATAATTCTGAAGAGTTATGTCCTTTGATTACATTGATAAGCTGTTGTCAGTGGCAGTGCCCAGTAAGCCTGCAGCTGAAGGTCTGTTCTGACATTAGAAACAGAGATAGATATAAAACATGCAGAGCAGTACTGACCTTGCAGGTTTTGTTTGTTATGTTTGTTTGTTGTTGACATTATTTAGTTCCCAGGGAATAAAGCATTTCTGGTCGGAACATTATTGACCCTGGTCTTCTGAAATTGAACAGCACAACTCGTCAGAAAAGACGGTTGCCAATCAGTTCAGCCAAGATTCCCGTTCATGACAGCATTCGAAGCACGAGGTCATTGACCAACTGGCCGAAGAAAAGTCATCAGAGATAAACTGCTTCAAACTGATATTCTCCACACAAATTTGAAATCTAAAACGCATGCGTTGGCAAAGAGTCTGTAGTAAGAAGGACGGAATACCCAAACGGATATCAAGCTTTACCAGATCCGTTCATCCTTCTCAGAACATCATATCGGTTTCATGGGCAACTTAAAGGAAGCTCAGTATCAAGTAGGTTACATGCAGGTCACAGCTTCATTACCTACTCTCTTCTATTAAAAGGAGAACAAGTTCCTTTGAGTATAGCCCTGATATGACTAGTAGTCAGCTGGGTTATAAGCAATATGATCTTGAATCCTTAGTGCAGACATTGTGATGAGATTCTCAGTATCAAACACCTGTTATTGATGGCTGGGAGTGACATGACACCAAACAGAAATATTTCATAGCAGACTGACTGAAGACCTTATTTCGTCATGTTATCTCCCGAAGTAGTTCGGATTTCTTTAGAAAAAAATCAGTGTCTTTCACTTGATGATTTCATCATAAAACACGAGATCTATTTTTGGTTCAGGTTATTTTCTTTTTACAGAATCTGAACATGTTTCAACTTGTGAAATTCTGACTGATGCAGTGTACAAAATTTGATGGTTTTTTTTTTTATTCCGTGATCTTTGTTAGAGGCATGGTGACAGCCCTGACATGGTCCTTAGAGGTCGGCAGGGCTGTAAACACCATGGATTGAATTGAACTGACACAGGTACTTGGGACTCGGTTCATCACATTAATTTGTCAGCTTTCTCCTGTGGGTCAAGTGCATACACACGCACACACACACACACACTCACTCACACACAACACACACACACAAACACACACACACACACACACACACGCGCCACACACACATGAACACACACACACACGCGCGCGCGCGCGCACACACACACACACACACACACACACCACACACACACACAAGACAAGAGAGAGAGGGGTGGTGTCTCAGTCCGAGCCTTGCTTTACTTAAAAAAATGGTCAGGAGAAAGACATTGCCTCACTACGTCTCAGAAGAAAAGTTATGAACATTGCTTGACATGTTTGATTGAAATTCCAGCCCTCCCTGTGGCCACTTCCGCTGCACCCGTGGCTACTTCCGCTCCTCCCATGGCTACTTCCGCTCCTTCAGACGTCGCTACCTCTGGCGTGTGTGAAGACACCATCACCGGCATGAACTGTGCCGATGTACAAGATGTCTGCTCTTCCAGTCTTCTCATAGACTATTGCAAGAAATTCTGCAATGTTTGCTGTGAGTTTGACATTTCGTTGTTGTTTATAGCAAGTACTAGCCAGACTTTGTGGCTGTGGCATGTTACTTCACTCTGTTGTGTAAATCTTTGTTCGAACTCACTTGGACTCAGTTGGCATTACACACAGTCAGACATTTTAGTGAAGCACTTGGGAATCAGAATATTAGGCGAGCTGACCACATTCCATCATGTTCTTGTACGGGTCTGCATCTTTGGTTTTTGTGTATGCTGGGTATGTTTCCATAAGCCAGCCACTAACTTGACATTTAGGACCAGTAACGTGCACCTTGTTACTATGCCGTCAGTGCTGGGTATGTTCATCTCTCAATAAGCCAGTGACTGACATGATGACTTTGAGGATCTTTAACATGCACAATTGATATATGCCATCCATGATTGGTGTGTTTTTGTCTCAATAAGTCAGTCACTGACATGACTTTCGGGATCTTTAACGTGCACATTTGATATTCTACCGTCAGTGCAGGGTGTGTAAGTCTCAGTAAGCCAGCCACCAACTTGACTTTCATGGTCTTTAACGTGCACAGCTGATGTTTTGCCGACAGTGCTGGGTGTGTTAATGTCTCAATAAGTCAGTCACTGACATGACTTTCCGTATGTGTGTGTGTGTGTGTGTGTGTGTGTGTGTGTGTGTGTGTGTGTGTGTGTGTGTGTGTGTGTGTGTGTGTGCTTGCTCGTGTGTGTGTGTGTGTGTGTGCCTGTGCCTCTGTGTGTGTGTGTGTGTTGTGTGTATGTATGTGTGTATGTATGTGTGTGTGTATTATGTATGTATGTATGTATGTATGATGTGTGTATTTTGTGTATGTGTTGTGTTAGTGTTATTGTTTCTTTAACATTTTATGTCTTGCGGTTTGTCTGTTTTCATCATAGTGTAGGGGTTAACACACACATGTTTTTATGCGTCTGCCTCTGACACTGTGCTTTTGTGAAGTGCTAGGGCATTTTGTGGGATGAGGTACTGTACAAACAGTTATGATGATTGATGTTGATGATGATTACAACCACCATTATCATTGTTGTTATTATTATTGTTGTTATCATTATCATTACTATCATCATCATCATCATCATGTCATTAGTAACCTGGTTTGAACATACCACTGTAGTTGACCCCGCTATAAATGGGTGCCTGTCCCTCTTTATCGGGATAGGAGTGCAGGAATGGAGAGGAGATGGGCACGGCCCTTGAGTGTGGAGTTAGTTGAAGATGGACTCACCACACTCAGGCAGTTCCATATGTCCTCCACCGAAATCTGCCAGTTATTGTCTGACAGACTCCTCGAGGCAATGCCGGGTCTCCTCTTGGTATATAAAGAGTATCCTCACCCTTTGGAAACCCTGTGCTTGAAATTCCCTCTTTTTTGTCACTCTCTTTGTTTTTGCCTCGCTCCTTTGTTTTCTGTTGTATCTTCTTATCATTTTCTGCCTTCCTAATCCATTCACCTGTATGTGGTCTATAAAGTATTATATACTTTCTCAAAGTATTGATAATTGGGTACATGTATTAAGTGCATTTTTGGCTCTAGGGAAATGAGATATGCTGAAGCAATGTTAGGTAATTTAGGCCTGTTTTTTATGTGTTATAGTGTCCTTAGTTATGTTTGAATTTGTATTCAAGTTTTTTTTTATATAATAAATTTGTATTCAGGTATTTTTAAAACCCCCCTGTGCGATAAATTGGACGGAGTGATCAACGCCAGTGGCATCTTCTTAGATTATGTGCTCGAATGCAGTGATATGTGTGCTTAATTTTCTTTTTCATATTTTTCCTGTTGAAGCATTGTATGTGTTTTGGAACGGTTATAGCTGTGATATGGCTCTACGCAGTCAGGTGGGCTTTAAACAAAAATAACAATAACAATAACAATAAAAATACCCATCGGTATAAGAAAAAAACTTAATGGGATTTTTCGACCCAGACTGTCTGCTACCCAGAGTTGAGCTTTTGTTTTGGGTTCATTGGGAAGACTGGGACCACACAGTCCATTCTCATTCACTTTACGGGTGCGTCATTGTGTGTTGCTGAAATTTGCATGAAATCATCAGTCGCTATAGCATTATGAAAATTGTCCCTGATTCTCTAATCCTTTCATTCCCCAGTGTGGTGATGACCTCAGTTCTGGTTTTCACTATCTCTTCCATGCCTGAGTTGAGTTCAGGTTGGGTCTGTAGTGTCGGTGGTTCATGCAGGCTGTGGTGGTGTTTCTTACCTGGGATTTCTCGTTCAATCTGGTTTCATGACTGAGTGATCACTGTCGTTAGTCGGGGCCTTATTAGGCAGTGCCCTTAGTAAGCCAGGTCTCAACAGGCATTGCTGGACTCCACGAAGTGACCCAGCAGCTGTTCCGGGTCTCCTCTGGTGGGTGACCTCATGGTGGCTTAACATCATCGGCTTCCGAGGGCTTTCTGATGTTGAGACTTTCAATGGACTTTGTGATCTGTTGAGGGCCAGAATGAGTGGTGTGGGATAGTTCTATTGAGGCAACGCAATAGTTGGGACAGCGAAAAATGAAAAATAATGTTGAGGTCTCTACCACCTCACCCAAAGACCGCCCAAGCTATTGAAAAACGTTAGTTATGAACAGGATTTCCATTATTTATGAGGATGCAAAGCGCAATATGCCTTTTAATTAAAGAACAGGGTACATAGTTCTATGAACCTTTTAGTTATCACCTGCATCATCTTGCCCACTCCTGAAACTCCCCAACATCCTCACTGAAGCTAAAGCCAAAATTATCACTTCCATTTTCATCCTCACCCTAAGATAGCGGTACCAGAACTGGACCCTGACGAAGCCATTAGAACACAAATCACCACTTGTGACATACGTTGTTTGAGAAGAGCTGTTATCAAGACTGGACGCGAGCGACATGACCAGAAACACTTAAACCGCAGAAATGGTGGGAACATCGGTTCATCTCATCCGCACCATCCTTCTCGTCGTCCTCCTCCTCCTCATCATGTGCCCTGCGGCATAGTGTTGGGCGATCATGGCCCTCCATATGAATCTATCCTTTGTCGTTGCAAGTACTTCTCGCACCCCGTCTGTCTTCATCCACTGCGCAAGTTGGTCCAATATTTTCTCCCTGGGTCTACCTGGTGTTCCCCCCTCCCCCAGCTTTCCTGTTGTGACCAGGTGTTCTAGTTTCTCTTCCCTCATAAAATGTCCTATAAATGTTGTATGTCTTTACCTAATCTTCCTCATTAATGTTACTTTTGTGTCTGCCTCCTTCAAGACTGTCTCGTTTGTTTTCTGTTCATCATATTCATCAACAGAAAATTTAATGGTTCGAAAATCTGATCAGAATGCAACCCCACCAGCTGGTTCTACAAGCATATTATAGAAAAGATATGTGTATTTCATGGAGAGGCAGACGTGAAGACCGGATCGTGCATGAAAGACCTAATGTCACACGGCATTTCTCTACTTGGGCCTTCCAGTTCACTGCTGACCGTCAACTCTTCCTCCCAGCTACACCCAATATGGTACAAGCGGACAGATAAGAGGAAGAGGAAGAACAAAGAAGCAAGAAGGGAGAAAGAAGAAAAAGAGTGAGATAATTATGATGATGACATTATGATAGATTACTGATCTGATTATTGACCAGAGTACGGTAGTCACTGATATTTTTCCTGTCTTCCCATGTTTTATTAACAGAATAGAGAAGAAGCGACGGTGGAGGAGAACGGTAGCTGGAGGAGAACTGGAAATGGTTCTAGAGATGTCCCTGGAACCTGTTCTGTTGCCAAGACTGAGAGAGACTGTGGCAGCAGATACCAAATGCATATTGAATTTCTTCCGTATTCCAGTGTCTGTGACAAAAAAACAAAAACAAACTTGAAATAAGACAACTAAATGAATTTTATTGACATTGTAATGACTTTTTGGTGTGTCTCTGCGTGCTGAATTCCTCTTTTTCTCCTTGTCTCTCTCTTTCTTTTTTTTCTCTATTATATTGTGTTCTGCCTTCGTGTCTTTGCACACTTACGTGGATTAAAACAATTTTTTTTCTGTGATATAAGCAAATGATTACATCAATAAACCGTCTGAAGTCTCTCTCGCTCCCTCACTCTTTTTCTGTCATTCTCTCCCTCCCTCCTGTCTCTCCCCCTGTCTCTCTTTCCCTGTCTCTCTTTCGCCTGTCTTTTTCTCTCTTCGTTTCTCTCTCTCTCTCTCTCTCTCTCTCTCTCTCTCACTCTCTCTCACTCTCTCTGTCTCTCTCACTCTCTCTCTCTCTCACTCTCTCTGTCTCTGTCTCTGTCTCTGTCTGTCTCTCTCTCTCCTTCTCTCCCTCTCTGTGTCATGCATGCAAGTTAAAGAAGACGGGGTAGCCCACATTTTGTGATAAATATAACAAACAATGCTTGTAATCAATTTTCTGGGTCATGAAGAATTGACAGATTTTGTTTTTATTGGCTCATGTGTAAAACCCCACAGCCTCAGGAGTAATTATGAACTGGAGTGCTTCCGTATTTTGACATTCAAACAAAAGCTGGAATCATCACCAAGCTGGCATTTACAGAAAAAAAACAAGACAGGCCAACTCATGTCGATAGGAGATCTGTAGAGAAAACATAGTTTTTGTGTATTTTAATTTCTGAGAAACCTGGTCGAAATCTGCAGAAAAATGAGTTTTTATGTGTTTTTATTTCTGAGATAGTCACTAGTTGAAATCTTACGTAAACATCTCTTAAATTCTTGTTATCAATAGAGTCGAAGTCAAGGTTTGTAGAATAATCAGATTTGAACTTTGTGCACATAGTGTATCTGTGTTTAACTATGCCAGCTCTGTTTCCAGTAACGCTGTATGAATACAAGGAAAAACATACACTGTCTACTTTCGGTTAACCATGTGTAGCTAAAGCCATTTAACCATCGCGTTTTGCGGATATCAGGTATCCAACACGTTTTATTTTTTCTGTATTTCATGTATGTCAGGTTGATCAGTTTACCGGTAATTCCTATGATTTTTAATTACTGCGGCATAAAAAAAAAAATTCGGATAATTGCGCCATGTTTCAGCACAGCAGCAGCAAGCTCGTGCTTTCGATTGGCAGACGGTATAGTATTCGAATATTGTCTAATTCTCACTTTGTCCAAAAGAAGAGATCTGTAATGAATGTATTAAAAAACATAAGTAAACTGTGTTTTAAATACAACAAAACAAAATAAAACAAGAAAAATCCTGTGATTTTCTTTTCACTACTGTTTCATCAGTCTTAGGCTATACTACGGCATGAAAGGTACGTTCGATGGTGTGACTCAGCCATGAAAAAAAAAATCGACTTAATATCAAACCGAACCGGCCAGTATTTGGTTGATATTTTGGTTGATGTTGCAGAATCTTGCTTATGCATTTGTAAGAATCATGACCTGAAAGAACGGGATCACATGATCAAAAAACTAACAACAGTATCCACCACGCCTACCTTCCATCATGTCACGATGGTTTTCACATTCTGTCTTCTCTCCTGGTCAGTCTAGAAGCGCCTCTTTCTCAAGAGATCGCGTCCGATTATTCCGACAACTAGATCTATCCCGCATTTTTTTTTTTTTTTGTTGTTGGTATGTTTTATCAGCAGAATTGGGTGGAGCGCATATAGAATTGTGTAAGCGCACGCTGAAATCCTCTTGAAGAAACCCCAAAGTTAATAATAAACTAAGTGACTAATTTAGACATATGTAGTGCAGATCTGGTATCAGGCAGAAATCATGATATGGGAGCAAGATTGAAACAGAAGTGTGAGAATGTTAATTCTTGTTAACCAAGCAACCTGACTGACACCGTGATGAGTAGATACCTGAAATCTCTGATTACAAAATGGAGGAGAGAATACAACGCAGGAAGGGAACACAACGTATGTTTTTTAAGCCTAAAGCCCTCTCCAACCAAACGCACATTTTGCGATCACTAATCTAAAAGGAAAACCAGATCACTGCCGTGTCAAAAATAGAAATTATAAGCAAGTCATTTGTCACAAGTTGGTGGATGTTATTTTTATGTTTTCGTTCCTTCAGGTCATGAATAATAATAAACTTTAAGCATAAGCAAAATGTCTGCTGTATCATCTATTAATATCATCAACCAGTCATTGGCCGATTCCGTTTGAAATGTATTTGCTTGTTTCCAAAATTGAATCCTAAAGCTTTCTTGGATTATCTTTCTTGGTTTATTTTGGAAAGGCAAAGCCAGTATTTGATATAGATAGGAGGGGGGGGGGGGGGGGGGCACGAAGGCGAGGGGGAAAACACGTCATTTGATCAATGACGTCATTATAAGATTAGAGAACGATGACGACAAATGACGCAACCTCTGACGCAGCGTTTGGAATTAGTGCCATCTTGGCTGCTAAACAAAAATCCCAAGAACACGAAAGCACTCTCATCTATCAGGAACAAGTGTTTTCATTTAGGATCATCCCACGTACGTAGGAAGGAGAAGTACGTTTCGCTGTCAGGGTCGACAGGGCAACATG
>JAPXFY010000028.1:14707270-14714770 GCA_030674185.1 Monoplex corrugatus
CTCTCTCTCTCTCTCTCAGAGGGTGGAGTGGTTGTTTTATGATCTCATCAACAGATCCGTCCGTTCATTTGTGATTGAGTTAGCTTGAGTGGCACAGACAAACATCGCTGAAAGGACACACCGACAAAGAGTCCTTCACCTTATTAATTAAGGACATTTCAAGGACACTCCAGAGCAACGGCGTGAGAGCGACAGGACCATAAAGTGCGTCACTCTTTGCCCACTGGAACACGTGTAGTGTAAACTAGTCACCATGGTGCAATTCTTAATACAACGGACGTCCGTTTGGAAGGTTGTGGGTTCGAATCTCCCTCAGTCCTGTCAACATCGTCGTGGGCTTTTTCGGCCCCAACCAGCTACTACCCAGACTTGAGCGTGCTATGGGGTCATTGGGAAGACTGGGACCACACAGTAGAGTCTTATCCACTATTTTTGTTTTGTTTCATAGGTCTTTTCATTTTCTGTAATTAGCACGGTGTCATCTGCGTAACGAATGTTTATCATTCTTCCGCCAACCTTTATCCCACGGCATTCTTCTAGATTCCTCATGATGGTTTCGCTGTAAAGTGAAAACAAATCTGGTGACAGAACACAACCTTGCCTGACCCCTCTTTGATATTTTGGAAAGAGCTTATATCGTTTTCTGTTCTCATTGCTGCTGTACTGTTTGTTCCCAATACATATTTCTGAATATTGGTAAGTCAGGTATGGTTTTAAAACCCCATTTGATATATTGGACGGAGTGGTCAGCACCGGAGTATCTCCTTGGATTATGTGCGCGAAGGCATTGATATGTGTACTTAATTTTTTTTTTTTTTTTTTTTCATGTTTTAGTATTGTGTACGTTTTGAAACGGTTATACCCGTGATACGACTCTACGCAGTCGGCTGGACTTCAATACAAAAAAGAAAAAGTAACAATGACAATAACATTGTTAACGTGTAATACTTGTGCACAGGTTTATGGCTTTATGCCATGATCATTTTGGGTCTAGTCCATCACATGGCACCGTTTCTCTAGTTCAACGAAACATTAGAGACATTGACCGTTTTGTTGTTGTTTCTGTCCTAAATAGCGTCAAAGGATTTCTTTGTCGTCTGTTGTTTATGCGTGATTGAAGGCCAGTGGGCCAAACATTTGCTGAATGATTTGGTTCAGTTTTTACGTCGACGCCCCTCAGGTGATATGGCCGACAGGGATAACCGTCCCGGGGAAGTGGGGGAAGGGGGACCTATCTAATCCTACACTGACACCACCTAAACAACAATGATGTTAAGATGGGACAGTGAGATGGCCAGTTTTAATATAGCGCACCCCGGGATTCGAACCCACAACCATTAGCATGTGAATCCGACGCTCAAACCAACCAAACATTTGCGCCTGTCTTGTTACTTAAATATGCCCCCACCCCACTCCCACCCCCGGTTTGTGGTTTGTCGGTTTGTTTGATGTTTGCCTATTGCGTCCAGTGTAAGTCGTGTGACCTGCCCACTACCCCACCATCACAAACTTCAGACGAACAGAGCAGATGAATCGCACCCAGCCCCTGTGGCATATCAAATTCCTACGCTAGAATGATTTACTGACTCGGTATCAACTCTTGATAAGTGGGAGCAAGTGCCTGTAAATACTACACACGGAAGGTTTATAGCCACTTGTCTGTAATTGGTTTCATCTGTCGTATAGTTATTGATGACCCCACTCGAAATGTTATTGTTTCTTTGGGAGGTAAATTTTGGCCATCTTTACGTTCTCCTGTGTTTGACGAGAACAGGGGAGAAGACTGGAAATGGTAAGTGTGCTAGATTAGCGCTTACGTTCACTGGTTTGTGTTACCTGCGAGAATACATGTCAATGTGATTCTCCTGTCGCCCCACTGCCGAGATATTTCTTTCTTCGTTTTTGTTTTTGAATCTGTAACTGTTCCTCATTAGTGCTTTTAGCACGTAATTTCAATGAGTTGAATGAAAACTGCTGTTTTTCTTTCGTTCGCCACGTACATGGTCAGGCCATATCTGGCGATGAATGTGGCTGGGTTT
This sequence comes from Monoplex corrugatus, assembly GCA_030674185.1. Taxonomy (NCBI): domain Eukaryota; kingdom Metazoa; phylum Mollusca; class Gastropoda; order Littorinimorpha; family Ranellidae; genus Monoplex; species Monoplex corrugatus. Next base: position 14,709,310 of record JAPXFY010000028.1, read on the forward strand.
TTTTTTTACCAGTCTCCGCCATCTGTCATGGAGCTTGGTGATCAGTGGAGTTGCAGTCGGACATGTTTTCTGTCGCCCCACTCAGTACAGGCGACATCTTTGCAATACATGTGTTTTTTTATTTTATTTATTAAAAATTTTTTTTTTAAGGATAATCACACTCAGGGAGGTTATCTTTGCGCTCACCTTTTTTTTCGTCCCATTTTCTACGCCACCTTAATGGCCACAGAAGCTGGCAGAGTTTTTACAATGCGATGATGATGTTGTCGATGAGGATGATAATCATGATGCTATGGAGTTCCATCTAGGATTGAGACTGCGTGACAGGGCTGTACTCTACGCTTACTATCATAATATATCCTGGCGTCAACCAGGCCTGAGAGATACAGACACCTGCGGTGCTGGTCAGAAGGTTTAAGCAACATCCTCAATGACGCATCCTTGAAGTGGATTAGACTTGACTGTGTGGTTCCAGTCTTCCCAATGAGCCCATAGCACGCCCAACTCTGGGTAGGAGCCGGTTAGAGCCGGAAAATCCCACGATGATTTTTGAAGGGACTGATGGGGATTCGAACCCACAACCTTCCAGTCAGTAGTCCGTTGCGTTAACCACTGCACCACGGCGACTGGTTATCTTTGCAATATATGTTAGCTGTCTGGTCCTGTTGACCACAGGGTCATACTGGTGAAGGTGTCAGTTTGAAGGTAAAGCTTGTATGGGCGATGAGCCGGTTGTGGCCGGTGTGGGGCCTCATCAGGACAACTGCATGCTGTCTGGACAGATGATGGAAGTCATCGTCTTCTGTCCGTGGTTTAATGATTGATCTGCTGATGCTCCTGTAGCTGACGCTGTTGTCTGATTGGTCTTCCAGGGCTTTTTCTTTTTGCCAGCTCACATATTGTCTCCGTTTCCTAGTATCCCACATGTGATCGGGGATCTATTCGAGATTTACTCTTTATGTTCTTCTAACTAAGCGTGTTGATTTGTGTTCAAGTCGTTTAAACCTAGCAAACCAAAGGCCTGTCTTTTTAAAAACTTTTCCGTACGTCAGTTTCTGTTCTTTAGCTGGCCGGTTCGTGTACTGGAATGGTTCCAGAAATACGTCTTTGTAAGATCTGCAATATCTGAAGAAGTGTGGCTTGCCAAATACAGAGTGCTTACTTGTGATCTCACATTTTACATTGACTAGACCTGGATGCATATGCAAAGGATATGTAAAATGATTTTTTTTTATGAATAGAGGTCAGTGTAAACTAAAAGTTTTCATTCGCTTCCGAAGAGACTGGCATACTTATTCTGCCATACAGCATAATTGGTGAGTTACCCGTCAAAATAGTATTTGCCTTTTGTACTTGTTTTGTGTGACACCATTCTGGCAGTTAACCCTACAGTAGAGAAAATGGGTCAGTCTTCAAACTGTTAATAACCCTACAGTAGAGAAAATAGGTCAGTATTCAAACTGTTAATAACCCTACAGTAGAGAAAATGGGTCAGTCTTCAAACTGTTAATAACCCTACAGTAGAGAAAATGGGTCGGTCTTCAAACTGTTAATAACCCTACAGTAGAGAAAATGGGTCGGTCTTCAAACTGTTAATAACCCTACAGTAGAGAAAATGGGTCGGTCTTCAAACTGTTAATAACCCTACAGTAGACAAAATGGGTCAGTCTTCAAACTGTTAATAACCCTACAGTAGAGAAAATGGGTCGGTCTTCAAACTGTTAATAACCCTACAGTAGAGAAAATAAGTCAGTCTTCAAACTGTTAATAACCCTACAGTAGAGAAAATGGGTCGGTCTTCAAACTGTTAATAACCCTACAGTAGAGAAAATGGGTCGGTCTTCAAACTGTGAATAAGCCTACAGTAGAGAAAATGGGTCGGTCTTCAAACTGCTAATAACCCTACAGTAGAGAAAATGGGTCGGTCTTCAAACTGTTAATAATCCTACAGTAGAGAAAATGGGTCGGTCTTCAAACTGTTAATAACCCTACAGTAGAGAAAATAGGTCAGTCTTCAAACTGTTAATAACCCTACAGTAGAGAAAATGGGTCAGTCTTCAAACTGTCAATAACCCTACAGTAGAGAAAATAGGCCGGTCTTCAAACTGTTAATTCGCCTTTAATTGTAGTTCTTAGCAAAGAGGTCTTCTGATTTCATGAGCGAACATTTGAAACTTGCTATAAACCACTAACAGTTCAAATATCAAAAAGTCTTCATTGATCTCGAGAGATCATGGACTTGTTCGTTGGGATCAGTTCAAAGTACAACGTTTTGATTTTGCTGCGCGCCCTCTTCCTCGCTGCTGCCTGTGCATTTTAGTTTCACTCCTCCTCGCTCCACTTTTCACCTCTTGTCTCTAACGAGCAAGGTCAATGGCACACTCTTTGCCACAGGATGACGTTGATGTCAATGGATACCTTGTCTTGTTTGTTCACGTCCTTGAAGAGAAGGTGGGGTGCCCTTGTGACCCGGAGTCATTAACCAGCTGGTTGTATAAAAGGTCTTTGGGGATCCTTCCATCCGCCATGTAGTGAACATGACCCAGTCAGCAGAGGTACCGTTGCTACAGCAGGTTATAGAGACTGATTATCGGGGCACGAGTGAGGCCCTTCTCGTTTGTTATTAAGCTCATTCAGTCTACACCAGCAAACTTGATAACTACCCAGAAACTTAAAAAAGGTCTCCGAAGGGATTAGTACAATAAGTGGACCCAAACAATTAAATTGTTTTAGCAGACAATATGTACACGAACAAAGACTTCCTGGATTGGAAACCCAGAAAGAAAAAGATCGTTTTCACAACTGTATGTTCTGATGAACTTAAACGAAAGCGCGAAGATATTATTCGTCAAATTCTTCGTGATTTTGACTTGGAGAAGACAAGGAAGAAATACAGGAATCTTAACACGATCGAGTACCGACCATCTGGGAAGAGGTACAGTGCTGCTATTCTTAGGTTTTTGTTTGTTTTTGTGTCTGTGTTTTCGTTTTGTGTCTTTGTCTGCTTGCTTCATTGTGGTTTTGTTTGTTTATTTTTCTACCCCTGTGGGGATGCCGGGAGTTCTTTCAGTAAATAGTATCCCCACCTTCCGGAAATTCTGTGCTAGAAATTTCCTCTTTTCTGTCACTCTCCTTGGTCCTTTCTTTCTCCTGTGCTTTCTGTCATTTATTCCTATCGTTTTCTGCCTTGCTGGTCCATTCACCTGCATGTGTTCAATGAAGTCTTACATACTTTCTCTTAGAATTGATAATTGGGGACATGTATTAAGTGCATTTTTGGCTTGAGGGAAGTGAGATATGCGAAAGCTATTTTTGGTAATTAAGGCCCCCATTCTTAAATGTTTTAGTGTCCTTAGGTATGTTTGAATTGATATTCAGGTAAATTTTTTTTAAATCCCTTGTTCGATGAGTTGGACGGATTGGTCAAAGCCAGGGGCATCTCCTTAGATTATGTGCGCAAATGCATTGATACGGTACTTAATTTTGTTTTTTGTTTTTTTCCTGTTGAAGTATTTTATATGTTTTGAAACAGTTTTAGCCCTGATATGAGCCTACGCAGTCGGTTGGTCTTTGAAAAAAAAAAAAACAGTAACAGTAAGTGTTTATTTTTATTTTTCGTAACCTTTCTCTTCCTACCATGAAGTGCATACTTTCTTTGGTGAATCGATTGATTGCTTTATTAATTTGTTAATGGTAGTTCGATCGTTTAAGTGACCGGTGTCAGAGTTTGTTCAAGAAGGATTCATCATGTTCATATGTATGCGCTCCACTCAGATTTGCCGCTTTACCGGGGGCTTTTTCAGTACACAAAGCATCCCCACCTTCTGGAAATTCTGTGCTAGAGATTTCCTCTTTTCTGTCACTGTCTTTGTTTCTGTCTTATTCTTTTGCTTTCTGTCATCTCTTCCTATCATTTTCTGCCTTCCTGGTCCATCCACATGTGTGTGTTCATAAAACCATGCATTCTTTATTTTAAGATTGCTGATTCGATACATGTATTAAGTACATTTTTGGCTCTAAAGAAATGTAATATACAGAAATAATTTTAGGCAATTTAGGCCAGTGTTTATATGTTTATTTAGTGTCCTTAGTTATGTTTAAATTTGTATTGTTTTTAAAGCCCTGGCGATAAATTGGACGGAGAGATGAACGCCAGGGACAAACCCATAGATTGTGTGCCTGATTGCTTTGATGTGTATACTAAATTTTCTTTCCCAGTTGTGTTTCCCTTGTGGAGTTTTGTGTACGTTTTGAGATGGTTCTGGCCCTGATGTGGCCCTGTGTTGTCAGCCAGGCTTTAAACAAAAATAACAATAACAGTCTGGCAGACTCCTCGAGCTTGTGCAAAACCCTGTACGCTGACAGGGTCTAGAAACAGGGAGGAAAGAGAACAGGACTTGTAAAACACTAAGCTGTCACCACCAGAATGATTGAAACATTATGTAAGATGGACTGCAAACCGACCCAGTGTTTATATTGCTGGCTGCGATTGCAGTCGAAACATCAGATATTAAAAATCCAAAACAAATGCGACTGCCCGCGTTCAAGCAAACAGGAACCAGAAAAAAACACGTAAAAAGAATAAGAATGCGTGTTTAATACAACATGACTAGACAGGCGCAAATTTTCGGCCAACTGGCCTTTGTCAAGTGTAAGATCACAAACAAACAAACACCAGATACAAAAATCAGGAGAAAAAAAATTGGGAGAAAATGCCCACCCCGTTCAGCAGTGAAGTTTCAGTCTTTTTCCTCCCAATTTTTGTATCTGGTGTTTGTTTTGTTTGTGATCTTACACTTGACAAAGGCCAGTTGGGCGAAAATTTGCGCCTGTCTTGTCTGGTTGTATTAGATACGCGTTCTTATTCTTTTTTCGTGTTTTTTTTTTCTTGTTCCTATTAGATATTAGTCTACAGCAATATGAAGTCTGCTAGCCGGTTGTCGTTTTTGACGTGGTGTTAGCCCTATATGACTCTAGTATTAGGCTGGGCTATAAGCAATATGAATTTGGTGCTCAAGTCGGCTAGCCCAGTGAATGACTAACAGACAGACTGGCAGGATGATTGATTGATTGTTTCATTGATTGACAGATTGATTGATTGATTGATTGACAGATTGATTGACTGATTGATTGATCGACAGATTGATTTTGACCTTTACCCGTTTTTCCTTCAAGTCCGCTCTCAAAACTCACCTTTTCTCCTCTGCATAAAATCCTGACCTCACTCAATCCCCTCTGCAGCCTGTCTCCACTCGGAGGGGAATCACATTGCAATAAATAATTGTATATAATATGCTCTCTATAATTTTCCATTGCTTTTATTCTTTCTCCCCATTTATAGCCGTGTGCATGTGTGTGTGTGAGTGCGTGTGTGTGCGTGCGTGCGTGCGTGTGTGTGCGTGCGTGCGTGTGTGTGTGTCTGTTTCAGCGCTTAGATTTGATTTTATCAAGATTTTGCGCT
>JAPXFY010000028.1:14719770-14769770 GCA_030674185.1 Monoplex corrugatus
TTCTTCTCTGTCCGTTTGGCTCGTTGTAGTCTTCGATAAAACCACATCTATATAAATGTAAAGGTGTGTGTCACCAAAGGCAGATAATTATAGAGGTTTTCGTGCAAAACGCGTTTGTGCAGAGACAACTGGATCTTCACGAGCAAAAGCTAGCGGAGGCAGAGAAGGACAGACTGAGGGCGCTGAGGATGAAAGGCTTTGTCACGGACAGGCTGACCCCCGAGGAGGAAAAGAAACGCAACTTTCTCCAGCGTCTGCGTGTCGGAGTAGATACATACACAAAGACACAAAGCACTAGCACTGTGAGTGTGGTCTTCGTGTTTGTTTGTTTGTTCACAGTGGATTTACTGTGTAAAATTCAGATCGTTCTATTTTTTTCCTCATTATTTTTTTCCACTCACTTAAACCCTTTGACTCCCACACCCTATCTACCGACCGCAAAAACTTAACCCTTTGATTACCTCACCCTATCCACCAGAAAGCTGGTAGATAGGGTGAGGGAATCAAAGATTTAAGTTTTTGTTTTGCTAGCATAGCTGACAATGCAGGATGCTGGTGGACAGGGTGCGGAAGTCAAAGGGTTAAGCAAGTAATATAAACAAATGCAAATCAACCAGGAAAGCACATTTACACTAAGACATTCAGATCATTTTGCTTGTGGACAGTGTGCCGCAGCATCGCAGCGCCATCAATTGTTTTTGTTGTTGTTTCTGTGTGAAGTGTGCATGTATTTCTGTTTACCCCAGGAAAGTGGATGTTGTTATGGAATGTCTCCATGGACAGATCTTTTGTTTCTATTTACCCCAGGAAAGTGGATGTTGTTACAGAATGTCTCCATGGACAGATCTTTTGTTTCTATATACCCCAGGAAAGTGGATGTTGTTACAGAATGTCTCCATGGACAGATCTTTTGTTTCTATTTACCCCAGGAAAGTGGATGTTGTTACAGAATGTCTCCATGGACAGATCTTTTGTTTCTATATACCCCAGGAAAGTGGATGTTGTTACAGAATGTCTCCATGGACAGATCTTTTGTTTCTATTTACCCCAGGAAAGTGGATGTTGTTATGGAATGTCTCCATGGACAGATCTTTTGTTTCTATTTACCCCAGGAAAGTGGATGTTGTTACAGAATGTCTCCATGGACAGATCTTTTGTTTCTATTTACCCCAGGAAAGTGGATGTTGTTACAGAATGTCTCCATGGACAGATCTTTTGTTTCTATTTACCCCAGGAAAGTGGATGTTGTTACAGAATGTCTCCATGGACAGATCTTTTGTTTCTATTTACCCCAGGAAAGTGGATGTTGTTATGGAATGTCTCCAGGGACAGATCTTTTGTTTCTATATACCCCAGGAAAGTGGATGTTGTTACAGAATGTCTCCAGGGACAGATCTTTTGTTTCTATTTACCCCAGGAAAGTGGATGTTGTTACAGAATGTCTCCAGGGACAGATCTTTTGTTTCTATATACCCCAGGAAAGTGGATGTTGTTACAGAATGTCTCCAGGGACAGATCTTTTGTTTCTATTTACCCCAGGAAAGTGGATGTTGTTATGGAATGTCTCCAGGGACAGATCTTTTGTTTCTATTTACCCCAGGAAAGTGGATGTTGTTACAGAATGTCTCCAGGGACAGATCTTTTGTTTCTATTTACCCCAGAAAAGTGGATGTTGTTACAGAATGTCTCCATGGACAGATCTTTTGTTTCTATTTACCCCAGGAAAGTGGATGTTGTTACAGAATGTCTCCAGGGACAGATCTTTTGTTTCTATTTACCCCAGGAAAGTGGATGTTGTTACAGAATGTCTCCATGGACAGATCTTTTGTTTCTATTTACCCCAGGAAAGTGGATGTTGTTACAGAATGTCTCCAGGGACAGATCTTTTGTTTCTATTTACCCCAGGAAAGTGGATGTTGTTACAGAATGTCTCCAGGGACAGATCTTTTGTTTCTATTTACCCCAGGAAAGTGGATGTTGTTACAGAATGTCTCCAGGGACAGATCTTTTGTTTCTATTTACCCCAGGAAAGTGGATGTTGTTACAGAATGTCTCCAGGGACAGATCTTTTGTTTCTATTTACCCCAGGAAAGTGGATGTTGTTACAGAATGTCTCCATGGACAGATCTTTTGTTTCTATTTACCCCAGGAAAGTGGATGTTGTTACAGAATGTCTCCAGGGACAGATCTTTTGTTTCTATTTACCCCAGGAAAGTGGATGTTGTTACAGAATGTCTCCATGGACAGATCTTTTGTTTCTATTTACCCCAGGAAAGTGGATGTTGTTACAGAATGTCTCCAGGGACAGATCTTTTGTTTCTATATACCCCAGGAAAGTGGATGTTGTTACAGAATGTCTCCAGGGACAGATCTTTTGTTTCTATATACCCCAGGAAAGCAGATTTTGTCATGGAATGTCTCCAGGGATAGCTCTTTTGTCCCTGTTTACCCCAGGAAAGTGGATTTTGTCAGAATTTCTCCAAGGATAACTCTTTTGGGTCTTTAACAGGAGCCAAATGCCTGTGGCACACGGGATCTCAGTTTACTGTCTTGTCCGAAAGACCAGCAGCAAGACCACCACATAACATCTAGTGAAAGGGGGAGACAAATCCTTGTGCCATCCGTGATGATTCGAACCCGGGTGTCTCACGCCTTTGGTTTGTGCTGTTGTGCGAATTTCTGTCTATACAGTGCTTTTTTATTCTCTGAGCCTTCCGATTATCTCGGACGGGTGTATGCACGCTGTTTTGCTCATACCGTGCAGTTGGTATGTTGCTGCATGATGTGTGTACTCTTTTCTTTGGTGGGCGTGCATTCTGGATACTGCATGTTTCTATAAGTACTAAACATTGGTATAATCTATAGGATGTTTCCCACCGTGGGGATGCCGGGGGCTCTTTCAGTATAAATAGTATCACCACCTTCTGGAAATTCTGTGCTGGAAATTTCCTCTGTTCTATCACTCTCTTTGTTTCTGCCTTGTTCCTTTGCTTTGTCGTTTCTTCGTTTCATTTTCCGCCTTGCTGGTCCATTCATCTGTATATGTTGGATACAGTCGTACGTGCTTTCTCTTAAGATTGATAATTGGGTACATGTGTTTAGTGCATTTTTGGCTCTAGATAAAGTGATGTGCAGAAGCAATTTCAGGTAATTTAAGCCCGTTTTTGTATAGGCCTATGTTTTAGTTATTCAGTATGTTTTTTGAAATCCTCTGTGTCCCTCTGTGGGGATGCCGGGGGCTCTTTCAGTACAAATTTCCTCTTTTCTGTCACTCTCTTTGTTTCTACCTTGTTCCTTTGCTTTCTGTCATTTCTTCCTATCATTTCTGCTTTGCTGATCCATTCACCTGTATGTGTTCGATAAAGTCTTAAGTACTTTCTCTTAGGGCTGATAATTGGGTACATGTATTAAGTGTATTTTTGGCTCTATGGAGGTGAGATATGCGAAAGCAATTTTAGGTAATTTAGGCCAGTTTTTATAAATGTTTTGGTGTCCTTACGTATGCTTAAATTTGTATTCAGGTATATTTTAAAAGCACTTATGCGATAAATTGGACGGAGTGGTCAACGCCAGGGGCATGTCCTTAGAGTACGTGCGCGATTGCATTGATAGGCGTACTTAGTTTTCTTTTCCTTTTTTTCCTTTTGAAGTTTTGTATGTTTTGAAGCAGTTACGGCCCTGATATGGCTCTACGCAGTCGGCTGGTCTTTAAACGACAATAACAATAACAATATCACCTCACTCCCTTACGATCTAGAAGTTATTGGACATCCAACCTTTATTTAGTGGATAATTTGATATGTTCAGCTGTTTTCGTTTATATTTTATGATAGCTCTGTGTTGGTGTTTTAACCCTCTGACTCCCTCTCCTTCTCTAACAGCTTCCTGCATTATTAGCCATGAGAGCAAATCAGAAACGTAACCCTTACACTCCCATACCCTGATAGAGTGACGGAGTGACGGGGTCAAGTTGTCGCAGCTGATAGACAAGGTGTGGGTGTCAAAGGGTTAACTAGATGTGAGAACAATGTACGTGTGGTGCCATTCCAATTTATGCACATTTTAATCTGTAAAAATGGATTAGTAAGGGAGTATTGAATTGATTTGAACTGAACTGATGCAAACGAATGACACCCAGGCACACACTGGTAATTGTTTTCAGAAGTCCGGACCAGGGAAGCAGCCGCCCTTGTTCAAGGATGAACACAATCGGAGAAGACATAAGGAACTGTCGGCTCGACTGTCGCAGAGGACTTACCGTGCACCAAAAGTATTAAGTACTTTCTCTTAGGATTGATAATTAGGTACATGTATTAAGTGTATTTTTGGCTCTATGGAGGTGAGATATGCGAAAGCAATTTTAGGTAATTTAGGCCAGTTTTTATAAATGTTTTGGTGTCCTTACGTATGCTTAAATTTGTATTCAAGTATATTTAAAAGCACTTATGCGATAAATTGGACGGAGTGGTCAACGCCAGGGCATGTCCTTAGAGTACGTGCGCGAATGCATTGATAGGCGTACTTAGTTTTCTTTTCCTTTTTTTCCTTTTGAAGTTTTGTATGTTTTGAAGCACACACATACACACACACACACACACACACACACACACACATACACACACACACATACACACACACACACACACACACACACACCACACACACGCGCGCGCGCGGGGCGCGCGCACACAGAGATACAGAGCTTTTTGATATAGTAACCATACACGACTATTTCAAGAAATAGCTTTAATTTTCAGTCGTTCACTTCAAATAAATGACATAAATGCCAAATTGATCCCTTCAAAAAGTGGATAATTGATACTAACCTAGTGCTGGTAAAAATAATAGTAAGCGTATTAATAGCAATAATGATAGTTCCACCAAAAGATGCCTGCACAAGATATGCAACATCACGCAAAGGATGGAGGGTCCAGCCTTCAGATCGTGAAGAAGCGTGGCTTGCCAAGCGTGGAATGTGTACACATCTATCGCTAGCTTCGTCGGACAAGACACAAGTCTGTGTGGAAGACAACTCCATCCCTAGGATGCTCCTGTGTGGAGAGCAGAAACAAGGACACAGTGACCAGGGAATACCGCTAAATGGATGTAACCATATTCACAAGGCCATCGTCATCACGTTGTGGAATCAACTCCCATCAATCGGGAAGACACTGCCTGAAACAGTAAGCTGGAAACAGCAGTACACACAGGGTACAGTCATAATGACAGCACAGAACAGCTGGAAACAGCAGTACACACAGGGTACAGTCATAATGACAGCACAGAACAGCTGGAAACAGCAATACGCACAGGGTACAGTCATGTTGACAGCACAGAACAGCTGGAAACAGCAGTACACACAGGGTACAGTCATGTTGACAGCACAGAACAGCTGGAAACAGCAGTACACACAGGGTACAATCATAATGACAGCACAGAACAGCTGGAAACAGCAGTACACACAGGGTACAGTCATAATGACAACACAGAACAGCTGGAAACAGCACTAACACCAGGGTACAGTCATAATGACAGCACAGAACAGCTGGAAACAGCAGTACACACAGGGTACAGTCATAATGACAGCACAGAACAGCTGGAAACAGTACACACAGGATACAGTCATGTTGACAGCACAGAACAGCTGGAAACAGCAGTACACACAGGATACAGTCATGTTGACAACACAGAACAGCTGGAAACAGCAGTACACACAGGATACAGTCATAATGACAGCACAGAACAGCTGGAAACAGCAGTACACACACAGGGTACAGTCATAATGACAGCACAGAACAGCTGAAAACAGCAGTACACACAGGGTACAGTCATAATGACAGTACAGAACAGCTGGAAACAGTACACACAGGATACAGTCATGTTGACAGCACAGAACAGCTGGAAACAGCAGTACACACAGGGTACAGTCATAATGACAGCACAGAACAGGTGGAAACAGCAGTACACACAGGATACAGTCATAATGACAGCACAGAACAGCTGGAAACAGCAGTACACACAGGATACAGTCATAATGACAGCACAGAACAGCTGGAAACAGCAGTACACACAGGGTACAGTCATAATGACAGCACAGAACAGCTGGAAACAGCAGTACACACAGGGTACAGTCATAATGACAGCACAGAACAGCTGGAAACAGCAGTACACACAGGATACAGTCATAATGACAGCACAGAACAGCTGGAAACAGCAGTACACACAGGATACAGTCATAATGACAGCACAGAACAGCTGGAAACAGCAGTACGCACAGGGTACAATCATAATGACAGCACAGAACAGCTGGAAACAGCAGTACACACAGGATACAGTCATAATGACAGCACAGAACAGCTGGAAACAGCAGTACACACAGGATACAGTCATAATGACAGCACAGAACAGCTGGAAACAGTACACACAGGATACAGTCATAATGACAGCACAGAACAGCTGGAAACAGCAGTACACACAGGATACAGTCATGTGACAACACAGAACAGTGGAAACAGCAGTACACACAGGGTACAGTCATAATGACAGCACAGAACAGCTGGAAACAGCAGTACACACAGGGTACAATCATAATGACAGCACAGAACAGCTGGAAACAGCAGTACGCACAGGGTACAATCATAATGACAGCACAGAACAGCTGGAAACAGCAATACACACAGGATACAGTCATAATGACAGCACAGAACAGCTGGAAACAGTACACACAGGGTACAGTCATAATGACAGCACAGAACAGCTGGAAACAGCAATACACACAGGATACAGTCATAATGACAGCACAGAACAGCTGGAAACAGTACACACAGGGTACAGTCATAATGACAACACAGAACAGCTGGAAACAGCAGTACACACAGGATACAGTCATAATGACAACACAGAACAGCTGGAAACAGCAGTACACACAGAATACAGTCATAATGACAACACAGAACAGCTGGAAACAGCAGTACACACAGGATACAGTCATAATGACAGCACAGAACAGCTGGAAACAGCAGTACACACAGGGTACAGTCATGTTGACAGCACAGAACAGCTGGAAACAGCAGTACACACAGGATACAGTCATAATGACAACACAGAACAGCTGGAAACAGCAGTACACACAGGATACAGTCATAATGACAACACAGAACAGCTGGAAACAGCAGTACACACAGGATACAGTCATAATGACAACACAGAACAGCTGGAAACAGCAGTACACACAGGGTACAATCATGTTGACAACACAGAACAGCTGGAAACAGCAGTACACACAGGGTACAGTCATGTTGACAACACAGAACAGCTGGAAACAGCAGTACACACAGGGTACAGTCATAATGACAGCACAGAACAGCTGGAAACAGCAGTACACACAGGGTACAGTCATAATGACAGCACAGAACAGCTGGAAACAGCAGTACACACAGGGTACAATCATGTTGACAACACAGAACAGCTGGAAACAGCAGTACACACAGGGTACAGTCATGTTGACAACACAGAACAGCTGGAAACAGCAGTACACACAGGGTACAGTCATGTTGACAACACAGAACAGCTGGAAACAGCAGTACACACAGGGTACAGTCATATTTGAACAGCACAGAACAGCTGGAAACAGCAGTACACACAGGGTACAGTCATATTTGAACAGCGCGGAACAGCTGTTATTTAACTAAAGATGGAGCGGCAGATATAGAGACCCACACCAGGCAATGAAGACCCGTGAATCTACTCATCCATCGTACACCCAGGGTACAGTCATATTTGAACAGCACAGAACAGCTGTTATTCAACCGTTCCGTCAGATATTGAACCCAGAAATGACTTCACTCACATAATGCCTCGGAAGAGCATGTTTATCACATATAGAGACCCACACCAGGCAATGAAGAACTGTGATTCTACTCATCCACTGGATCGACGAAAGTCCATAAGTAATAATAATTGTATTAGTGGTAGTGATTCAGTAATAGTGGTAGTTGGTGTTGTGCTTGCAATAATAGAGAAATGTACTGCAGCAGTAATGGTAGTAGAAGCATCAGTGCTATTGTTATATAAATCCTAAATGCTCTTCTTTAAAATATTTGGACTCACTGCGGTTTACACAGATTCAGACTTTGTATTGAAACATGCAGAACTCGAACTGTAAGGCGTGCTCACCACAGTCCACTATGGTGTTGCACAGTATACATCTTCGGTGAGCGTGTATGTTGTATGTTTTCATGTTTCCACAAGTTTGGTTTGATCCTGTCTGGGTACCTACGTCCTGTGGGTAAAGGGTGGAGATGTTTTCAATCTCCCAGGTCAACATGTGTGCAGACCTGCTACTGCCAGATCCCTTTCGTGTGAATAAGCATGCAGACTATCAAATATGCACGTTAAAGATCATGTAAATCATGTCTGTGTCCGATTTATTCTGGAGACATGGGAACACTCAGCATGTACGCTTACCAAAGATGCAGACTACAACACCATAGTGGAGTGTGGGTCAGCTCACCTGACAGCTTGGGTTTTCCGTGCACCAGTATAAGCTCTGATTATTTGACTCAGCGAGTCCACATGAGTTTGGAGAATAGTACTGTACGAGAATTATGTACAAGTTATGATATTAATTAGTGTTACCAGTCCTCCCCTCCCCCTCGTGGGGATGCCGGGGACTCTTTCAGTATAAATAGTATCCCCACCTTCTGGAAATTCTGTGCTAGAAATTCCCTCTTTTCTATCACTGTTTCTTTCTTCCTCTTTTGCTTTCTGTCATTTCTTCCTATCATTTTCTGCCTTGCTGCTCCATTCACCTGTATGTGTTCGATAAAGTCTTACGTCCTTTTTCTTAGGCTTGATAATTGGGTACATATATTAAATACATTTTTGACTCTAGGGAGGTGAGCTATGCGGAAGCAATTTTAGGTAATTTAGGCCCGTTTTTATATATATGTATTGGTGTCCTAAGGTATACTTATTTGTATTCAGGTATGTTTTTTTAAATCCCTCTGCGATAAGTTGAATGGAGTGGTCAATGCCAGGGGCATGTCCTTAGATTATGTGCGCGAATACATGGATACGTGTAATTTTCTTTTTAATTTTTTTCCTATTGAAGTATTGTGTCTGTTTTGAAACGGTGATAGCCCTGATATGTCTCTACGCAGTCGGCTGGGCTTAAACAGCAATAACAATAATAACAATGTCACCAGTCACCTTGGTGTAGTGATTACTTCAACGGACAGTCGACTGGAATGTTGTGAATCCCATCAGTCATGTCGACATCTGTGTGGGATTTTTCCGCCCCACCTGGCTCCTGCGTGCTGTGGGCTCATTGGGAAGATTGGAACCACGCAGTTGAATTTCATTTACTTAACGTATGTGTCATTGACGGCATTGTTCAAATGTCTTGATCAACACTTCAGGTGTTTGTTTCTCTCAGGCCTGGCTGACGCCAGGATATACAGTGGTACCCCCCAAGTCGAATGCATTCCAAGTCGAATTTTCCCATGTCGAACGAAACATTTCGGCAAAATTTCGCCTCCCATGTCGAATCTCGCTCCCATCTCGAACGTCTGGCAACAAAGCCAGGACCTGAGGCGCGCGCTGCCTTTTCAGTCCCGCTCACTCCCCCGTGCCGTGCACATCATCCTCTGTTGTTGCTGGCATTAATTTTTTTTGCATTTCTTCTTCAAATTAGCCCTCATTATGGCTCCCAAGAAAGTACAAAGTATTAGTATTTAAGTCTATTTTAAGTCTATTTCTGTTTGCCATTGTACTTATATTTCAGTTATCTGGCACAGGCCCACAGAACCCATAAAAATGTAAAATAGATATGGGGATTTTGGGGCCTGGAACGAATTAATGCTTTTTACTTTAATTCTAATGGGAAAAAATTGCCTCCAAACTAGAATATTCTCAAGTCGAATGGCCCATGGAACCAATTAGATTCGACTTGGGGGGCACCACTGTATTATGATTGTAAGCATAGAGCAAACAGCCCAGTCACACAGTCTCAGTCCTACACAAAACTCCACAACATCATGATTATCATCCTCCACCTCCTCTTATCATTGTAAGAACTGCCCCAGCGTCTGTGGCCATTAAGGTGACGTAAAAAATGGGACCAGAAAATATTAATAAGCATTTGTCATTGCCACCATGTCGTAATCAATGGAACTCTGTCGGTTTGTTCTATGCAAGCAAGAAGTTGCCGTCGTTTGAGTATTTGATGAGCGACTCACAGAACGCATCGACAGTGGACTTCATGAAATACTACGGGTTGCCGTGATATTTGCCAACGTGAGTATTATTCTGCCAATATAAGTATGTCATCATCATCATCATGTGCCCTGCCGCATGGCGTTGGCGATCATGGCCCACCATATGTATCTATCCCTTGTTGTCGAAAACACATCTTTCACCCTCCCTGTCCTCAGCCATCCTGCAAGTCTGTCCAATGTTTTCTCCCTGGGTCTACCTAGTGTTCTCTTTCCCTCCAGCTTTCCTGTTGTGACCAAGTGCTCTAATTCCTTTTTCTTCTTAAATGTTGCCTGTCTTTTCATAATCTTCCTTATCAATGATCTTCTTGTGTCTGCATCCATCAAGATTCAACATTCTTCTTAGAAACCAATCTCAGCTGCCTCAATCTTGTTCTGGTTTTGCTTGTTGAATGTCCACGCCTCACAACCGTATAACATTATCGGTTCTATCTAACATTCATGAACTCTCTTCCTGATGTAAATTGATAGGCATTTGTTGGTAAGAATGATTTTCATCTTCTTGAATGCTGTTTTGGCTCGGCCGATTCTGCTGGCTATTTTTGCCAATGTAAGTATGTAGCTTATAAATTCATGTAGACCTGTTCTCCCGTGCGTGTGCCGGAAGCCTTTTCCATTGTAAATACTATCCCCATTTTTGTTTGTTTGAAATTCTGTGCTTGAAATTTCTCGTCTCTGGAACACTTTTCACCGCGCTTCTATCTTTTCTGTCATATCTTCCTATCATATTCTGCCTCGCTGGTCGATTCACCTGTATGTGTGTTGTAAAGCCTGACATGTTTTCTTTTAGGATTGTCAACAGAGTCCATGTATTAACTGCATTTTTGGCTGTATCTAGGAAAGATGATGCGCAGAAGCACTTTAAATAGTTCAGGCCAGTTTTTATATGTTTTAGTACCCTCAGTTATGGTTTGTACAATTGTATTCAGGTATCTTCATACTAAATGTGTACAGGTACCAGAATCATAGAAAGTATCTTCGTACTAAATGTGTACAGGTACCAGTGTCACAGAAGGTATCTTCATACTAAATGTGGACACGTACTAGTATCATAGAAGGTATCTTCATACTAAATGTGGACACGTACTAGTATCATAGAAGGTATCTTCATACTAAATGTGGACACGTACTAGTATCATAGAAGGTATCTTCATACTAAATGTGGACACGTACTAGTATCATAGAGGGTATCTTCATACTAAATGTGGACACGTACTAGTATCATAGAAGGTATCTTCATACTAAATGTGGACACGTACTAGTATCATAGAAGGTATCTTCATACTAAATGTGGACACGTACTAGTATCATAGAAGGTATCTTCATACTAAATGTGGACACGTACTAGTATCATAGAAGGTATCTTCATACTAAATGTGGACACGTACTAGTATCATAGAAGGTATCTTCATACTAAATGTGGACACGTACTAGTATCATAGAAGGTATCTTCATACTAAATGTGGACACGTACTAGTATCATAGAAGGTATCTTCATACTAAATGTATACAGGTACTAGTATCATAGAAGGTATATTCGTACTAAATGTATACAGGTACCCATACCATAGAAGGTATTTCCATACTAAATGTATACAGGTACCAGTGTCACAGAAGGTATCTTCATACTAAATGTGTACAGGTACCAGTATTATAGACAGTGTCTTCGTACTAAATGTATACAGGTGCCAGTATTATAGAAGGTATTTTCATACTAAATTTATACAGGTACCAGTATTATAGAAGGTATCTTTGTACTAAATGTATACAGGTACCAGTATTATAGAAGGTATCTTTGTACTAAATGTATACAGGTACCAGTATTATAGAAGGTATCTTCTACTAAATGTGTACAGGTACCTGTATCATAAAAGGTATTTTCATACTAAATGTATACAGGTACCAGTATCATAGAAGGTATCTTCTACTAAATGTGTACAGGTACCTGTATCATGGAAGGTATTTTCATACTAAAAGTATACAGGTACCAGTATTATAGAAGGTATCTTTGTACTAAATGTATACAGGTACCAGTATTATAGAAGGTATCTTTGTACTAAATGTATACAGGTGCCAGTATTATAGAAGGTATCTTTGTACTAAATGTATACAGTTACCAGTATTATAGAAGGTATCTTTGTACTAAATGTGTACAGCTACCAGTATTATAGAAGGTATCTTTGTACTAAATGTATAGTTACCAGTATTATAGAAGGTATCTTTGTACTAAATGTGTACAGTTACCAGTATTATAGAAGGTATCTTTGTACTAAATGTATACAGTTACCAGTATTATAGAAGGTATCTTTGTACTAAATGTGTACAGTTACCAGTATTATAGAAGGTATCTTTGTACTAAATGTATACAGGTGCCAGTATTATAGAAGGTATCTTTGTACTAAATGTGTACAGTTACCATATTATAGAAGGTATCTTTGTACTAAATGTGTACAGTTACCAGAATTATAGAAGGTATCTTTGTACTAAATGTATACAGTTACCAGTATTATAGAAGGTATCTTTGTACTAAATGTATACAGGTGCCAGTATTATAGAAGGTATCTTTGTACTAAATGTGTACAGTTACCAGTATTATAGAAGGTATCTTTGTACTAAATGTGTACAGTTACCAGTATTATAGAAGGTATCTTTGTACTAAATGTGTACAGTTACCAGTATTATAGAAGGTATCTTTGTACTAAATGTATACAGTTACCAGTATTATAGAAGGTATCTTTGTACTAAATGTGTACAGTTACCAGTATTACAGATGGTATCTTTGTACTAAATGTGTACAGTTACCAGTATTATAGAAGGTATCTTTGTACTAAATGTATACAGGTGCCAGTATTATAGAAGGTATCTTTGTACTAAATGTATACAGGTGCCAGTATTATAGAAGGTATCTTTGTACTAAATGTGTACAGTTACCAGTATTATAGAAGGTATCTTTGTACTAAATGTGTACAGGTGCCAGTATTATAGAAGGTATCTTTGTACTAAATGTATACAGGTGCCAGAATTATAGAAGGTATCTTTGTACTAAATGTATACAGGTGCCAGTATTATAGAAGGTATTTTCATACTAAATGTATACAGGTACCTGTATCATAAAAGGTATTTTCATATAAAAATATACAGGTACCAGTATTATAGAAGGTATCTTCTACTAATGTGTACAGGTACCGGTATTATAGAATGTATCTTCTACTAAATGTGTACAGGTACCAGTATCATAGAAGGTATCTTCTACTAAATGTGTACAGGTGCCAGTATCATAGAAGGTATCTTCATGATTAGATATGTACATTTAATTCACCAAGCCAAATTATTTTTCATTTGCCATACGCAAAATGCCTTGACGCGGTTTTCCCCAAATTGAACCATGTCAGCGTATTTTAATAATACACTTAGGTTGATTGATTGACTTATTATTTGATTGATTTGGATTGATTGGTTGATTGATCGATTTATTCATTTGTTGGTTGATTAACTGGTTGATTGATCACTTGATCGGGAGATTGATTGAGCAATCGAATGATTGACTGACTTGTCAGATTGATTGATTGATTGATTATTTGATCGGTAAGCTCGGGGAACCCTTGGAAATGAGATCACACACATTCCTAGCGGAACGAAAGAAAAAGCGTTACAGATATCTGCCGCCCGAAGTGGCTCAACTTTACGATGAAGAGGTTGGTGTCTTTCTGTTTGTCTTGTCTTCTGTTGTTTTGTCTGTTTGTCTGTCTGTCTGTCTGTCTACTCGTGTGTCTGAGATGTAACTTTCTTTTTCCCCTCCTGGGGATGCCGGGAGGCTCTTTCAGTAGAAATAGTATCCCCACCTTCTGGAAATTCTGTGCTAGACATTTCCTCTTTTCTGTCACTTCTCTTTGTTTCTTCCTTCCTCCTTTACTTTCTGTCATTTCTTCCTATCATCTTCTGCCTTGCTGGTCCATTCACCTGTGTGTGTTTGATAAAGTCTTACGTACTTTATCTCTTAGGATTGATAATTTGGTACATGTATTAAGTGCATTTTTGGCTGTAAGGAAATGAGACATATGGAAGCAATATTAGGTCATTTAGGCCCGTTTTTATGTTTAAGTTTTATTCAGGTATGTTTTTTTAAATCCTTTCTGCGATAAATTGGATGGAGTGGTCAGTGCCAGGAGCATCTCCCTAGATTATGCGCGCGAATGCATTGATATGTGTACTTAATTTTCTTTTCCTTTTTTTTTCCTGTTAAAGTATTGTGTATCTTTTGAAACGGTTATAGTCCTCTGATATGGCCGTATGCAGTCGGCAGGGTTTTAAACAAAAATAAAATAAAATAAAATAAAAATTAAACGTTTTTCTTTTCCTGTCACAGTGCAGTGCCCCTTCAGTCAGTCAGAGTCACTCACACAGTCAGCCCAATACAGTTGGTCACATCACACACAGTCACACGAAGTCACAGAGCCAAACACACTCACACACTGTCAGTCACACACAGCTTGTCGCTATATAGTCACACAGAGTTAAACGCACACGGTCAGTCTTGCACAGTCAGCCAGTCACACACAGCCAGTCACATAGTCATCCAGTCACACACAGCCAGTCACACACAGCCAGTCACACACAGTCAGCCAGTCACGCACACAGCCAGTCACACACACAGCCAGTCACATACAGTCAGCCAGTCACACACAGTCAGCCAGTCACACACACAGCCAGTCACACACACAGCCAGTCACACACAGTCAGCCAGTCACACACACAGCCAGTCACACACACAGCCAGTCACACACAGTCAGCCAGTCACACACACAGCCAGTCACACACAGTCAGCCAGTCACATACAGTCACACAGTCAGCCAGTCACACACACAGCCAGTCACACACACAGCCAGTCACATACAGTCACATACAGTCAGCCAGTCACACACACAGCCAGTCACACACACAGCCAGTCACACACAGTCAGCCAGTCACACACACAGCCAGTCACACACAGTCAGCCAGTCACATACAGTCACACAGTCAGCCAGTCACACACACAGCCAGTCACACACACAGCCAGTCACACCCAGTCACACACAGTCAGCCAGTCACACACACAACCAGTCACACACACAGCCAGTCACACACAGCCAGTCACACACAGTCAGCCAGTCACGCACACAGCCAGTCACACACACAGCCAGTCACATACAGTCAGCCAGTCACACACAGTCAGCCAGTCACACACACAGCCAGTCACACATACAGCCAGTCACACACAGTCAGCCAGTCACACACACAGCCAGTCACACACACAGCCAGTCACACACAGTCAGCCAATCACACATACAGCCAGTCACACACAGTCAGCCAGTCACATACAGTCAGCCAGTCACACACAGTCAGCCAGTCACACACAGTCAGCCAGTCACACACACAGCCAGTCACACATAGCCAGTCACACACAGTCAGCCATTCACACACACAGCCAGTCACACACACAGCCAGTCACACACACACAGCCAGTCACACACACACAGCCAGTCACACACAGTCAGCCAGTCACACACACACACAGCACAGTCACACACACAGAGCCAGTCACACACAGTCAGCCAGTCACACACAACCAGTCACACACAGTCAGCCAGTCACACACACAGTCAGCCAGTCACACAACAGTCAGCCAGTCACACACAGTCAGCCAGTCACACACAGCCAGTCACACACAGTCAGCCAGTCACACAGAGCCAGTCACACACAGTCAGCCAGTCACACACACAGAGCCAGTCACACACACCAGTCACACACAGCCAGTCACACACACAGCCAGTCACACACAGTCAACCAGTCACACACAGTCAGCCAGTCACACACACAGCCAGTCACACACACACCAGCCAGTCAACACACAGTCACCAGCGTCACACACAGGTCAGCCAGTCACACACAGTCAGCCAGTCACACACACAGCCAGTCACACACAGCCAGTCACACACACAGCCAGTCACACATAGCCAGTCACACACACAGCCAGTCACACACAGTCAGCCAGTCACAGTCAGCCAGTCACACACAGTCAGCCAGTCACACACAGTCAGCCAGTCACACACAGTCAGCCAGTCACACACACAGCCAGTCACACACACACACACAGAGTCCAGCCAGGTCACACACACATCAGTCTCACACAATCAGTCCACACACACACAGTCTCACACATCAGTCACACACACTACAGTCTCACACATCATTCCACACTCACACACACACACACACACACACACACAACACACATCACACATCACACCAACACACAGTCTCACACAACATCAGTCACACACACACACAGTCTCACACACACACACTCTGACACATCAGTCACACACACACACAGTCTCACACATCAGTCACACACACACACACGTCTCACACATCATTCAACACACACACACACAGTCTCACACATCATTCACACACACACACACAGTCTCACACATCATTCAGACCACAGTCTCAACACATCAGTCACACACACACACACACCACAACACACACAGAGTCTCCACATCATTCACACACACACACACAGTTTCACACATCATTCAGACACAGTCTCACACATCAGTCACACACACACACAGTCTCACACATCAGTCACACACACACAGTCTCACACATCATTCACACACACACAGTCTCACACATCATTCACACACACACACAGTCTCACACATCATCCACACACACACACACACACACACACACACACACACACACACACACACACACACACACACACACACACACACACACACAGTCTCACACATCATTCACACACACTCACAGTCTCACACATCATTCACACACACACAGTCTCACACATCATTCACACACACACAGTCTCACACATCATTCACACACACACAGAGTCTCACACATCAGTCACACACACACACAGTCTCACACATCATTCAGACACAGTCTCACACATCAGTCACACACACACACACAGTCTCACACATCATTACACACACACACAGTCTCACACATCATTCAGACACAGTCTCACACATTAGTCTCACACACACACAGTCTCACACATCATTCACACACACACAGTCTCACACATCATTCACACACACAACAGTCTCACACATCATTCACACACACACATTCTCACACACAGACAGTCTCACACATCAGTCACACACACACACACAGTCTCACACATCATTCACACACATACACACAGTCTCACACATCATTCACACACACACACACACAGTCTCACACATCAGTCACACACACACACACAGTCTCACACATCATTCACACACACACACATTCTCACACATCAGTCTCACATACACACACACACACACACACACACACACACACACACACACACACACAGTCTCACACATCATTCACACACACACACACAGTCTCACACTTCATTCACATACACACACACAGTCTCACACATCATTCACACACACACACACAGTCTCACACATTCACACACACACAGTCTCACACATCAGTCACACACACACAGTCTCACACATCATTCACACACACACAGAGTCTCACACATCATTCACACACACACACAGTCTCACACATCAGTCACATACACAGTCTCACACATCAGTCACATACACACACACACACAGTCTCCACATCAGTCACATACACACACACACAGTCTCACACATCAGTCACACACACAGTCTCACACATCAGTCACACACACACACAGTCTCACATATCAGTCACATACACCACACACACAGTCTCACACATCAGAAACACACACACACAGTCTCACACATCAGTCACATACACACACACAGTCTCACACATCAGTCACACACACACAGTCTCACACATCAGTCACACACACACACAGTCTCACACATCAGTCACATTCATCAGTCACACACACACACAGTCTCACACATCAGTCACACACACACAGTCTCACATATCATTCACACACACACAGTCTCACACATCATTCACACACACACAGTCTCACACATCAGTCACATACACACACAGTCTCACACATCAATCACACACACACACACAGTCTCACACATCAGTCACATTCATCAGTCACACACACACACACAGTCTCACACATCAGTCACACACACACAGTCACACACACACACACACAGTCTCACACATCAGTCACACACACAGTCTCACACATCAGTCACACTCATCAGTCACAAACACACGCACAGTCTCATACACAGTCTCACACATCAGTCACACTCATCAGTCACACACACAGTCTCACACATCAGTCACACTCATCAGTCACATACACAGTCTCACACATCAGTCACACAGTCATACACACAGACAGTCACACTCATCAGTCACACAGATAGTCATACACACAGACAGCCACACGACGGTCACACAGATCAGTCACACAGCCAGTCACACAATCCAATCACCTTAGAAGAGCTAAAAAAACTCAATCTTGTCTCTACACAACAAAAGGAGTTCGGTAGGTGTTGATGCAGTTTCAACTGAAATGATTAAGCATCTTCCAGAAAACTATGTTACTTTCTTACACAAAATTTTTCAGAAATGCTGGGTGAGTGGAACTGTACCACAGGTATGGCAAAAGTCTATTGTTATACCTATATTAAAAGCAGGAAAGCCTAAAAACAACGAAAACAGTTACAGACCTATTGCTTTGACGTCCCATACGAGCAAACTAATGGAAAGATTGGTATTAAACAGACTTGTACATTACTGTGATAAAAATAACATTATTCCAGTAAACCAAGCAGGTTTCAGAAAAGGGAGATCCACAGTTGAATACCTGGTTAAACTTACAACTCAGATAAAACAACAGTTTGCCCGCAGAAAAAGTCTTTTGGCAACTTTTTTTGATGTGAAAAAAGCGTATGATCAAGTTTGGCATACACGTTTATTGTACAAGCTGAAATCTATTGGTTTATCTGGCAATATGTATAATTATATTAAGTCCTATTTAGCCAATAGAACAATTCAAGCAAGAGTGGGAACAAGTTATTCTACTTTGCGACGTCTTGATATGGGAATCCCTCAAGGTTCAGTGATAGCACCTATTTTATTTAATATCCTTATACAGGATCTTCCTAATGCACTCTCAAATCGTGTTGTTTTGGTACAGTACGCTGATGATATATGTATTTGGATGAATATTACTTTAAAAAAGACAACTCCACAGAGAGCACAGAATTACATCAGGAAGTTGTATAGTCTGATCTTGATAATCTTGGAAACTACATGTTAGAAAATGGACTGTCGTTATCAGCGGAAAAAACTAACATGATGCTATTTAATCCTGGTGGTACTTTAAGTCACTTGCCTACTTTCAAACTGCATGGTGAAGTGCTACATTACAAGCAGGTTGTAAAATTTCTGGGAGTCTTTATAACATCGAAATTAACCTGAAATGTCCATTTTGATTATATTTTAACAAAAGCAAGGAAAGCCTTAAATTTTCTAAAGATAATAAGCAGATTACCCTGGGGAATGGATACAAACATACTACTTCATCTGTCAACAGCACTTGTAAGATCTAAATTATCCTATGCACAAGAAGTGTTCTTCAGTGCACCAAAATATTTACTAAAGAAGATTCAAAGCTTAGACTGCAAAAGTCTTAAAATTGCACTAGGTGTACCAGTCCATGCTTCTTGCCTGGAAAAGTACAAAGTTGCTGGAATTCTGCCTATGAACAACTTTGCGACAGCAAAGTTTGCCGTTAGAACTTCTTCACAAACGGACAATTTTGTGAGTAAGGAAGTAAAAATCAGGTCAGATGTTGACTTTCCGAAACGAGCAAAGAACATTTCATCACAAATGACTGTTGCAACTTACGTATCTGACCTGGTCAAACAGTCTAACATAAATCTGGATGAAATAGCTGAAACACCATCCACAACGACCATCCCTACATGGGAAATGCTAAAAGCTACTTTTGATATTGATTATACGGATGCTAAGAAATATGAAAACGTTAACATTTCGATATGCAGAGCAAGAGAACACATCGATGAAAATACCGTACCCACCTCCATATTTTTACTGATGGATCAGTCTTAGAAAATAAATGTGCTGGAGCAGCATTTTATGTCCCAAAATATAAAATAATAAAGTCATTTTTCATTGGGGCAAATATATCTATCTTTACAGCGGAATTAGTCGCTATTTTACAAGCGTTGCATTATCTAGTAAACCTTACACATGTATTTTTCAAAGTAGTTCTCTTTGTTGATTCAAAATCTGTATTATATGCCTTGCAGTCTTTTGATACAGACACAAGACCTGATATAATTACTGAGGCAAATCATCTTATACATCGTTTAAGGATAAAAGGTACAGATCTCAGTTTATGCTGGGTGCCTTCTCACGTTGGTCTTCACGGCAACGAAGTAGTTGACAGAGCAGCTAAGCAAGGTGCACACAATTCTGATAATACTACAGAATTACGTATTAATACTTCCGTAAAAGAAGCTTTCAACTTGCTAGAATCAGCCTCATGGATTCGTTTTCATGAACATTTCCATGAAAAGTTTGTGTCACAACAAATGATAAAACTTTCATTTCAAAATGTGTGTAAAAAATTGCAGTTTTCTTCCATATATCATTTGAGAACGATTGTTGCTGTTCATTTTCGTATTCAGCTAAACGCATTGAAAACAAAATACTGTAAAAATGTCAAGTGTATTTGCGGCGAACAATTCACGCTGTTTCACTGTCTATTTTACTGCAAAATCCTACGTTCTTTTTTACCAAAAATGTTTACACAAGAAAATTATTCTGAAACTCATTTTAAAGAAGTAACTTCCGATCAATTTTTGTCAGTTAAAATTTCAGAATCGTTGGTTCACAGTCCTGTTAATGCATTACTTTAAGTTTATGAAGTTTGTACTTTAGAGTTAAATTTTCCATACACATTGTTGATGTTAAATGTTAGTGTTAAGTTATTGTTCCATTTTTCTATTTCCCACCTACTTATGTCTATAACTATGTCTCCTCTATGCCCCAAAACCAACCAACCCATTTCTCATCTCACATACTTTTTTTTTTTTTTTTTTTCCGTCTAATATCACTCATAGTGAAAAGACGTTAAATCAAAGAACGAACACATCAGTCACACAGACAGTCACACACATCAGTCACACAGTTAGTCATACACACAGCCAGCCACACGACGGTCACACAGATCAGTCACACAGACGGTCACACACATCAATCACACAGCCAGTCACACACATCAGTCACACAGATAGTCATGCACACAGTCACACAGATAGTCATGCACACAGTCACACAGATAGTCATACACACAGACAGTCACACAGATAGTCACACACATCAGTCACACAGATAGTCATGCACACAGTCACACAGATAATCATACACACAGTCACACAGATAGTCATACACACAGACAGTCACACATCAGTCACACAGATCAGTCACACACATCAGTCACACAGATGGTCATGCACACAGACAGTCACACAGATAGTCATACACAGTCACACAGACAGTCACACAGATCAGTCACACAGACGGTCACACACATCAGTCACACAGTCAGTCACACAGATGGTCATGCACACAGACAGTCACACAGATCAGTCAGTCAGATCAGTCACAAGCAGACAGTCACACAGATCAGTCACACACATCAGTCACACAGATGTTCATACACACAGTCACACAGATCAGTCACACAGTCAGATCAGTCACACACATCAGTCACACAGCCAGTCACCCCACATCAGTCACACACAGGGACAGTCACACAGTCAGATCAGTCACACACATCAGTCACACAGTCAGTCACACAGATGGTCATGCACACAGACAGTCACACAGATCAGTCAGTCAGATCAGTCACAAGCAGACAGTCACACAGATCAGTCACACACATCAGTCACACAGATGTTCATACACACAGTCACACAGATCAGTCACACAGTCAGATCAGTCACACACATCAGTCACACAGCCAGTCACACACATCAGTCACACACAGGGACAGTCACACAGTCAGATCAGTCACACACATCAGTCACACAGTCAGTCACACACAGACACACATCAGTCACACAGTCAGTCACACACAGACACACATCAGTCACACAGTCACATACATCAGTCACACACACACAGTCACACACATCAGTCACACACAGTCACACACAGTCACACACATCAGTCACAAAGACAGTCTCAGTCACACAGTAAGGTCACATAGCCAGTCACACACAGTCACATAGTTGCACACAGTCAGTAACACTTGGTCAAACACAGCTAGTTAGTCAGACAAAGCCATCAGTCACACACAGTCAACCACACACAGTCAACCACACACAGTCAGCCACGCATAACCACACACACGATCACTGAATCAGTCACACACAGTCAGCCACACACAGTCAGCCACGCATAACCACACACACGATCACTGAATCAGTCACACAGTCAACCACATACAGTCAGCCACGCATAACCACACACACGATCACTGAATCAGTCACACAGTCAACCACATACAGTCAGCCACTCATAACCACACACACGATCACTGAATCAGTCACACACAGTCAGCCACACACAGTCAACCACACACAGTCAACCACACACAGTCAACCACACACAGTCAGCCACGCATAACCACACACACGATCACTGAATCAGTCACACACAGTCAGCCACACACAGTCAGCCACGCATAACCACACACACGATCACTGAATCAGTCACACACAGTCAGCCATACACAATCAGCCAAGCATAACCACACACACGATCACTGAATCAGTCACACAGTCAACCACACACAGTCAGCCACGCATAACCACACACACGATCACTGAATCAGTCACACAGTCAACCACACACAGTCAGCCACGCATAACCACACACACGATCACTGAATCAGTCACACACAGTCAGCCACACACAGTCAGCCACGTACAGCTTGTCACAGTCAGTCACACACGGTCAGTCACACACAAGTCAACTACAGACACATCACACACAGATACAACCAGTCAGTCAGTCAGAATCAGAGAGCTAACCAAACACATACAGGCAGTCGCTCACAGTCAACCTCAGACACAGCCAAACACAGTCACACACACAGCCATCACACACAGCCAACCAGCACACATCAGCACAGCCATACACAGCCATCACACAGCCATCACACACAGCCATCACACAGCATCACACACAGCCATCACACCAGCCATCAGACACAGCCATCATCACACAAGCCATAAAAGCCATCACACACAGCCATCACACACAGCCATCACACACAGCCAACAGCACACACAGCCATCAGACACAGCCATCAGAACACCAGCACACACCATCACACAGCCATCACACACAGCATCAACAAGCCATCAACACAGCCATCACACACAGCCATCACACACAGCCATCAGCACACACAGCCCACAGACACACAGCCATCCAGTCACACAGCCATCACCACAGCCATCAACACAGCCATCACACACAGCCATCAACAACACCAGCCATCACACACAGCACATCACACACAGACCAGTCACAACACAGCCATCAGACACAGCCATCACACACAGCCATCAACACAGCCATCACACACAGCATCACACACAGCCATCACACACCATCACACACAGCCATCACACCAGCTCAGACACAGCCATCACACACAGCCATCACGACACAGCCATCACACACAGCCATCACACCACAGCCATCACACAGCCATCACACACAGCCATCACACACAACCATCACACACAGCCATCACACAGCCATCAGACACGCATCACCACAGCCATCACACACAGCCATCACACACAGCCATCAACACACACATCACATCACACACAGCATCACACACAGCCATCACACACAGCCATCACACACAGCATCACACACAGCCATCAACACAGCCATCAACACAGCCATCACACACAGCCATCACACACAGCCATCAACATCACAGCCATAAACACCAGCCATCACACACAGCCATCAACACAGCCATCACACACAGCCATCACACACAGCCATCAGACACAGCAAACACAGCCATCACACACAGCCATCACACACAGCCATACAACACAGCCATCACACACAGCCATCAACACAGCATCATCAACATCAGCACAGCACAACACCAACAACCATCACACACAGCCATCCCACACACAGCACCACCACACACCAGCCATCAACACACAAACACAGCCACACCATCACACACACCACCACACACACATCACACACAGCCATCACACCCCATCAACACAGCCATCGCACAACCCAATCAACAGCACACACAGCCATCACACACAGCCAACCATCACAACACCACACACCACAGCCATCACACACAGCATCACACACAGCCATCAGACACAGCCATCACACCACCTCACACACAGCCATCACACACAGCCATCACACACACCACCATAACACAGCCACACCATCACACAGCCACAAAAAGCCATCACACACAGCCATCACACACAGCCTCACACACAGCATACACAACCATCACACAACACCATCATCAACACAGCCATCAACACGCCATCACACACAGCCATCAACACAGCCACAACACAGCCATCACACACAGCCCAGCACACAGCCACATCACACACAGCCATCACACACAGCCATCACACACAGCCATCACACACACAGCCATCACACACAGCCATCACACACAGCCATCACACACAGCCATCACACCAGCCATCACACACAGCCATCACACACAGCCATCAACACAGCCATCACAACACAGCCATCCACACAGCCATCACACACACCATCACACAGCCATCACACACAGCCATCAACACAGCCATCACACACAGCCATCACTCACAGCCACAGACACAGCCATCACACACAGCCATCACACAGCATCCAGCCATCAACACAGCCATCACACACAGCATCACCATCAGCCACACACAGCCATCACACAGCCATCAACACAGCCATCACACACAGCCATCAGACACAGCCATCAAAACAGCCATCACACACAGCCATCACACACACAGCCATCACACACAGCCATCACACACAGCCATCACACACAGCCATCACACACAGCCATCAATCACACCACACACAGCCATCACACACAGCCATCACACACAGCCATCACAACAGCATCACAACAGCCAAAACACAGACAACATCAGACACAGCCATCAACACACAACACAGACACACACAGCCATCAACACAGCCATCACACACAGCCATCAGACACAGCCATCAGACACAGACAACAGACACAGCCACACACACAGCCATCAGACACAGACAACCAGACACACAGCCATCAGACACAACCAGCCATCAGACACAGACAACCAGACACAGCCATCACACACAGCATGCACAGACACAGACACACCAAGACACAGCCATCAACAGACACCAACACCATCACACACAGCCATCAGACACAGCCAACCAGTACACAGTCACACAGCCATCACACACAGCCATCAACAGACACAAAAGCCATAAACACGACAGCACACATCACACAGCCATCAGACACAGCCAACCAGTCACACACAGCCATCAGACACAGACAACCAGACACACACAGCCATCACACACAGACATCAGACACAGACAGCCATCACACACAGCCATCAGACACAGCCATCAGACACAGACAACCAGACACACACAGCCATCAGACACAGACAACCAGATACAGACAACCAGACACACACAGCCATCAGACACAGCCATCAGACACAGACAACCAGACATACACAGCCATCAGACACAGCCATCAGACACAGACAACCAGACACACACAGCCATCAGACACAGCCATCAGACACAGACATCAGACACAGACAGCCATCACACACAGCCATCAGACACAGCCATCAAACACAGCCATCAGACACAGACAACCAGACACACACAGCCATCAGACACAGACAACCAGACACACACAGCCATCACACACAGCCATCAGACACAGACAACCAGACACACACAGCCATCAGACAGACAACCAGACACACACAGCCATCAGACACAGACAACCAGAAACACACAGCCATCACACACAGCCAACCAGTCGACGTCTTTGTCTTTGCCCGTGTGTTTGCTATATTATGTTTGGTTTTGTCAGTGTGTTCGTCTTTTGTCAGTTTGGTTTTGTCAGTGTGTTCGTCTTTTGTCAGTTTGGTTTTGTCAGTGTGTTCGTCTTGTGTCAGTTTGGTTTTGTCAGTGTGTTTGTCTTGTGTCAGTTTGGTTTTGTCAGTGTGTTTGTCTTGTGTCAGTTTGGTTTTGTCAGTGTGTTTGTCTTGTGTCAGTTTGGTTTTGTCAGTGTGTTTGTCTTGTGTCAGTTTGGTTTTGTCAGTGTGTTTGTCTTGTGTCAGTTTGGTTTTGTCAGTGTGTTTGTCTTGTGTCAGTTTGGTTTTGTCAGTGTGTTTGTCTTTTGTCAGTTTGATTTTGTTAGTGTGTTTGTCTTTTGTTAGTTTGATTTTGTCAGTGTGTTTGTCTTTTGTCAGTTTGATTTTGTTAGTGTGTTTGTCTTTTGTCAGTTTGGTTTTGTTAGTGTGTTTGTCTTTTGTCAGTTTGGTTTTGTCAGTGTGTTTGTCTTTTGTCAGTTTGGTTTTGTCAGTGTGTTTGTCTTGTGTCAGTTTTGTTTTGTTAGTGTGTTTGTCTTGTGTCAGTTTGGTTTTGTCAGTGTGTTTGTCTTGTGTCAGTTTTGTTTTGTTAGTGTGTTTGTCTTGTGTCAGTTTGGTTTTGTCAGTGTGTCTGATTTTGACAGTGTGTATGTGTCTGTGCGTTTGATTTTGTCACTGTGTTCGTGTGAGGTTGTGTATTTGTTAGACTATTTATCAAACACACTGAAAGATATTCACACAGAAACGGACACACAGACAGACAAGACAAAAACACAGATGAGCAAACACACTGACAGAATACAAATACAAGGGAACACATTTTAAATTTACTAAATCATATTGTTTTCTTTTTCGTGTGTAAATGGTTTTTAAACCTTACAATGTTATTTTAAAAGAAAAGCGAAAACGTTCATTATATTGTACATGTAGGCACGCAACATGACACACACACATTCCCACATACGCTGGATTTCACGCACGTACGCAAGCACGCGCGTACGCAGGGTAATATCAGGACAGCCCTCTCTTTGCGTGCAGACGGTGGCAGGATTATATAAACGAGCGCTGCAGTTGATCGGTCCTCCACCACCGCCCAAAACGGAGGTCGAGCCTCCACCACCGCCCCAAACGGAGTACAGCTGAATTCATCTCCCAGTCCTGGAGACCTGCCCCTCTGGTACACCGCTCAAGTGGGGCCTCCCTCGTTGAGAGACACTATGCGGGACAGATAGACAGATGGAATATATATACAAGTGTTACGAATTTCGTTTGAAGGATATGATTCCCCTACGAGGGATGCCGGGGGCTCATTCAGTATAAATACTATCCCCAGATTCTGGAAATTTCGTGATGAAAATTTCTTCTTTTGTGTCACTCTTTGTTTTCTGTTTTGTTCCTTTGCTTTCTGTCATTTCTTCCGATCATTTTTTTTTCTTTTCCTTGCCGGTCCATTCACCTGTATGTGTTCGATAAAGTCTTACGTGTTTTTCCTCAGGAGTGACAACTGGGTATAAGCATTGAGTGCATTTCTGGCTCTAGAGAAAGTGATATGCGGAAGCAATTTTAGGTAATTAACGCCTGTTTTGTATTATGTTTTAGTGTCCTTAGTTATGTTTAAATTGGTATTCAGGTATGTGTTTTAAATCCCCTGTGTGATAAATTGGACGGAGTGGTCAGCGCCAGGGGCATCCCCTTAGATTATGTGCACGAATGCGTTATTATGTGTACTTTACGTTTTCTTTTATTTTTCCGGTCGAAGTATTGCGTATGTTTTGAAACAGGTTATGCCCTGACATGTCTCTATGCAGTCGGCAGGGCTTTAAACAAAAATAGAGATGACAATAACTCGTTGTGTTTATTTTCATAACCTCACTCGTAGACCACGACTGACTGATTTTACATATGCGTTTATTTTATGACCTCACTCGTATACCACGACTGACTGATTTTACATATGTGTTTATTTTATGACCTCACTCGTATACCACGACTGACTGATTTTACATATGCGTTTATTTTATGACCTCACTCGTAACCACGACTGACTGATTTTACATATGTGTTTATTTTCATAACCTCACTCGTAAAATAATAATAAATAAAATAATAGTTTATTTGTATAGCGCATATTCCATGTAAAAACATGCTCATCAGCGCTTTACATTTCGCAAGAAAGGCAAAAGATGATAAAAATGTTCACAATTACATACACAATAAGATAACAACTAACATTAAAGCTATACAAGTAAGAAGACACATAAGAAACCACAGAATATTAAAATTTAAACACTGACCTATGTAATGAAGAAAGATTAACAGATTTTTCATATGAATAAAGAGGCATACTGTGTTTACATATTGCTGGGTGTGTGTGCTTGCATACGTGTGTGTGTGTGTGTGCATGCGTGTGCGTTGCTGTGCGCGTGTGTGTATGTAAGATGTGTGTTGTGTGGTGTGTGTGTTGTAGTGTGTGTGTGTGTGTGTGTGGTGTGTGTGTGTGTGAGTGTGTGCGTGTGCTATGTTTGCATGCGTGTGTGTGTCTGTGCAGTGCAATAGTTGTACATAAAAGTATAATCAATATTTTGAATGAAGATAAAAACACAGAAAAATTCTAATTCATATAGGCCTAGCAGGAAAAACATTATAACTTCAGTATTACAGCATTAACACCTTGACAATCAAAATTAGGACTACCTCACAAATTATAAACTATTCGCATATCATACATCACAATTTACATACAAACAAATTTTTTTAAACGTTTCTTAAAGTATTTCAGTCTCTTTCCCACTCAATTTCTGCCCTATCCCCTCCTCAGCTGTACACATACAGTGATACACACACATGCTCACTCATGCACACACACACACACACACACACACACACACACACACACACACCACACACACATCACACACAGCACGCACACACACACCTCGCTCTATAGGCCCCTATACAAAATACTGTTATACAGTCAGGAGAGATTAGTCTGATGACAGACTTGCAAACTAAGGCTCTTCAGGTTAGATGAGTTTGAAAGAGGTGGGTTTTCAGGTGCCGTTTGAAGGTTGAGAAACACTTAGTTTTTCTGAGAGACAGTGGTAGAGAGTTCCATACATTTGGGCCAAAGACAGATAAAGACTTTTTACCAAAGGTGTCTAGAGAGAAGCGAGGAATAGTCAACAGTGAGGTGTCAGAAGAGCGGAGCGTTCGAGAAGGTTTGTAACAGAGACAGGCAACTTTATATTGAATCCTAGCCTTTACCGGGAGCCAATGAAGTGTTCTGAGCAGAGATTTTGCACTCTCACGCCTGGGCTTGCGGAGAACAAGGCAAGCCGCGTGGTTCTGTATGCTTGAAATTTAAATAGTTGATTGTCATGGAGACCTGCGAATAAAGAGTTACAATAGTCCAGTCTAGATAGTATGAAAGAGACAGCAAGCTTGTTGGCAGCATCAGTGGAAAGAAAGAAGCGAATCTTACCTATTCTGCGTAGCTGATAGTACAAGACTGACTGATTTTACTTGACCAAGACTGACTGACTTTACATCTGTGTTTATTTCCATAACCTCATTCGTAGACCAAGACTGACTGATTTCACTAGACTGAGACTGACTAATTTTACCAGAATATGACTAATTTTACTAGACCAAGACTGACTGATTTTACTAGACCAAGACTGACTGATTTTACTAGACCAAGACTGACTAATTTTACTAGACCAAGACTGACTGATTTTACTAGACCAAGACTGATTATTTTATATCCGTGTTTATTTTCATAATCTCACTCGTAGACTGACTGACTACTGGCGTGTTTCCGTTGTGTTGCTTCTATGTACTGTGCGTAGTGTTGTTTGCGAGTTCAGGTAAAGGTGAAGTGAGGACAATGCTATGACAGCGAAATCAATGTCTGTACTTCTTCACGGTACATGGCTTGCCATGTGTGTCTGCTCTGGATGTTGGAAAAGACAGCCAGTGTTCTGGTAATAAATTTGCCAATTGCAGTGCTTAATGGTTAGTGGAACAACGCTGTTGTACACATTACGTATTTGCTTGAAATAATTAAAGTTGATGGAAATTGGTACGCGAGTACGCTGTTAGAAATTGTACGTGGATATAATGTGGGAAACCGTACGTGAGTACGCATCATTTATGACGTCGTATTCTACTCAACGGATGAGTAGGCATACTGTTAGTATGTGGCCTGATTTTCATGTGAGACACAACACTGGTCCTGGACGCACATGCTTTCACCGGCGCTGCTTGGGACGGAATCCTATGGCCTTGGGTTCTACTACTGCAAGTAGCAGCTGTTTTGTGCTGTTCAAATGCTATCAATCTGCAACACAAAGAACTGCCGAAGAATTGTACGAATCTTCTGATCCGGTACCATCTTTAACAAATTTGCCCGTTGCAGTCAAGTGAATATGGACACTATCATTATAAAAGCATATGGAGATGTATCAGGCACATCATCTTGAGACAGCAGGATAACTGGTCACTAGAAGAAAGATGCAAGAGGAAGATCCAAGAACATATGGCCACAAACAGAATTCCTTACCTTGCCATCCATACATAAGCTGGCCCAGGATAAGAGTGGAGAATCTTTCTTTTATTTCAGAACAGATATGTTATCTGAGTTAAGTTCCAGCCCGTGACATTAAGAATGCCTTCTTTGCTGCCCATCTTAATGTTTCCATTATACTGGTGGTGGTAGTTTAGTGTTATGTTCCTCTCTCCTCCTCCCCATTTCAACATCTCGCCAGTGCATAAGGTATCGTGCAGGCTTAGTAAGTCTGCCAGATAATCGATGGCAGATGTGGATGGTGCGCGTTTGGAACTGTCCAAGTGCGAGGAATCATTTTAAACAAAGTCCTTACCAAAACATGCCCATTAAAATCAATTAATTCAAATAATATGTTTAAGTATACATACCTGTAACACTCACATTTAAACAGCGCAGAAGACTTGCTATTCAACAGAACAGAGACTGGCCGAGGCAGAACTCAAGGGCAGCAGAGCCCCTTCCCATGCAGCGCCTGTGGAAAAACATGTGCGTCAGGATCAGTCTTGTATCTCATAAAAAGACCTATACCGGACAATATGGACCAGTATGCCTACTGATCTGCTTACACAAACACACACGCACACACACGA
This sequence comes from Monoplex corrugatus, assembly GCA_030674185.1. Classification (NCBI taxonomy): domain Eukaryota; kingdom Metazoa; phylum Mollusca; class Gastropoda; order Littorinimorpha; family Ranellidae; genus Monoplex; species Monoplex corrugatus. The sequence continues at coordinate 14,751,410 of JAPXFY010000028.1, forward strand.
CTTCAAAAGACATGCCGTGAACTACTAATTTTCGCCCAATCTGCAACACCCTACAGAAACGACAGCCAGGCTTATCAGTTCAATCTTTGTGCCCACACTGAGTTAGCAGTGCCAGACTTGCACAGTAAACATAACATGAGAGGAATATGGTAACCTGTAAGATGACATGTCGCAGAAGATCAGCAGGCTAGACTAAAAGAGATCTTGATTACAAACGAAGAAACCCGAGAGGTGGTTGGACTAACACCTGTAAACCATTACATCACACTACAATGGATCAAGGTGTTTGGCCACCTGACTGTGATACCAGTCAACCAGCCAGCCAGCCCTTGGAGCTGACACCACCAGACGCTGGGGCTTTAGATCCAGTGACTGACCACAGCGGTGCTGTACGTAGATGGAGTGGTAGATAAGCTCCACGTTTACATCATGACTCAATGCCAGACTTCCTGCCCAACCGCAATCCTTGCTGTCTTCTTCTTCTCCCTGTGACACCTCCTGGTACAAGTGGGCAGAAAAAGTACATCTACCCACATGTATGCATGCATGCACTCGTACATAAACACGCACATCATTCAGCTATTGTGATGGTTACCTGCCACAGACTGGCTGTCCGAACATGACTGGAGCTGTTTAAAGATGTCCCATTTACATTCAGTTGTCAAATTACTGAAGCTGTAAATCTTGTCTTGGCAGTATTATGTAATCTGCTGCCTCAGGTTGTGTACACTGTTGATCTCCAACCTACACAAAAACACATATATCTGAACCACAAAATAGTATTTTACTTACTTACTGCCCACTATGTCCATTGACATATCGGACAACAACACAGATCTCCACTCCTGTCTTGGACCAGATTGTGTGTGGATCGAAAGGTAAGGAGCTCTCCTGTTGTTTGTCGCCAGGTGTTCTTGAGTCTTCCTCTGCATTTTCATTCTGGTGTCCGGTGGAGGACAGTCTGGGTGGCAGTGCCATCTTGCTCTCTTCTGATAATGTGCCTAATCTGTCTTCATGATCTTTCTATAGTGTTCATATTCATTTGACCGCAATGGTTAGGTAGTCTGTCAGAGATGGCACTGGGCCAGAAGATTGGTGTAATTCTCTGACGGTTTTTTTGTGTGGCAGGCTGATACGTCGGTAAGTTGTTCTCTGTCATCCTCCAACATTCTCAGGCGTGAGTAAGGACTGAAAAGACGTTTCGAGTACAGTCTGGGCTTGGTGTTCATGCTGTGCTGAGGGATCTCCACAAGTGTTAAGAATTTTTTTTTTTTTTGTGGGGAGAGCTTTGCTGTGATGGCTGTTGGTGTCACTGACTTGCTCATCCGTCATGTCTGACATTGTTGTCTAGGTAGGTGATCTCTTCGTTTGTGGGAAGGTCTGTTCGTCTGACTGACTGGAGAGGAGTTTTGGAAATTCAGTCATCAACTCTTGTTTTCCTCTGGCTGATCTTTAGCCTGTAAGTCTTGTTATAGGCCACGTTAAATCTATGCAGTTTAAGGTCAACACAAATCTATCCAGTTTAAAGTCAACACAGATCTATCCAGTTTAAGGTCAACACAAATCTATCCAGTTTAAGGTCAACACAAATCTATCCAGTTTAAAGTCAACACAGATCTATCCAGTTTAAGGTCAACACAAATCTATCCAGTTTAAGGTCAACACAGATCACTGAAAAGATTTCAATGTGAGATGATTTAATTTAACCTCTTGAGTGCCACATCCGTAAAATTTACCGAGCTCTCGGAACCTTCTCTGGTGCCTACATACGTGAAATTTACGGAGGTAGTTTGACGCGCGTTTCAGCCTAATGTAAATGGGAGAGAAGCACTGACTATGTTGTCATGTCAGAGAGGGTTCATAAAAGTGACTGGCTTCCTTACATGGCTTTTTGACCAATGCAACCCTCACCAGATTGGCTTTATTTATCTTAAAAGAGAAACTGGTTTTCAGCAAAAATGTTGACACCAGGACTGTCTTGCAATGCTGCATGTTTTCAGCCTTTGAAAGCATGTGAGTTGAGTCAAGAACTTATAAATGACTGTAGACAAATCTGACACAGAGTTAACATGTAGTTTGCTGTTAGTCTGAAATGAGACAGCAGAAAAGTATTGATTTCCGAGCCCACCTCCCCCCCCCCCCCTCCAAAACGAACGGTTCGTGGCTACAGCAATATGGCAGCTGGCCAACATTGCACGTGGTTCAGGCAGGCCCAATTGTAGAATTATATTAAGCCACACTGTCAGTGAGTAGTATTAGAAGTGGCAAGGGAAGACTAGGGGATGGAGTGGTGATGGAGGGGTGGGGGGGGGGCTGCGGCAGCCCACGACTTGACTGGGTCAAGCCACTGGTGTACTAGCACACTGTGGATCTTCGTAACTCGTCAGCTGTCAGTGATCTCTTAGTAGGAAGTCTGCCTAAGTCGGAATACTTTTAGATTTCATCAGGAGGGTCATATCTTCTATTTTTTCCTTTGATTTTCTGGTTTCCATCGCCAGCGGATATAGTTTTTTACGGGAATTTCCACAAATTATTACAAATATCTAGTAATTTCAAAAAATTACTAATATCATCTGAAAATACATTTAGTCATGCCTAATGCACCATTCTGTGTAATTTCATCCATAGATTCCCATAAATATGGAAGCAACAGTTGTTTTAATGTACATGGCAGTGATGCAACATTTTTTTCCCTGGCACATGGAAAACAGTGGATGTCAAAAAACGTCGGCACTCAAGGGGGTTTTAAGCACATTCAGTAAGCCTAGATATATCCTGCCCACAGCGAAACAGTTTGGTTTCTTTAAAAAGAAGTGAATAAATTAGGTGCAAGATGACAACAAACATTATCGTCAAGATCAAAGAACAAAGAATTTTGTGTGGTGATATTATGCTGACTCTTATCACTCTCATGTCACACTTTCCCACATCTCAACCCTTTACCCCGCATACTTTCACCACAACAGGCCACTTCTTTTCCCACGGGCTGTTTTATTTTCTTTCTTTTATTTGATAACATATTTGTGGACTGAAGATCTAGTATCTCCGAGTTCAGTCCCAGCCCGTGACATTTAAATAATGGCCTATTCTCTGCCCATCTTAATGTTTCCATTATTCTGGCGGTATCAGCTTGGTGTTTCATAGATCTCTCTTCCCTCCTCTGTTTGCTATTGCATACAGCACTACGCCGGTTCAGGTCGTCTACAAGATACTTGTTGATAGATTTGGAAGGAGCGAATAAGGAACTGCCCAAGTTAAAAGAATCCCTCTTTAACAAACAAAAACTCCGTACCAAAACGTGCCATTTAAAATCAATAATTAAATAAAGTTACATTTACGTGTATATACATGCAAAATCACATTTGAACAGCGCAGAAGACTTGCTATTCAACAGAAGACAGATCTGCAGAAGCAGATTTCAAGACCACAGGACTCTTCCCATGTAGTGCCTGCGAAAAACACGTACCTCCAGGATCGGTATCGTATTCCACTTGAAGACCCACACCAGACGATGAGAACCAGTATGCTTATTCGTCAGTTGGTGGTGGCCGGGGAGACTCCCATCATGACATGCACACACATTAAAACACATCACATCAGATGTATAAAACAGCAAACAGCGGTCACGTACAACGGCCTACCACCACCTTGCCATTTTTCATCTCCCTCTCTAGCCCCAGCCCCTAATCATTTCGTCTCTTTCTCAGTTCTCACCCCACTCTGTCCATCCCAACGCCCATCTGTTCTTTCTCACCCAGTTCTACCTATGAAAAATTATTCTTCTAAAACAAACTGTAATTTGTTTCATTTTCTTTGATTCTGGTCCGACTTATTTCGTGTATAAAATTAAACATTATTAATAAACTGTGTGTGGTTATTGTAGACAATTCAGAAAATACTTAGACTTCCAAACATCGATCCTTAAACTAAAATGTACCGTGGAAACATGGACTTTGCCATCATTATCATCTGTATAATGGTCTGTCAACCCCCCCCCCCCCACATTGGTGTGTGTGTGTGTGTGTGTGTGTGTGTGTGTGTGTGTGTGTGTGTGTTGTGTGCACTTGAGTGATGGTGTGTGTGTGTGGTGTGACTGCTTCCTGTCTATGTTCAGCGCACCTTGATAAAAAAACTGTACATACCTCTATATGTTGCGGACGTTCAAAAATGTTCTGAAAATTCTAAAATACCACATCAATATCCTCTACCTCTTCCTCTCACGTGCACACACACACACACACACACACACACACACACACACACACACACACAACACACACACACACACACAACACACACACGTGTATTTGAGTCATTTCACAATCACTTCACACTGAAAATTCTAAAATACCGCATCAGTATCCTCTACCTCTCCTTCTCACGTGCACTCACACACACATACACACACACACACACACACACACACACAACACACAACACACACACACTCACACACACACACATAATACACACACACACAACACACACACATACACACACACACATACACACACACACAACACACAACACACACATACACACACACATACACACACACATACACACACATACCACATCACACACACACACTAACACACACACACACACACACACACACACACACACACACACACACACACACACACACACACACAAGTATTTGAGTCACTTCACAATCACTTCACAATCATCAATCTTTTCGCTCAGTAATCAAACGATTTAAGGTTAAAACAAAAACAATTTCCATAAAATCTAGAAAACCAGAAATAAAGTGAAACACGATAGAAATGAAATGATCATGTGTGAAACGGGAAAGCAATGATCGCTGATGATCGCAAGCTGCGCGCAATAAAGCAATCTGGAAAAACACAGAATCAGGGTTTCAATAAAATGCAATAAATCTGCAATACAATATTATAATTAGACATATTGTCAGCCATTTATACATGACTGCACAATGACGACAGAATAATACTGTCCAGAAACTAACAAACTCAATATTAACAACCTGGATTTATATAACGTCATGTCAAACTGCATTACACGAAAAGATTCAATATATTACTTATAAGCATATGTGTACATACATACACACACCATACGCATACACACAAACGCACGTACACATACAACACACCACAAACGCACTATATACGTGTATACACACAAACACAGTCACTGCTAATCGTCACGTTAAAGTGTAGCATACGAGAATATCTGAATACATTACACATGTACATCATACACACACACACACACACACACACACACACACACACACACACACACACACACACACACACACACATACACAAGAGAGAGAGAGAGAAGAGAGAGAGAGCAATGAATACTAGCCTGGGGACAGACATCTGTAACCATGTGGGTTCTCAAGACACATGCACTTGGCACCTTGTGATGAACGGATACAAGATCCATTGCCACATCCTGCCTGCCCACACGTGTCTGCACAAAGAGATCTAACCACTTACCAAGCATCAAACCATGGCATCAGTCTTGCCACTCAGACTGCAGTATACAGACAATATTCCTGATCATTCTGTGTACTGCTGCGATACCTGAACTACTACCGACAGCAATATTCAACAGATGGAACAGCTCCACCGAAGATGTCTGGCAAGATTTGCAACATTACTTGGGAAGACTGAGTGTCCAATTTTCGAAGTTCTGAAGGAGTGTGGCTTGCTAAGAACAGCATCTACTCCTCAAATGCCACTTCGTTGGACAGGACACGTTGTCCTTATGGAAGACAAAGATACTCATGTACAGAGAGCTTCAGTTCAGATTCATACTACTTATCACCCAAAACCGACATCTAGAACCCAGGTTAAAATAAAAAGACAACAGTTAAAAACCATTTTACCGTTATCCTTGCAAGGGTGCTGAATAAATACGTTTAAATATACACAGTCATCGTAAAATGTATTAGATGAAATTATTGATCTCTTGTAAAAACCCTGGAAATTGCATCAGGGGGATGTCTTCGAAGAGGTTCTTTAAGGAGTCGCGTGTAGTGCTTTGTCTCACTCGTACAAGTCCCATCATTCATGAAAAGTGTCTGATGCTAACGGCTCGTCACATGGTATATACCACGGTGCTTCTTACTTTTTTTAAAAGGTACAATTGCGTGTAGGATGTGTGACCCGGTGTAACCTACATAACACTGTCTCTTTTCTGCAGTTCCCTGAAGCAGATGGAAGAATCTCCTTCACGTTGGGGAAAAGTTTTGTTATCTGTCTGCTTATTCCAATCCTCCTGCCAGAGATTTTTCACATGTTTGTGTACTCTGGATTTCACATCTGTGTAAGGAATGAAGGTTTTAGACATCTTTACCCTTGTGGCGTTCTTGGCCTGGCGGTCAGCCTCTCTGAAGCCACGACACGGTGAATGGGAAGACCACTAAAAAAATATACAAGGATACTCTGAAGCCAACCTCATCAGCTGTGGCTGACCACCACCATTTTGGAAAGAAATCTCCCGCAACAGACTTGCTGGCCACAGCCATGCACACAGGGCCATTTTGAACATTGATATTCAACAGAAAAAAGACCGGCAGAAGCAGAATCCAAGCTTGCAGGACTCCTTTCCAGGCAGTGCCAGGGCAAGATCATTATGCCTCCAGAATCAGACTAGTATCCCACATGAAGACCCACACCAGGCGATAAAGGATCAGTATGCCTACTCATCCCCCGGATAGACAGGAGAGTCCTTCATATCATCATCATCATCATCATCATTATCATATCATCACACTGCCATCATCATCATTACCATCATCATCATTACCATCGTCATCACCATATCATTACCATTCATCATCATCATTACCACATCTTCACCACCGTCATCATCATAACCACTACCATCATCAACGTCACTGCCATCATCATCACCGCCACCATCATCATCATCGTCATCATCATAACCACTACCATCATCAACGTCACTGCCACATCATCATCACCCGCCCACATCATCAACGTCATCATCATCATACCGTCATCATCATCGTCATCATCATAACCACTACCATCATCAACGTCACTGCCATCATCATCACCGCCACCATCATCATCATCGTCATCATCATAACCACTACCATCATCAACGTCACGCCATCATCAACACACCACCATCATCATCGTCACCACCACCACCACCACCATTATCATCATCACCATCATCATCACTATCATCCATCATCATCATCATCACTGCCTTTTAAGCTATTAGCAACAATGAAGATCTTCACTCCTGTGTTTTGGGTCAACCTCTGTACGGTATCCCAGTAGTGTTTCAGGGCCTTGAGATCTCCCTAAGCACAATAAAATCATGAAAATGACATGACATGACATGACATGACATAAAAGAGACACACAGACACCAACCGTACACCCACACCCTCCTTCAGCATCCGATCGACGATCATTGTTAAAGCACGACGACATAGTAGCCGACCGACTCATTTGTTGAGAAGCACGACCGACTTGAACGAGTCATTTTTGAGAAAGTGACTTGTCATAATCGTTGTTCAACTTCACTTTTAGTGTTTGAAATCGGCAGCCCAATGGAAGGATTTCAAGCTTTATGCGAGGATGTGACTTCTGTCCACAAACAATCCCTCTCGCGTTTTGTACCGCCTCTCTTCACACACTACACAGACTCGCTTGCTTCTCATCCATGTTTTATACCACACATACTCACAACATTACTCAAAAGTTTTCGATTTTTCATTGAGATTCCATCAAACCAACACACACACAAAAGAAAACATCAGTACAGAATCAATAAAACCAATAAAATACAAGCAAAGCATGATTTTAGGCTGAACCTTGAAATTTCCAAGTTTGCGTTGAAAGTTAATCAGTAGCTTGCATTTCTTGTGAATAACATCAGTCTTTGCAGCCGAATTTTCCCTCAGATTGTGCCTAAATATTTGTATTCATTTGTGACCTCCCACCACGAAATCAGTCTTAACTCGCAGTCAGTCGAACAGCACTACGAGCTGAAAAGGTGACTGAGGGTCTATATGGGGTGTTTTGACTTTTTCTCAAAATTGATTTCTGTAGACTTTAGTCTATCCCCCACAGAATTTTTTTTCTTGAAAAAATATTATTAATAAATTTAAAATGGTATTTTAATGCACTGATCGCAGCAGAAAGAACACAATTTCCTACCTAAACTACCTATTTTTGTCTCTTATTATGAACTGTAACCTATACAGTACCCGCACATGTAATATACTGACAGAAAGCTCTTTGGTGCACCTTTCAGATGACAGCCAAAATTAGAAACAAACTGGGTTAAAGCCACCAAATAAAGAAATTTAAGGAAAATGTGTAGGAGAGCACACAAAAACTAGAGGCCATTTTCTCAAAATGGCCATCATACAACTTAATGACTTTAAACATACATAACTTCTACATTTTTTGGAGTACAAGCTTTATTCAAGTACCAAAATAATCAGCAGAACGTACACTTTCCAGTGATATGTATATCTCAAAATGCCCAAAATGCTAGTTAAGACTGATTTCGTGCTGGCAGGTCACATTTATATTTTTCCTGCATTGCAATATTTTTGCCAACTGGCCGGGTTTTGCCGTAGGTTCCCTAACCTCCCACAACTGTCTGCTTCTCAATGGATGTCAGTGTACTGTCTCATCCCAAAGCTAAGAATAGCAACCAGATCCCCACTGAAGATACTCGTTAAGTTGGGGAGTAACATCAGTCTGTCTTTGTGCACATCCTTATCTGTATTTGCCTGATATTAATTCAGGAAGAATTTTCACGACAGACACTACATTACACACCAAACTGTTTTAGATATGGCACAGAATAAATAAACCGATATACACTGTATGTACTTACAGCCCGATGACCAGCGCAATAGTGAAGTGGGTAAGACGTCAGAACTCCAATCGGAAGACCTGGGATCGAGTACACCTCACTTGACGGATAAAGGTCAGATATTTTTTGTCCCGATCTTTCAAGTCTGCGCAGTCCTACCAGTTCCTGATACCCTTTCGTGTATGTATGTACGCAGGACAATCAAAATACGCACGTTACAGATCATGTAAGTCATGTCAGTGTCCAGTGGCTTCTAGAAACCTGAACTGTAAACAGCCAGTATGCACGCCCAATGAAGACAGAGAATGCAGACTGTGAGCAATATATCTCCCGCACAGCGTGTGCTGATACGGCTAAGTCTGCTGGTACTGCAGGTTATGTTGGTGCTCTTGTTTATTCTTGCTGTTGATTTCAGTTTTTGTCATTAATGCTGCCGCTACTAAGACTTTTTTTTTTCAGCGTTCCAATTATTTTCGGATGCGTGTACGTACGTTATTTTGCCGACAGTGTGCAAACAGTATGCAGCTGAACAGTCCGTGCACAGTGGACGTGAATGCTGGGTGTTTCATGTTTTCATAAGACAGCTATCGACATGACTCGTAGAATATTTTATGTGCATGTTTGATATTCTCCATGCACATACACATAACAAATGCCTATCAATTAACATCAAGAAGAGAGTTCTTGAATGTTATCTCACCTGTCTCACCTGTCGGCGTCACCGGGAACAGTGTTGGCCGCTGCACATGATGTCCTCACAAGTTGCCTCCAGCACTCTCGATCTTGGCTAAGTCTGACCACCTCCTGGAGTTTCTTGCCACTGATGTTTGTGATGTTTCTAGCAAGTGATGCAGGTGGCCGTCCTCTGTTTCTCTTTCCTTCCACTTTACCTTGGAGGACAGTGGACATCAAGTCTGTTCTTTCATTACGGATTGCGTGTCCAACATATTTCAGTTTCCTCCGTTGTATGAGTACTAGGAGCTTGCGTGTAGTACCCAACTCATTCAGTATGCTTTCATTTGAGCGCCTATCCGTCCATTTGACCCTCAGCAGTCTTCGGTAAAACCACAGCTCTGCTGCTTCCACTCGTCTTTCATCCTCTTTCTTCATTGTCCATGCCTCGCAGCCGTATAACATCACTGGCCAGACAAGACATTTTAAGAGTTTTATCTTAAGGTCTGCTGTTATGCTGTGGTCTTTCCAAATATTGTTCAATTGAACCATACTGTTCTTGGCCATTCCAATTCTCATCTTTATGTCTTTTGAGCATGTTCCATCGTGTGTCTTGACTGAACCTAAATATTTAAAGTCCTTGACATTTTCTAGAGGGACTTGGTTTAGCATGATCTGGTCCTGTCTAGTGTTATATTTGCCTGCAACATGCATAACCTTTGTCTTCTTTGAATTTAAGTCCAGCCCAGCTGCCTTTCCAACCCGGTCTACCCTGTTCAGGATCCTCCTAGAGCCTGTAATGTTGTCTGCCAGTAATCCTGTGTCATCTGCGTAGCGTAAATTTGACAGGTTTCTACCACCAATATTTACTCCCATGTCTTCTATGTCTGCCTCTCTCATGATATGTTCAGTGTATATGCTGAAGAGATGTGGAGACAGGATGCAACCTTGCCTTACCCCTTTAGTGATGTTAAAAAATTTGCAGTTTTGATTATTCCATCTGATTGTTGCTTTTTGATCATTATATAATGAAGCTATGAGGGAAACCAGATGTCTTGGAAAACCCATTTTGATCATGAAGTGGAAAAGACTTTGGTGAATCACGCTATCAAACGCTTTGTTGTAGTCAATGAAAACGATGAACATCTCTTGGTCTGTGTTTCTAATCTTTTCTATCAATATCTGGAGTACAAACAGCATATCTATTGTTCCCCTGTTTTTCCTATAGCCTGCCTGACAGTCGGATAGCTCTTCCTCTACTTTTGGCTTTAACCTGTTTAAAATTATTATCAGCAGTATTTTACTGGCATGACTGATCAGTGCAATTGTTCTATAATTGTTGCAGTCTTTGACATTTCCACTCTTATGTAACATGACAAATTCTTGGAGCTTCCAGTCTGTAGGCCATTGACAAGTCTTCCATATCTTGCAGCATAAGTGATGCATTACTTTGAGTCCACCATCACCTGAGTGTTTCAACAACTCTCCAGGAATATTGTCAAGACCAGGAGACTTTCTGCATTTTAGATCTTTAATGGCAGATTCAACTTCGCTGAGCAGAGGTTCAGGTTCCATATCTCCAGGGGTCAATTCCAAATTTGGCTCTAAATTATTTTCATGGCTGTCAGGCTTGCCAAAAAGTGATGTGTCATATTCGTTCCACCTATCCAAGACATCATCTGGTTCAGTCAGAGTGTGACCATCCTTGTTGTTGATGCATTGGTTTGTTGCTTTGAAATTTGTTTTTTTCACTTTTTTTATTTGTTTGAAGAGCTCCCTCGACTTCCTGTTTTCGTTGTGTTCATTGATTTTACTGCATTCTTGTGCCAGCCAATTTGCTTTGTCTCTTCTGACTTTACTTTTTATTTCCCTTTTCAGTGCTGAGTATTTTTCCCGCTCTCCCTGCTTTCGAGCTTGACTTTTCTTTTCTGCCAGATCTATCACTTCCTGACTTATGTAGGGCTTAGCTTTTTTCCTTTTCTTTTCTTTTCCTAGTTTTTCTTCAGAGATTTTGGTCAGTGTGTTTTTTATGTCTGTCCAGATTTCATCAGGATATGAGTTATTTTCATCCCAAACTTCAATTAACTTTAAGAAACGATTACTTGTTTCTATACTAAATTCTAACGCCAGCTCAGGGTTTTCTAATTTTGATATGTCGAACTTTGGCGTCGATTTGGTTTTAGGCTTCTTCAATATTTTCATTCTTCATTTGGTTGTCACAAGAATGTGATCCGTGTCGCAGTCTGTTCCAGGCTTTGTTTTTGCATTGAGGACAGTTGATTTCCAGGATCTGTCAATGATAATATAATCAATCTGATTACGACACCTGTCTCCTGGAGAGATCCATGTGTATCTTCTGCGCAGTGGTTGTTGGAAGAAAGTATTTGTGATGTTCATCTCATTTGCCTGACAAAACAGAGCCAGCATGTCACCTCTCTCATTTCGTTCTCCTAAACCATATGGTCCTATTCCACATTCTGTGTCAGCCCCCTCTCCAACTTTAGCGTTGAAGTCACCCATCACAATGCATATTTCCTTTTTGGGGATTTTGTCTCTGATAGTTTGGAGGTCATTGTAAAAATTTTCTATTTCTTCTTCTGAGCTAGTGGATGTTGGAGCATAGGCTTGAACTATGTTCAAAACAGCATATTTGGTATTTATTTTGACAGTGAGAAATCTGTCATTAATTGGATTATAGCTTTTCAGAGCTCCAGCATGCTTTTTGTCCAGCACAATTGCTACTCCTCTTGAGCCACCTTTTTCATTTCCACTATATACAACTGTATGCTCTCCTACAGTAAAAAGTCCCTGCCCACTCCATCTAACCTCACAGAGCCCTGTTATGTTCATCTTGCTCCTTTCTAATTCTTTGACTAGTAGGTAGAGCTTTCCTAATTCTAACATAGTCTGTACATTCCATGTCCCTATATTCAAATCCTTTTTTTGCATTTTTTTCTTTTTGTGATTTTGCATTTTTGAGGAGTTTCTACATGTCCGCTTCCAATAACCTCCGTCGGGTAATCCATTACCGTCATCACAGCTACCTTTCACAGACACGGACTCTCCCTCCCCAGTAGCCATTGAGTTCAGGTCCCCCTGGGGGACTCAGAGGACACAGAACTATAACGTTTTCCATTTTGTAAGTTCATCATATGCAATAATTAGCAAAAGTACAAGCAAGTAGTTTGCGGGTGCCTTCTTGCCGCGCAGTGCACTTACAGTGCTGAGATCCTGACCATTGTTCCTTCGAAGAAATCATCTGCTCACGACATTGAAAAAGAAGCCATATATGAAAAGTGTATCTTCTTTACCCTCTTTTTCACCCATCCCCTGCTGCCAGGACTTGTTTGTATGCACCCCTTAGTCTGGCCCCTCCCCCAGCGACCTGTCCGGCTTGCTTGAAGCTGCCAGGGCCCACGAAGTCCCCGCCGGCATAGCTCCTGGGATCGTAAGGACACACAAGCTCCCCCGCCACAACAAGGCAGATGCAATTGAATGTTATACAGAACCGATAATGTTATACGGTTGTGAGGCGTGGACAGTCAATACGCAAAACCAGAACAAGATTGAGGCAGCCGAAATGTGGTTTCTAAGAAGAATGTTGAGAGTTCCACGGACAGCAAAGAAAACAAACAAAACAGTCTTTATGGAGGCAGACACAAGAAGATCATTGATAAGGAAGATTAGGTAAAGACAGGCAACATTTGTAGGCCATTTTATGAGGAAAGGGGACCCAGGGAGAAAATATTGGACGGCTGAGGACGGAGAGGGTGGAAGACGTGCTTGCGGCGACAAGGGATAGATACATATGGAGGGCCATGATCACCGAAGCCATGTGGCAGGGCACATGATGATGATTATACACATGATGGCAGATCTGCACATATGTTGAATTGGAAGATAGGAAAAATCTCCTCTACCTTTTACTCACCAGGTGGAGCTATCTAGATGGATCGAACTCAGGTAGGACCCCAAGACCTTGTCAACACATAGGGCTGATGTACATGTAGTAAGGTTTATGCAAAGGTAAACTTTTCATCTTCACCATCACATGGCTTCAGAGGTGGCAGTGCCCACTGAACTTATTCCGAAGGCGAAGACGTTATCTTAAGAAACTGAAACTGAAGACAAGACCTTCCGATCAGAATTCTGACGTTTATCCACCTGACTACCATGACCGCTGCTGCTAAGATCATTCAATGCACCCACAGATCATCTTACCGTCAGTGACAAGAGAAACGTCAGCGATGTCCAGATTTTCACCGTTGAAGAGGACAGAGACGTTACGCAACGTCGTCATCTTTTGCTGCACGTCCCTCAAAGTGACGTTGGTGGAGACAGTGACCTCCACAGCACACATCCAGTGTCAGGCCTGTAACATCACACGTGATTCACCATCATGGAATGACCCACAACCAGGCACCCCATTTCTATTGTTGAAGTTCGTTTTTTTTGTTTTTTTCAAAACGAAAAATACGCTCGTAACTGCCTGAAATGTTTGAAATCATAGTTTTCTTAACATAACTTTCAAGATGCAGAGTGAAAGACTAGACTGCCTTCTTCTTTTTCCATTCATCATCTACATAGTCAGGCCACATCTGGCAATGAATGTGGCCACTTTTTGTCCAATTCCTTGCTGACCGCCATGGAGCTTGGTGGTCAGAGGAGCTGCAGTCGGCCATGTCTCCCAAGGCTCCATTTCACGGAGCGATATCACTGTAATACGAGTTCGTCGTCTGTGTGGTCCTGTTGACCGCAGGGGTAGGTTGGTGAACGCCTCAGTTTGAACTTGAGGTTCTTATGGTCACTGAGCTGGTTGTGGTCAGTGTGGAATCTCGTCAGGACCAGTAGCTACTCTCTGGACAAAATATGGTTATCGTCCTAGTCTGTCCATGATTTTGTGGAGTGACCTGATGCTGCTCCTCTTTTTGCTGTAGCTAATGCAGTTGTTTTTTGGTCTTTCTGGTCTCCTCTCTTCGCTAGCCAAGAGGGAGAGGGGATGGTGCCGCCCTCTTGGTGCTGGCCCCGGGAAAAGTTGAGATCTCTGCCACCTCACTCTCCTGCGACCGTAGGGTTATGGAACTATCTAGGTAGGACCTCAGGACCTGGCCAGCTCATGGGTTTATGTGCAAGGTTAAGGCTCGTGCCGTGATCATTCTGGATTTTCTCCATCACATGGCATCTGTGACGTTAGTGCCTATGGAATTCATTCCGAGTGCGGAGACGTCATCTTAAGAAATTGAAACTTAAACTGAAACTGCTATCTAATCTAACGTCTCCTTTCCTGGTATTCCACAATGAGTGGGGATCCACTGGAGGACTGCTCTTCTGGTTCCTCGGACTTGTTGCAAGATCTTGGTCACCTTGAGGAGCTTGTCATTCTCTTGGAGAGTATCAGACAGTACATCCGAAAGGAAGACCACATGTTAGCATGTGTCACGTTATCGCTGCCAAACCGTCACATTCATCGGCAGATTGGCGTCACTATACAGATTGCAAATGGAACAAGAAAAACAAGTCGCTAGCATTTTACTACATATGCACCTGCGCAATGTCTAGAAGTAGTAGTAGTAGTAGTAGTAATAGTAGTAGTAGTAGTAATAGTAGTAGTAGTAGTGTTGAATTGTGTGTGTACGTTCTTTATTGTTACGTAAAATGTTGTGTTTAATAAAGCAGTGAGTATGAATAAAGGTATGTATCCTTTTCGTATATGTGTCATGAAATTATTACTACATGAATTGTTTGTGTTTAGTAAATAACGATCATATGTAAATTTGAGTACTTCTAGGGGTGTGCGTGCAATGTAGCATATACATATGCTTATATTTAAAACACCTCAAGCATGTAGCCAGATGTTTTTATTAAACTCTGATGATTGTGATCAAGACGACGACAAAGACGATTACTATGTTTTGTTTGTATCATTTATATACAGTAAATTTACATGCATACCTACCAACACTGCTGTAATGTGTCACTGTTTCACTATTGATAAGGATAAGCCATCATGAATCATGAATGAGAGTAGATTTAGTAGCCCAACCCTAGGCAAACCGACATTTCACACCACCATGGCTTATTACTGGATGTTCACTTCACATGAAAGACAAGCCATCCAACTGAATCAGCAGTCCCCAAACTGAGGCATCATGGATCACATAAATACACCAAAAAAGCCACATGATGATAACAACCCAAAAGGGTTTAAACACTATGTTTCTGCACCATTTGACATGGGAATCTAAACACAAAGAAAAAAAAACCACACTCTCCACTTTACCCATGGGTGGAGTACCGTAAGTTGGCCAAGCCGCGACGTTTCCGGCTTTAACCCTGCGGCTTAAAAACGATGCGGCTATTTGCGATTCCGATCCGGACGTCACTCTCGATATCTACTTCTTTGACTATCAAAATCGTTCCGTTCATGAATGTATCGATGACCATGTTAAAGGTAACTGTTCACTTAAAGTTTAATGTAATTTTCACGTTTAATAAATCCGCACACATTGAACATTGATTTGGGATTCAAATTGCTCTGCCGAGCGTAACCTCATCATGCGAAAGCGACGTAATCACGAAGCAGCTTCAAGTGAAGCGATGACCTGCCCTGAAACGTGCGCTATAAACCACGCGCTTATTGTAAATTAATTTTCTATAATTTATGGCCCTTAATCTGCGCCAATGCCGAACTTTACGGTAAGTACCCACACAGGATTGAACCAGACCTTCCGATTGGAAGTCCGACGGTCTTACCCACTTGACTATCACGCTAGTCTCGTCTAGTTTTAATAATGATAATAACAATGACATTTGTACAGCGCCAAATCTTGACATATAAATCAGATCAAAGCGCGCCATTCATCAAAACATTCACTGGCAATGACAAACACTCAAAGATACAAAACACACAGACGGGAAGCGGGGGGGGGGGGGGGGGGGAGCAGGAGGGGAATAGAACAAAAGGGTAGGCACAAAGTGTTGGGGGGGGGGGGAGAGGGACCTTCATGACGTAAACAGAATTGTTGTCAGTACTACGTTAACATTTTAACTCCCGCACCTTGTCCATCAGCATCCTGCATTTGTCAATCATGCTAGCAAAGCAAAAACTTAACCCCTTGACTCCCTCACCCTGGTGGATAGCGTGATGGAGTCAAAGGGTTACATGTTTGCAGTTGGTGCATAGGGTGCATTTTCCAGCTCAGGCCACGGAGTGACAGAGCCAGTTAATCCAAGCAGTCTCCACTTAAGACTTTCCCACTGGATCACCCTGTCCTAACCGGTTATCATTATCGTTATTGTCGTTTAAAGCCCAGGTGACCGTACAGAGCCATATCATGGTTATAACTGGTTATCGTTATTGTCGTTTAAAGCCCAGGTGACTGTACAGAGCCATATGGTTATAACCGGTTATCATTATCATTATTGTCGTTTAAACCCAGGTGACTGTCACAGCCATATTATGCTTATAACCGGTTATCATTATCATTATTGTTGTTTAAAGCCCAGGTGACCGTACACAGCCATATCATGGTTATAACCGGTTATCATTATCATTATCATTATTGTTGTTTAAAGCCCAGGTGACTGTACAGCCATATCATGGTTATAACCGGTTATCATTATCATTATCATTATTGTTGTTTAAAGCCCAGGTGACCGTACACAGCCATATCATGGTTATAACTGGTTATCATTATCATTATTGTTGTTTAAAGCCCAGGTGACTGTACACAGCCATATCATGGTTATTACCGATTATCATTATTGTTGTTTAAAGCCCAGGTAACTGTACAGCCATATCATGGTTATTACCAGTTATCATTATCATTATTGTTGTTTAAAGCCCAGGTTACTGTACAACCATATCATGGTTATTACCAGTTATCATTATCATTATTGTTGTTTAAAGCCCAAGTTACTGTACACAGCCATATCATGGTTATTACCAGTTATCATTATCATTATTGTTGTTTAAAGCCCAGGTGACTGTACAGCCATATCATGGTTATTACCGGTTATCATTATCATTATTGTTGTTTAAAGCCCGGGTGACTGTACAGAGCCATATCATGGTTATTACCGGTTATCATTATCATTATTGTTGTTTAAAGCCCAGGTGACTGTACACAGCCATATCATGGTTATTACCGATTATCATTATCATTATTGTTGTTTAAAGCCCAGGTGACTGTACACAGCCATATCATGGTTATTATCGGTTATCATTATCATTATTGTTATTAAAAGCCCAGGTGACTGTACAGAGCCATATCATGGTTATTACCGATTATCATTATCATTATTGTTGTTTAAAGCCCAGGTGACTGTACACAGCCATATCATGGTTATTACCGGTTATCATTATCATTATTGTTGTTTAAAGCCCAGGTGACTGTACAGAGCCATATCATGGTTATTACCGATTATCATTATCATTATTGTTGTTTAAAGCCCAGGTGACTGTACACAGCCATATCATGGTTATTACCGATTATCATTATCATTATTATTGTTTAAAGCCCAGGTGACTGTACACAGCCATATCATGGTTATTACCGGTTATCATTATCATTATTGTTGTTTAAAGCCCAGGTGACTGTACAGAGCCATATCATGGTTATTACCGGTTATCATTATTGTTGTTTAAAGCCCAGGTGACTGTACACAGCCATATCATGGTTATTACCGGTTATCATTATCATTATTGTTGTTTAAAGCCCAAGTTACTGTACTCAGCCATATCATGGTTATAACCGATTATCATTATTGTTGTTTAAAGCCCAAGTTACTGTACACAGCCATATCATGGTTATAACCGGTTATC
>JAPXFY010000028.1:14777270-14784770 GCA_030674185.1 Monoplex corrugatus
CACGTAAGAATGGTGTAGTGTGATGCGAGTCTGTATATGCACATTTTAATTTCTAATCGTGGATTAATAAGGGAGTAGTGAATTAACCCTTTGACTCCCGCATTCTGTCCATCAGCATCCTGCATTGTCAACCATGCTCTCAAAGCAAAAACTTAACCCTTTGATTCCCTCACCCTATCCATTATATTCCTGTAGGAAGCTGTTGGACAGGATGAGAGTCATAAAGTTAAGTTTTTGCAGTTGGTGGATGGGGTGCGGGAGTCAAAGGGTTAAGCTGGACTTAAATGAGTAAGCGTATGCATATATGATGAACAGACTGGGCATCTTGACCACTGAACCTCTAAACTTACCAAAGTATCATCTACTGAATTGCAGAGGACAGAGCCAACCCTCGACCATCAGCTCCCCATACACTGGGTTACAGATAACTGGAATCACAAGCACGGGACTATGGCGCCTTACACTGAATTTGGGGGCTGGTTGGAGTAATGGTAGTGCTCCTGCTTTCCAACCTGACTGCACAGGTTCGAAACTGGCTTGACAAAACCTCTATGCATGTGGCCCCCAGGTTACCCAGCTATGAAAGGGTACTTGACGTGGGAAGGTAGAGCTGAGAGAGAGACCAACAGAGAGAGAGAGAGAGAGAGAGAGAGGAGAGAGGAGAGAGGAGAGAGGGGAGAGAGAGAGAGGAATGAACGCTCTGCCTTCATACAGCTCGTCCAGAAAAGCGTTGAGATTTCCACCAGCTCAGTGCTCGTCGACCTCAGGATTATGAGACTACCGGTCCAGACGACTTCCATGGGATGTCAAATCATCCAAAAACAACGACTTTGCCTTAACAATACAGAGCTTCTCTGTATCAATACAAACATCAAACAACCATGGTGCAGCCAGTGAGATTCAATACTATACTACTGAACTTATAAAAAAATACTGATCTCAGTTGTGCTGGAGGTGCCAGTGTTTCCATTTAATAAAGTATCGCCTCCAAAATACTTAACAAACTTCAAAATGACCACAACTGGTGGACAAGTTACGGTCTGTCTCGGGCTTTGAGTTTAATTACCTGTGGTTCAAAAATAGCAAGAATCTGAAAGATTGCCAAGGGGTATTTTCAGGCAGAAATGTAGGTGAATGAACTGATGTCACAGAGTTTGACATAAAGAGTGACGAAGACAGAAAAGAAAACAAGGGAGCAAAATGTGTTTTCCTATTTTTGTGTCTTTTTCACTCTTAACGTCATCTTCTTTAAACAGAAACAAGTGTGTTCCCAAATTGACCAGAACAAAAAATTCGGCTATTTAGAACAGAATGGTGGATGAAGCTGACAACATGAGGAACCTAGGAAGACCAACCAAACTGCAGCGTCATTTCTAGCGAGAGGAGAAGCATCATCAGATCATTTCTTTCAGGTATGGTCAGAAAGGATGACAACCATCTTCTGTCCATCATCAGCACCAAGTGGTACTGACGGGGTTCTGCGCCGGCTAAAAATCCATACGAACCACAGGCTCAAACTCACGCTTTCACCACCTGCCCCTGCAGTCAAGAGGACCATACAGCTGAACATACGCAGCCATGTTGCCTTTATCAGGTGGAGCGACAGAAAACCTGGCTGACTACAACTCCGCTGACCACAAGCTCTACGGCAACTGGCGGAAATGGAAAACTGTCACGTCATTGCCAGATGTGATCTGATCATGCAGACGATGAACGAAAGCGGAAAAAGAAGAACAGAAACATTAACCGCCACCAGCCCACAGAATCACAAACGAATCGCATTTGGTGAAGCGAAAACTTGCCCTGAATAAAACCACTCTTTTGATGTTAGGAACAGTTAGTTTGTGATGTCCTTTGAGTGAAGCGAGAGAACGAGGGTGGGAGGAGGAGAAAGTGTGTAATTCTTCATAAAAAGTACTGTTGATCAAATCTTGCGGACACCGTACAGCATCAATCAAAATAGCAGTGAGAGCATAACCACCTCCAGCAACACTGGAGTAACCAAAGGGAGGGACAGACAAACTGACAGAGATAAAGAGGCAAACATCTACTGACAAACAGACTAACAGACAAGACTGAAGGTTTCAAAAGTTTATTAACTCTGAGCCTTCGAAACTTTGAAGCAAAGGAAGACAGAAAACCAAATGTTAAGCAACACAAAATGCTGACAACTTAACTGGGAAGGAAACAACAGAATAGAAAAAAAAAAGATTACATTTTCCACTTCAGGTAAAATACAATCACACAGACATAATGTTTTCAATGACTTGAAAAAATTAAAGCAGAGTAATCATTTAAAAGACACGATGATTAACGCGCAACTGTATTCACCAGTCACTGTGGTGCAATGGTTAACACAACGGACCAAATACTGGAAAATTGTTAGTTCGAATCCCATCAGTATTACCAAAATCATTGGGGGAGTCTTTGGTCCTAACCAACAATTACTCAGCGATGAATGTGCCATGGGCTCACTGGGAAAACCGGGGCCACATAATCTTGTCTTATCCTCTTCATGGACACGTCATAGAGGACGCTGATCAAACGTCTAATCCAGCACCACAGGTGTCTGTAGCTCTCAGCCCTGGTTGACGCCAGATATATTATTAAGCACAGAATACAGCTCCACCACACATTCTCAATCAAGAATAGAACTGGATAACATCATGATCATCATACCAATCATCATCATCAGAGTACTGTGACAAACTGTCCTACAATCTATACCCATTCATGTGGCGTGGGAAACTCATTAACGGGAAAACTAAAAAAACAACCTTGTTAACTGTATTCAGCAAATAAACAATAAAACAATAAATGTGTTGACATTTTACAACAAGAACAACAGAACAGTACCACATTACCATTATTATGTACACTGAAAAAAAGTGGGGACATTTCTTTTTGTGAAAATGAACAAGACAGCATATGCCGTTTGTTTTGGGAGTGTGCAAGTTCGAAACAGCCACCAACAATGAAAAGAACTGTGCCAATGGCACCTCTGTAAAATTCAATGAAGTTATTGTTTTGTTTGGAAATAACAAAGCCTTTAAATCCGATAACATAGTATCTTAATTTGTTTCATATATATATATATATATATATATATATATATATATATATATATATATATATATATATATGTACACTTCTCCTAGATGCACTGTTTTAGATGCACTGATTAGGAGCAGGTTGCCAGCACAAACAAAACGTACGAGTCTGATTGACAGACAAGACTTAAGATAAGATTTTCTCGATGTCCTGCCTAAAATATAATTATTGTATGTATTTTCGGCTTAGTTCATTGGCAGAAACATCCACTTAAAAAAAAGAAAAAACATTTTGTGATTTGCCTGTTGGACTAAACATCGATTAAACAGAAATGATTCGTGTGTCAAGGCTGTCAGTTTTTCCCCTTTACTGTTGCATGTATTCAAAAGACAGAGACAAAGACAGACAGACACACAACACGGACACACACAGAGACGCAGACGAGGACGGAAACACCGTCACCGGCTCTGTGGACTGTTTACCATTATGAGGGTTCTTGATTTTCTTGCACGTGAAAAGCACATCCTTCTTGAAGCTGACGCTGAAGAAGCGACGCACAGCCGGCACCTGCAGACCTTTGTGTTCCAGGTGCACTAACAGGTCCGACACTTTCGTCTCCTCTGTGGACTTCAGAACCGCCTCCAGGACTACTTGCATGCAGCCCCCACTGGTTACACAACATGTGAAAACCTCAGTGTCATTTTCGAAACAGTGCTCAAACTAGAAAATCTTTAATTAACCCTTTGACTCCCACATTCTATCCACCTGTGTAAAAACTTAACTCTTTGACTTCCTCACCCTAATCATCAGTTTCCTGCAGGAAGCTGGTGGATAGGATGGGGGAGTCATAGGATTAAGTTTTTGCTTTGCTAGCATGGTTGACAATGCAGGGTGCTGGTGGACAGGGTGCAGGAGTCAAAGGGTTAAATACAATAAACTTAATCATATGCCATGACGGGTTGCACTAAACAGTCTCGATTCGGTGTAATGTGCAGTGGTAAGGCGGAACAAGTTCGGAGAAAAGCCCTACGCAAGAACAATTTATGATAATAATATAATAATGATGAAGATCAAAATAATGACGACGATTAGAATAATATACGTTAGAACAATAAACATCTTCATCACCATCTTCTTCTTTTCCTAATACAACAAACTTAGCCTAACGATCAGAGAGAATCTTTCAACGAAAGAAAATGATCAAGACATATGAAATGTACTATACCCACCTTACGACTTGACATAAAAATAATAAACAACACATTTTCTCGTACCACTTTCCACCTTTCTGTCTTCAATACTTCATGAAAATAATTTACACTTCCATTTACCGGACAGAAATAGCACACAGTTTGGCTTCCATATACCGGAAGGGGCGGGGTGTAGACAGGAAGAGGCGGAGCCAAGAAAGGTAACTGGCATGGAGGGAAATTAGTTCACCCCGTCTTTGTCTTTCTTTTATAGTACGCTATTTGTCATGTGTGTGTGTGTGTGTGTGTGTGTGTGTGTGTGTGTGTGTGTGTGTGTGTGTGTGTGTGTGTGTGTGTGTGTGTGTGTGTGTGTGTGTGTGTGAGGGAGAGTGAGCTGTGGAGTGGCTGATGGCGAAAGGAAATTCTCTACATGTATCAAATGACAGGAACTTTTATTTTTAACGTCATTTACATATATGAACAGCAGAGAGCAACATGTTCGTTGTTGTGAGGTTCATCAGATCACATATACTTTGTATGTGGAATATAAATAATAATAATAATAATAATTACAATATTTATATAGCGCAAAATCTTGATAAAATCAAATCTAAGCGCTGAAGCAGACACACACGCAGGCACGCACGCTCGCACACACACGCACGCACACATACAGACACACACACACACACACACACACACACACACACACACCCACACACACGCATGGCTATAAATGGGGAGAAAGAATAAAAGCAATAAAAGCAAGAATAAAAGCAATGGAAAATTATAGAGAGCATAGCATACAATTATATATTATAACCATGTGGTTCCCTCCGAGCGGAGACAGGCTGCAGAGGGGAGGGTTGAGTGAGGTTAGGATTTTATGCAGGAGAGAAAAGGTGAGTTTTGAGAGCGGACTTGAAGGAGACAAAAGTAGGTTGCTGACGGACTGAGAGAGGAAGTTTGTTCCAGGAGAGTGGCCCCAGAAACAGAGAAGGCTCGTGGACCATAGGTATTGAGCTTAGTGCGTGGAAAGCGAAGAGTCAGAGGATCAGAGGCAGAGCGGAGGGTACGTGAGGGAACATAGATCTCAAGTAGGCTTGACAGGTAATCGGGGGCTGCGTTATTGAGGCTTTTGTAGCACATGGTGTCTAGTTTGTACTGTATGCGCTTTGATACAGGGAGCCAGTGAAGTTGTGCCAGGAGAGGAGATATGTGGTCAGCTTTTTTCTTTTTGAGTACAAGGCGTGCAGCATTGTTTTGAATGCGCTGTAGGATGTGAATGGTGGAGGCAGGAAGACCAGACAGGAGTGAATTGCAATAGTCAATGCGAGACATTATGAAGGAGAGAACGAGTTTTGCAGTTGTTTCGACAGAGAGATACTTCCTGATCAGCTGTTCATGTAGGTATGGGAATGAATGGAAATAGATAAGAATGGAAAAACAGAGCAGTGAAAATAATTCGCTGTTATATTCATTATGTTAAGATAAAATAACGGGTAAGTACACAAACAATATAATAGTAGGACAAAGCGATCAGATTAAATTAAAGTTGGTAAATTGTGCGGTAAGTTAACTAAATATTTTGAGAGGGAAAAATCGCTATCACCATACAACACGACCAACATCACACTGCCAAGATACTGCGTTTCAGCCGTTGATTACAAATTTTGTACATGATCCAATCTCTACGTTTCTAACTAAACAGCGTCTTACTGGTCTACTGAGTACTACCATAACTGATATTTCTTTCTCTACAGACACAGTTCTTACTTTAACGAAGCAATTGTTACTCCACTCTTGAAAATAAAAACACCTGGACTTGAACTATGTAAACTGATTTTTTTTAAATGTGTCCCTAATCTACAATACATTTCAAATATTCTCGAGAAGCTGTCTAGTCACAACTACTGAAACATGTCTCTGACAATGGTTTACGTGAGATCTACCAGTCAGTGTACTGGAATGATTACAGTACAGAAACAGTTGTTCCGAGTGTCTTGGAGGGTTCGCTTACAAAAACAGATGGAAAGCAAGTCTCTCGCGTTGTTCTTTGACCTCAGAGCACTTTCTGTTACCTCTGATCACTCCATTTTGCTGGAGACATTTGGGATTCAGGACATCACCTTTAAACGGTATGTAGACCTATTCTTTGTCAGAAAGCGTTCCCAACCCGTCACCGTAAATAGTAGTCTAACTACTCCTTGCTGTCTCGTATACTACAAGGTTTTGTTCTGGGACTTGCTTTGTTTCAATATTCACAGTCCATGTCTGATGTAACTGCTCTACGTGATTACGATTTTCATAAACACGATGTTCACCAGATATTTTTTCCTCTGTTCAAAGTAGCGTTCAGATATGTGTTGTCTTGGAGGAACAGCCACAAACTAAAGATGAATACAGACAAAACAAAACTGATATCTGTCGGAAGTATTTTAATTTGGATTAGTTGACAGTGGGTATGTAAATATTGGTGGTACTGATATTTCGTTCCAAAGTCCTGAGAAATACCTTGGCGCCAACACTGACCGAAATGTGTCTATGCAACAGCACATCAGCAACACGTTCCGTAGTTGTTATCTACAGCTCAGGGGGATCGCTTCCATCAGACCATATCTGTTGTCCAGAACAACATGGAATCGACTTTCCTGCTCTATAGTAACCTCCCGGTTAGACTGTTGTAATTCTGTGCTAGCTAGCTTACCAGCACAACACATTTCTCGACGGCAAAGGGTTCAGAATAATGCAACACGTCTGATCATGAAGGTTATGAAGGTGAGCAGAAGTCCAGGCAAGCTGGATTTACAGGTCAACAACAGGGGACTGAAACAAGTTGAAGAATTCAAACATTTAGGAATTATCTTTACGCAGAATGGCAGCAAGCATCAGGAAATTGAAACAAGAATTTAGAAAGCAAATGCAGTGACTTATCTGTTGCCACATCCACACATACGTATGGAATACAAAGCGTCAACTACTAAGCCGTATTTTTTTTACCAACGCTTTGTTATCAGTGCCAGACATGTACACTTAACCAAAGACAAAAAAGCAAAATAACAGTTTGCGACAATGAATGCCACACATCGAGACAAGATGAGAAATGAAGTCATTAGAGACACCGTGGGGACTGTGCCATGTCTACAACACATAGAAAAACAGAGGCTGAAATGGTTCGGCCACCTGAGACTTCCAAGCCAACAAGCCAGCATACAAAGCTTACAACATGAAAAGGCGTGGATCAAAAGGAAGGGGGCGT
>JAPXFY010000028.1:14797270-14802270 GCA_030674185.1 Monoplex corrugatus
TAGAATATTATCTATACGGCACAAAATCTTGATATAACAGTCTAGAATACTATCTATAAGGCACAAAAGCTTGACATAACAGTCTAGAATATTATCTATATGGCACAAAATCTTGATATAACAGTCTAGAATAATATCTATACGGCACAAAAGCTTGATACAACAGTCTAGAATACTATCTAAATGGCGCAAAAGCTTGACATAACAGTCTAGAATACTATCTATATGGCGCAAAAGCTTGACATACAAATCAAATCAAAGCGCGTACTCTCCATCTTTCACTGAAACATTCACTCATAACAACAAAACCTTCAGGCAACATAGCACATGTATACTGGCAGGGGAAGGACAGGAGAGGAGTGGGACAAAGGGGTGGGTGCGTACACTGGCGTTCGATCCTGCCTGGTACCTCCTGCCTTGTGGATGAAAGGTAGAGATCTTCCCCCATCTCTCAGTCAGTATGTCAGCGGGCCTGTTACTGCCGAAACATCCTTTTCGTGTGTGTAAGCCAAGGAACATGTGGATGAAACCTTGTCGCTGATAGAGAAGCTTGCGTGCAACTATGATCCACTGAGCTAAGCCGTCGGGAGTCTAGTACTCCTGGTAGGGTCACCCATGGCGGAAAGGTCACTGGTGAGTTGCCAGACTAATATCATCCGTTTCCACTGCCTTGAGGATAGCTGATGGATCGGTAAAGGCTAAGGGAAACAACCCCTACAGAAAATTCAGAGCGGAGCCCCGTTAGGCGGTTTCTTGCTCAAACTCTGTCAAGTCTCCGGCAAAATCCTGCACCCAGAATCATCTCCAGCCGTCTTGACCATGTCTTGCCACTGGATCCAGGTGATGACGAGAGAGTGTGGATGATGCTGCGCAAGTTATTTACACTTTAATCAAAGTCTCAGCGCATGTCATGGCTTCATACGCACAGTTGAAAGTTTCAACCGTAAAGCCCTGTGGCGATGGGGGCGCGACGACGTAGTAGGTGAGGATACAGTGGCAGCTACAGCCGCAAACCTGCACACAGGCGGCTCAGGACACTGGTCGTCTTCCAATGAACGAAGCAGCAGAGGAACGCGGCAACATCCTGAGTGACTGAGCAGCCCTCTTCAGGACCCGCACTGCTCACCTCCTAGAATGAGGAAGGGGCTAGAAAAGGTGCCCTAAACATTGCCTGCTTCAACCTACCCGGACCAGCATACCGCGGCTGGTAGGGATCCCATTTAGCGGTCGAAAAAACAGAAACGAAAGAAAGGTGACAAGACTCACCATAGGTACATGGAATGTACGTACACTTCTAGACAATGCCAAAGCTGACCGACCTGACAGAAGAACTGCACTGGTTGCTAGAGAATTAGCTCGTTACAGGGTTGATATTGCCGCTCTATCAGAGACCAGACTGACTGAAGAAGATCAACTCACTGAGACAGATGCTGGCTATACTTCTTCTGGAGTGGACGTAAACAAGAAGAACGCCGTGAAGCTGGAGTAGGCTTTGCGATCAAGTCCAGTCTAGTTAAGAACCTTGAACGACTGCCTAAAGGTTACAATGACAGACTCATGGTGATGCACTTGCCCTCACAGACAAAAAGCAAGCCACACTGATCTAGTGCCTACGCCCAACAATGACAAATCCTGAAGAGACCAAAGAGAAGTTCTATGAAGATCTTGATTCTCTACTAACAAACTTCTGGTCCTCGGGGACTTCAATGCAAGAGTTGGGTCCGACTATGAAGCATGGGAAGGCATATTGGCAAACATGGCATAGGGAATTGCAACAGCAATGGACAACTCCTCCTTCGGACATGCAGCTCACACAACTTGGTCGTCACCAACACGCTATTTCAGTTGGCAACCAGAAAGAAGACAACATGGATGCACCCTAGATCCAGGCACTGGCACATGCTGGACTATGTCATTACCAGAAAGGCCGACAAAGATGATGTACGAGTAATAAAGCCATGTGTGGCGCTGAATGCTGGACAGACCACCGGCTAGTCATCTCAAAGCTTAACGTCCGCATCAAACTAAACGCAGGCCTCAAGGCAAGAAACCCCCACCAAAGAGACTAAACACTTCAAAACTAAAAGAGGAAACCACTGTAGAGAACCTCATTAGTGACCTGAACGTCAAGCTGGCTGACCTTCATTTTGGTAATGCTAGTGTCGAAGAAGAGTGGGCAGTCTTCAGGGATCATGTCTATACATCAGCCCTAGAGAAAATAGGACCTGTCACACGAAAACATCAAGACTGGTTTGATGAAAACGACCAGCATATCCAAACCCTTCTGGATGAGAAGCACAGACGCCATCTTGCCTACCAGTGTGACCCAAAGTCTGATTCAAAGAAAACTGCATTCCTGGAGTGTCGCCGACAAGTCCAGGCAAAACTCAGGAACATGCAAGACAAGTGGCTAAGTGACAAGGCTGATGAAATCCAGCTATATGCAGACCGTCACGACTCGAAAAGGTTTTATGACGCCCTGAAGGCTATCTATGGGCCAACGTCATCTGGCACTTCTTCCATTACTATCTGCTGATGGGGAAATGTTGATCACCGACGGTCAGAAATTCTTGAAAGGTGGGCGGATCACTTCGACAGTGTCTTGAATCGCCCTTTCTCAATAAATGAAGCAGCCATTCATCGCCTCCCTCAAATAGAAAAGAACAACCAACTTGATGTACCATCTAACATACAAGAGGTCACAAAGGCCATTGGCCAACTCTCCTGTGGCAAGGCCCCTGGCGCTGACGCCATACCTGCTGAGATCTACAAAGTGGGAGGTCCAATGCTCACACAAAGATTAACTGAGATGTTTGTAACACTCTGGAACAGTCAATCACTCCCTCAAGATTTCAAGGATGCCTCAATAGTCCACCTATACAAGAGGAAGGGAAACAAACAATCATGTGAAACCAAGAGGAATATCATACTGTCCATTGCAGGCAAGATATTAGCAAGGGTGCTGCTGAACCACCTCACTAATCATCTTGAGCAGGGTCAATGTGGATTTCGGGCTGGAGAGGTACGGTGGACATGATCTTTGCTGCTCGTCAACTGCAAGAAAAGGCGCAGGAACAACACCGAGCACTGTACACAACCTTTGTCGACTTGACAAAGGCGTTTGACACGGTGAGTCGTGAGGGGCTGTGGAAGATAATGGCGAAGTTCGGCTGCCCTCCAGCCTTCGTAAATATGGTGCGACAGTTCCACGATGGTATGATGGCACGGGTCCTTGATGATGGAGAAATGTCCAGAGACTTTCCAGTCAGCAATGGCGTGAAACAAGGATGCGTCCTTGCGCCTACACTATTCTCTATGATGTTCTCGGCAATGTTATCAGATGCATTCTCTCCAGAAGACCCTGGCATAGATATACGCTACCGCACAAACGGCCAAGTTGTACAACACAAGACGCCTCAAGGCGACCACTAAATGCAGTTACAGCACTCTTCGTGACCTCCTTTTCGCAGACGATTGTGCGTTAAATGCTTACAGTGGTGAACAGATGCAACAATGCATGGACAAATTTTCAACTGCTTGCGACAACTTCGGTCTTACAATAAGCACCAAGAAAACCGAAGTCATGTATCAGCCTCCTCCAGGTGTTCCATATACTGAACCAAATATCGAGGTCAAGGGCACAAAACTACATGCAGTCGACAACTTCACATATCTTGGCAGTTCCCTATCACGTTGTGTGCATATCGACGACGAAGTCAACAAACGCATAGCTAAGGCCAGCACTGCGTTTGGGAGGCTGCGTCCTACTGTATGGGACAGAAGCTAAACTAAACTCAAAGTGTACAAAGCGGTGGTCCTCACCACTCTCCTCTACGGCAGTGAGACCTGGACTGTTTACAGTAGACACGCAAGGAAATTGAATCATTTTCACACCAAAAGCCTCAGAAAGATTCTGAATATCCGATGGCAAGAGAAGATCCCTGATACAGAAGTACTAGAGAGAGCCAATCTCCCCTCCATCCACACTTTACTTCAAAAGAGTCAAGTTCGCTGGGCTGGCCATGTGTACCGAATGTCTGACACCAGAATTCCGAAGCAACTCCTCTACGGGGAACTAGCGTCTGGCAAGAGAACAGTTTGGAGGCCAGAGAAAACGGTTTAAAGACAGCTTGAAGGCATCGCTAAAGTCCCTCAACATAGACTGGGAGAATTGGGAAAACCTTGCCCTCGACCGTACAGTCTGGCGTAGAAGAATCAAAACCGGATGTACCACTTCAGAAGTGTCTCGTATCCAATCTGCACAAGAAAAACGAGCGCACGGAAAACTAGGGCTGCAAACCCTTCAACCACAGTAACCGACCACAGATGTCCAACCTGTGGACGTTACTTCTGTGCCCTGATCGGATTGATCAGTCACCTCCGGACACACTGACTCAAAGCAACTTCATGAAGCCGTGGTCATTGTCGACGACGACAGACGAACACCAGTGTGTAAGCACGAATAACATAAAACGCCCATGCGAAAGATCTCAGTAGCTCAGTTGGTTTGAACGTCGGATTCACATGCTAATGGTTGTGGGCTCGAATCCCGGGGTGGGCTACATTAAAACTGGCCATCTCACTTTCACATCCTTACATCGTTGTTGTTCTGGTGGTTTCGGTATAGGATTAGATAGGTCCTTCTTCCCCCATTTCCCTGAGATGGTTATCCCCGTTGGCCATATCACCTGAGGCGGGTGTCAACGTAAAAACAACCAAATCAATCAATCAATCCTGTGAGTCATATCCATGTCCCTTGGCTTAGGAAACCTGAATACACCCAGCATACACAGGAAACCTGAATACACCCAGCATACACAGGAAACCTGAATACACCTACCATACACTGAGGAAACCTGAATACACCCACCATACACTGAGGAAACCTGAACACACCCAGCATACACCAAGGAAACCTGAATACACCCAGCATACACCAAGGAAACCTGAATACACCCAGCATACACAGGAAACCTGAATACACCCACCATACACTGAGG
>JAPXFY010000028.1:14807270-14809770 GCA_030674185.1 Monoplex corrugatus
GGCGTTGGCGATCATGGACTTCCAACCATTTTTTGGACTTAGCTTTTGCATTTTGCGTGCATTTTGCATTTTCCTTTAAGTGGAGGGAAAGTGCAACCTTCTCTGGCATTTTCTCGCTTATTAAAGCTCATAGTTCCACAGGTGCAGTGGCTGCCTGGTATCCAACAGCCCCAGCAGGTGCACCTGTGTCGTTCACAGTAGTTTCAGTTTCTCAAGACGATGTCTCCGAACTTGGAACGGATTCCATTCCATATGCACTAACGTCACAGGTACCATGTGTATGGTGATCGTGGCACAAGCCTTAAGCCTGCATATAAACCCATGAACTGGTTAGATCCTGAGGCCCTACCTAGCCTGTGTTTTACGTAGTCTATATATTATATTGGTGTTGTATCAGCCTGTGTTTTACATAGTCTATATATTATATTGGTGTTGTATCAGTCTGTGTTTTACATAGTCTATATATTATATTGGTGTTGTATCAGTCTGTGTTTTACATAGTCTGTATATTATATTGGTGTTGTATCAGCCTGTGTTTTACATAGTCTATATATTATATTGGTGTTGTATCAGTCTGTGTTTTACATAGTCTATATATTATATTGGTGTTGTATCAGCCTGTGTTTTACATAGTCTATATATTATATTGGTGTTGTATCAGCCTGTGTTTTACATAGTCTATATATTATATTGGTGTTGTATCAGCCTGTGTTTTACATAGTCTATATATCATATTGGTGTTGTATCAGCCTGTGTTTTACATAGTCTATATATTATATTGGTGTTGTATCAGTCTGTGTTTTACATAGTCTATATATTATATTGGTGTTGTATCAGCCTGTGTTTTACATAGTCTATATATTATATTGGTGTTGTATCAGCCTGTGTTTTACATAGTCTATATATTATATTGGTGTTGTATCAGCCTGTGTTTTACATAGTCTATATATCATATTGGTGTTGTATCAGCCTGTGTTTTACGTAGTCTATATATTATATTGGTGTTGTATCAGCCTATCACTTTCAGTTTCAGTTTCAGTTCAGAATATCTGTCTTTTAATCTCTGGCTCAATATATGTCTCTTTTTGTCGCTGTCTCTCACACACATACATGTTTATAAATAAATAAATAAATAACTGAATGAATGAATGAATAAATAAATAAAATAGTAATAAGTGAATAAATGAATAAACAAATGAATAATTAATTAATATATTAATTAATTAAATAAACATGTATATATTATAACAGCAAATGGAAAAACACCGAAACAGATTGATAAGTTTAAATATCCGGGAACGGTCATTTCACCAGACGGCAGATGCGCATCAGAAATAGCCAGCAGAATCGGCCAAGCTAAAACAGCATTCAAGAAGATGAAAAGCGTTCTTACCAACAAATGCTTATCAATTAACATCAAGAAGAGAGTTCTTGAGCGTTATATAGAACCGACACTGTTGTACAGTTGTGAGGTGTGGACAGTCAACAAGCAAAGTCAGAACAAAATTGAGGCGACTGAAATGTGGTATCTAAGAAGAATGCTGACAGTTCCATGGACAGCAAAGAAAACAAACAAGACAGTCACGAAAGAGGCAGACACAAGAAGAACATTAATGAAGAAGATTAGGAACAGATAAGCAACATTTATAGGGCATTTTATGAAGCAAGAGAAGTTAAAGCACCTAGTCACAACAGGAAAGATAGCACCAGGGAGAAAATATTAGACGGACTTGCAGAGTGGCTGAAGATAGTTAAGGTGGGAGATGTACTTGCAGCGACAAGGTATTCGTATGGAGGGCTATGATTGCCAACGCCATGCGGCAGGGCACATGATGATGATGATGATGATGATGATGATGATGATACATACATATATATATATATATATATAATATATATATATATATATATATATATATTGTGTGTGTGTGTGTGTGTGTGTGTGGTGTGTGTGTGTGTGTGTGTGTATGTATGTATGTATGTATATGCATATGTATGTATATACATAAAATTACGTATATACACATACATTTATACATGTACATGAAACATACATCAACATTATCAAAACATGTATCATATCATTATCAAACTATACATCATAACAATCCATAATTAGTCACAAATACATAACATACTTTAGAGCACAACACCTAGAATAAACAGTCAGACACTTTTTATATGTATACAGTACTTATGGTGATCAGCTACGTGGTTTCAAATAATGCTCTGTAGGACAAACTGTTCGGCACGAAATGACCTGGACGACATTCTATTTAATGCCGTTTATTTTTCAGCATTGCATTGTAAAGACAAAGACACTAAACGTAGAAAGTACACAGCAAAGAGTTCAAAGTTCTGGGGCACCTTGTTTCGCCTACGCCACTTATACCTACGCGTGTTTCGCCTACATGCATTTGGACTAAACACCCTCAAACACATTTGTTTTAGCTTCGATCGTTTTCAGTTGTATGCGCTGTAAAATCTGTGCAAATTTCGG
>JAPXFY010000028.1:14814770-14817270 GCA_030674185.1 Monoplex corrugatus
CACACACACACCACACCACACACACACACACACACACACACACACATACACACACACACACCACACCACACACACACACACACATACACATCACCAACACACACACACACATACCACACACACACACACCTACACACACACACCCACACACACACACATCACCACACACACACACACACAACACACACACACCAACCACACACACACACACATAACACACACACTACATCACCCACACACACACACATCCACACACACATACCACACCAACACACACCAACACACACACACACACACATACACACACACACACACACACACACACAACACACACACACACACACACACACACACACACACACACACATACCACAACACACACACACCACACACACACACAACACACCACATCACACACACACACACATACCAAACCACACACACACACCACGCCACACCACACACACCACACCACACCACACACCCACACCAACACACACATCTTACCACCGGTAGGTTTTTCAGTACCATCGTTGTCCTGGACCTCGGAGCAACGGTTTTGTCCTGCTTGGAGGTGACGTTGAAGACTCGTTCTGTGGACTCGATCCTCAGACCCTCTTTCTCCACTCTGACCAACAGATCAGACACCTGGTCCTCCTCCTCCATGGTCAGCACCGCCTGCAGTAGCACTCCCGCACATCCCCCTCTGTTGGTGTTCAACGTTCATTTTTAATTTTCAGCCTTCCTTCCAGGTTGATAAGTTTAACCATCTGGGAACGATCATCTCACCAGAGGGCAGATGCTCATCAGAAATAGCCAGCAGAATCGGCCAAGCCAAAAAAGCATTCAAGAAGATGATGAGCATTCTTACCAACAAATGCTTAGCAAATTACATCAGGAAGAGAGTTCTTGAATGTTATATAGAACCGACAATGTTATACGGTTGTGAGGCGTGGACAGTCACAAAGCAAAGCCAGAACAAGATTGAGGCAGCCGAGATGTGGTTTCTAAGAAGAATGTCGAGAGATCCATGGACATCAAAGAAAACAGACGAGACAGTCTTGATGGAGGCAGACACAAGAAGATCATTCATAAGGAAGATTAGGAAAAGACAGGCAATATTTACAGACCATTTTATGAGGAAAGGGGAATTAGAGCATTTGGTCACAACAGGAAAGCTGGAGGGAAAGAGAGCACCAGGTAAACCCATGGAATGAATATTGGACGGACTTGCAGGATGGCTGAAGACAGAGAAGTTGGAAGATGTGCTTGCGGCAACAAGGGATAGATACATATGGAGGGCCATGATCACCAACGCCATGTGGCAAGGCACTTGATGATGACAAGCCTTCCTTCAGACTGTTCTAGGTTGAGTGTATGTATACACGTCATTTTTTGCCCACACTGTGCAGGGCTGTGTGTTGCTGCGAAATCTGAGTACTTCCACGTCTTTGGTGGACGTTGCCTGCAAGGTGTTTTCATGTTTCCGTACGTCACCGAACACAGACATGATTTACAGGATCTTTAACGCGCGTAATTGATGTTGTCAGTGAGTGTGGACACGACAGGGATGTAGAGGTGCAAACAGGTAAACAAACATTTTTACCTGGGAGATCTGAAAAAATCTTTTGCCCACCACTGGGAAGTACCCAGGCAGCCTCAAATGCGGGAAAAAGATGTACATGTAGATGGAAAGGCTCAACATCAATATTTCAGGACCAGGGGAAGTGAGATGGAAGGGGGCAGGAATGATAACATCAGGCAAGCATACAATAATATATTCTGGTGGAAACACACATGAAAGACGTGTAGGCATCATGACAGAAAGGGGCAAGTCAAAATCAATCAAGAGATACTGGGCTGTGTCAGACCGAGTTTTGCTAGTTGGTAATAATAACAATCACAATATTCATGATCATAACAAATTATACTAACAATAACACCGATAATAACAAAATGACAGTAACAATTATGTCCCGAACTCTATGCTGCCTCAGCTACGTTGACCCTATGCCACTCATTCCGTCTCCATAGTAACCACCAACCCCAGGTTCACTCACGGGAGCCAGAGATGCCATACCGGACAGATCTTACACTGCTGCAGGGTCACTTTGTGTTCTGATATAACATACTGCATACAAAACCTCCTGCTAACGACAGTGATCGTCCAGTCATGGAGTCACAATGAGAGAGAGAGAGAGAGACACACACAGACAGACAGACAGACAGACAGAGACAGACAGACAGAGACACACAC
The DNA here is from genome assembly GCA_030674185.1 of Monoplex corrugatus. NCBI lineage: Eukaryota > Metazoa > Mollusca > Gastropoda > Littorinimorpha > Ranellidae > Monoplex > Monoplex corrugatus. The sequence goes on from JAPXFY010000028.1 coordinate 14,817,028, forward strand.
ACGTGACACAGACAGATAGACAGAGAGAGAGAAAGAGAGACACAGACACAGACAGACAGAGAGAGACAGACAGACAGAGACAGGCAGGCAGACAGACAGACAGAGAGACACACACAGAGAGACAGAGACAGACAGACACACACACACAGACAGACAGAGAGACAGATACACACAGACAGAGAGACAGACAGACAGACAGAGAGCGAGAGAGAGACAGACAGACAGACAGAATCAGACAGACAG
>JAPXFY010000028.1:14822270-14834770 GCA_030674185.1 Monoplex corrugatus
TTTTTGCTCTGATGGCGTGGTTGACGATGCAGGATGCTGGTAGACGGGGTGCGGGAGTCAAAGGGTTAATAAGAGGTTTTCTCTGCATTTGGGGCTGTTGGTGTGTTATGGAGCTGCAATGAGCGGCGTGGGATCAATGAGGTGGTGTGTAAGTTGAGGCAAAAAAAGAAAAGTGATACGAAAGTGTGTAAAGGTTCTCGATCTAGATGATACGATGTTCGTACCGTATGCTCACCCCTTGAAATGCCATGGTGATGTCGGTCGATATAATGTCATACATCTTACACACACACACACACACACACACACACACACACACACACACACACACACACACACACACACACACACACACACACACACACACACACACACACACACACACACACACACACACACACACACACACGCTCAAAGTAATCTACCGTTACTCCTGGCTTCCTCTCCACTACTACTACTACTTCGAAAAATAATAACAGTAACAACAACAACAATAATAATAATAATAATAAATATTAATGATGATAATAATAATAATAATGATAATAATAATAATAATAATAATAATAATAATAATAATAATAATAATAATAATACCTGATAATGACCACTTGTATGGCACGTCTCTCACAGAAGCCCAAAGCGCTTCACAAAAAGCGCGCGAGGGAGAAGCAATCACACGGAAAGCAAATACACGTCAACAACAACAACAACAACAACAACAAAAACAACAACAACAACAAAAACAATGGCCGAACCGTAAGACATACCGTGCAAAAGACGCAATACAACTGACGTATGTTAAAATATCGACATCCACATGTCAATCGGTCAAATAACGACAGATGGGAAAACAGATTTAACCCTTCGACTCCTGCACCATATCCACCAACTGCAAAAACTTAACCCTTTGACTCACCTTCACCCTATCCACCAGGTTCCTGCAGGAATCTAGTGGATCGGGAGAGGGGGTGGGTCAAAAGATTTAAGTTTTTGCTTTGCTAACATGGTTGACAATGTAGGATGCTGGGGGACAGGGTTCGGGAGTCAAAGGGTTAAAAACGTGAACTCTACACTACAATATACACACCGGCAGGACACGTCTCGTTATCGCTGACGGAAGTGACGTTAAATGGACCCCCAGGGATGTGGTCGATATTGATTGGATTTGTCTGCAGATTCTCCATCCATTCGTCGACTTCCGTTTCCTGTTGCGTGAGCAGCTTGACGTGAACACACTGCGGCCCGCTGTCATGGAAACCACACAGATCTCATCTACTTTACCAGGTTGGGCCACGGTTTTACACTGGGCTGGTCGGTTCTTTTGATAAGGGGCGTGGACTCAAGAAGTCCAATAACTCGAGTTCAATCCCAGCCCGCAACATTAAAAACTAGTCTGTTCGCTGCCCATCTTAATGTTTCCATCATTCTGGTGGTGTCAGCTTCGTGTTTTATAGGTTCTCTCTTTCCTCCCCCCCCTCCCCTATTCAAGACTTTGCCATTGCACAGGGTTCTGCATGGGCTTAAGGAGTCTACCAGATGAACAGCAGGCAGATTTGGATACAGCACATATGGCACAGTCCGGGCATGATCAATGTGTTTTGAACGAACCACAAACCAAACTCTCCTCTTCCACCTTTCTGAGCTAATGGCTACAGCGCTTGCCCAGGGCACAACAAACCCTGAGTTGGAATCATGGATCAAATCAGACATACATTTGTGCTCCATCTGCTACATCTGAAGTCATGGTCCAGTGGCATGTGCTAGTCTTTCGGATGAGACGACGAACAGAGCTTCCGTGTGTAGCTGGGTTCGTTGCTCGTTAAAGATTCCACGGCAACAAACGAGTCGTTCCATGCAAAGTTCTGCAGAAAAGTCAACCTTCATATTTAAACAGATATACTGTAATAGCACATACAAACAAGAATGACTGGCGCGGCGACACGCTGTCTCCAAGTAGATCAACTCGAATTTTATATAGTTAATCCATTGTGACAAGGAAAAAGAAACAAACAGATATATATACATGTATACACACACACACACACACACACACACACACATACACACACACACACACACACACACACACACACACACACACACATATATATATATATATATATATATATAATATATATACAAATATATATACATATGCATATATATACATATATATGTATATATATATATATATATATATATATATATATATATACATATACACACACACACATATATACACACATACACACACACACATACATACATACAAACTGACTGAAATTAACAAAACAACAACAACAACAAAACAGGATACTTTTCCAGCCAACATCTCGGCCCTACGGCCTTCCTCATGGCGCTTTGTTTCTGTACTAAATCAGTGAAAGTCTTTGGGGTTCTTTCACGATTTTCTGTGACCGTTGTTTATACTGAAACTTCTCTTACACATACAATCCAGACTGATCTAGCATTCCAAGAGGACGCACGCAAAATAAACTCCCCTCCACACACACGCACACACACACACACACACACACACGCAGGCACACACACGCATGCGCGCATGTTCGCGTACACACGCACAGGCCTACACACATACCCACCCAACTATTTAACCAACCGAACACGCACGTACACACATACACACACACAGACACACACACACACACACACACACAGACAGAGATTTTCCAAACCAAAGGCTCTCACCACAGCTAAGCACAATCCTTACAATACTCATCGTTAATCGAATGGGAAAATACCAGGTGTATCAGTATATGAATACATTCATGCACAAGTAAAAAAAAAAAGGGAGGAGGAATAACAGAGCTTAAGAGATGGGATATGGCAATGGAAGGGTGGTGGTGCTGGGGAAAACGGCTCACGTGGCCGAAACCCCATACAAAAACTGTATTGTGTTCTTTGTCTTATACTCCAACATCAAGGAAGCTGACTGTTCTGTTGATAGTGGTGTTTTTCTCCTTATTCTTGTGAAATAAATTATTTTGTGTGTGTACGCTTGACAAAGGCCAGTAGGCCAAAAATTTATGCTGATCTTGTTTTGTTGATTAATACCCATTTTCATTCTGGTTTTGTGTATCTCTGATTTCTACCAACTAAGTAACATAACTCTTGAGAGTCACGGAGTTATCTCCCATGTAGAATTTCCTAAACCCAACACACTTTGCGCTACCCATTCAGATAGCATAGACGCAGCCACAAAGCATAAAGTGGTAAGGAATGTTCTGAGCTTTTAAGGAGTGTTCTGAGCTTACCACTTTATGCTTTGTGGCTGCGTCTATGCTAGCTGAATGGGTAGCGCAAACTGTGTTGGGTTTGAGAAATTCTACATGGGAGATAACTCCGTGACTCTCAAGAGTTATGTTACTTAGTTGATATTTAAAATTCTCCCTGCTTCCTTCTTATTTCCTCTGATTTCTACGTTAAAATCCGTTTTGCTGTTTTGAAAATACATGACAGTCGGTAAGATGTTCGAGTGTTGTTTGGAAACGTAGCGATATTGCTGTGGTGGAATCACTGACTGCTGAGACTTTCATCGTGCCTTTGTATTTTTGCAGAACAAGAATGCACACTTCTGTTTTACTTTAATAAGACTGAATAAAATCATAGCATAATCACTAAATAATGCACAATTATGTCAGGTATTTGTATCGTTTGTAAACCTTAGTCATTCGTTTTACAGAAACTAACACTGTAAGCAAGCGACAAAATGTATTTGTCTTTCAGTGTGTGAGTCAGATACAGTTCTTATTTCTATCTGTCCATTTGTACCACCATAAGTGTTGTGGGGAGAAAGGGTTAATGGTTGGCAGTGAGCTGGAAGACCTAAAGAGAAGATAAGCCGTGTGATTTAAAAGTTATATCCCGTCAAGATCTCTTTCATTTCATCAATACAGGTCTGTCTTTGTCTGCCTCTCGCTTTTATCCAAGTATCTTTTTGGTGTACGCTTGTTCAACCAGCTGGTAGGGTTGCCTTCTGGTCAGATGACCAAACCACTTATTTCGTGGTTGATGAGTGTGATAATAGTCGAAGTTATTCCCACCATTTCTCTGATCTTGGCGTTTCCGATCATGTCGATTCTTGCCTTGTAAAGAACTCATTTCAAAACAAGGCATCTCAAAGGTGGTGAGTTTGTGCTCTGGGGGCTTGGTCGGCGTCCACACCTGGTACGTCAGGGTGGAGATGCACATGGAACTTATGAGCTCAGCTTTTGTTTTCAGACAGATGTTTGGGTATATCAGGAATGGGTCAATTTGTTAGATGACTTTTTTTTTTTTTTTTTTTTTTTTTCTCTTTGTTGAATCTTCCATCTTCTGTGAAAATGCTGCCCAGGTCCTCGAGCCGAACATAAACTGCGATTATTGATTAAAGATACGAACAAAAACAAAGTGAATGGGGCAGTCTTGTTCTCAATATAACTCTGTGTGTGTGTGTGTGTGTGTGTGTGTGTGTGTGTGTGTGTGTGTGTGTGTGTGTGTGTATATGTGTGTGTGTGTGTGTGTGTGTATGTGTAAGGAAAGGGAGAAACAATGTGTGTGCGTGTGTGTGTGTGTGTGTGTGTGTGTGTGTGTGTGTGTGTATGTGTGTGTGTGTGTGTGTGAGTGTGTGTGTTTGTATGTGTGAGGAAAGGGAGAGACAGTGTGTGTGTATGTGTGTGTGAGGGGGGGAGTAAGGGAGGAATATGGATGGGGGGGGGGGGGGGGGGGGGGGGCAGAAAAAGCGAAGCAAAAACTCACATGCGTTCAATCTGTACCTTTCCCTTGATCTCCAACTCCTCAAAATGTAGTTCGAACTGAAAACAGACAGGGGCTACAGTTTACGTCATACCAAGCTATAATCAAGATTTACGTCATACCCCACTACCATCATGGCTTACATCATACCCTCTAATCATCGAGATTTACGTCATACCCTACAATAATCAAAGACTTACGTCATACCTTACTATGATCAAGGCTTACGTCATACCCTACAATCCTCAAGACTTACGTCATACCTTACTATGATCAAGGCTTACGTCATAGCCTATTATCATCAGGACTTACGTCATACCTTACTATGATCAAGGCTTACGTCATACCCTATTATCATCAAGACTTATGTCTTACCCCCCTATCATCAAGATTTACGTCACACCCTATAAAGTATAATCATCAAGATTTACGTCGAAGTATCATCAAGACTTGCGTAATACTCCACTGTTTTAAAGATTTACGTCATATCTACTATCATCACGACTTGTGTAATACCCCACTGTTATATGAAGATTTACTCACATCTACTATCACAAGGACTTACGTCAAACCCCACTGTCATCAAGACTTACGTCATGCCTTACTGTCATCAAGACTTGCGTCATACCTTACTGTCATCACGAATGACGACATACCTTACTATCAAGATTCACGTCATACCTTATCATCAAGACTCATGTCATACCTTACAATCATCAAGATATATGTCATACCTTATCATCAAGACTTATGTCATACCTTGCTATCATCAAGATTTATGTCATACCTTACTATCATCAAGACTTATGTCATACCTTACTATCATCAAGACTTATGTCATACCTTACAATAATCAAGATTCACGTCATACCTTATCATCAAGACTTATGTCATACCTTATCATCAAGACTTATGTCATACCTTATCATCAAGACTTATGTCATACCTTATCATCAAGACTTATGTCATACCTTATCATCAAGACTTATGTCATACCTTACCATCATCAAGACTTATGTCATACCTACCTATCATCAAGACTTATGTCATACCCTACTATCATCCAGACTTATGTCATACCTTACTATCATCAAGACTTATGTCATACCTTACCATCATCAAGACTTATGTCATACCTAACTATCATCAAGACTTATGTCATACCTTACTATCATCAAGACTTATGTCATACCTTACTATCATCAAGACTTATGTCATACCTTACTGTCATCAACACTTACGTCATACCTTACTATCATCAACACTCATGTCATACCTTACTGTCACCAAGACTTATGTCATACCCTACTGTCATCAAGACTTATGTCATACCTTACTGTCACCAAGACTTATGTCATACCTTGCTGTCATCAAGACTTATGTCATACCTTACTCTCATCAAGACTTATGTCATACCTTACTGTCATCAAGACTTCCGTCATACCTTACTGTCATCAAGATTTATGTCATACCTTACTGTCATCAACACTCATGTTATACCCTACTGTCATCAAGACTTATATCATACCTTACTGTCATCAACTCTTATGTCATACCTTACTATCATCAAGACTTATGTCACACCTTACTATCATCAGGACTCATGTCATATCTTACTGTCATCAACACTCATGTCATACCTTACTATCATCAACACTCATGTCATACCTTACTGTCATCAACACTCATGTCATACCTTACTGTCATCAACACTCATGTCATACCTTATAATCATCAAGACTTATGTCATACCTTACTTTCATCAAGACTTATGTCATACCTTACTATCATCAAGACTTATGTCATACCTTGCTGTCATCAAGACTTATGTCATACCCTACTGTCATTAAGACTTATGTCATACCTTGCTGTCATCAAGACTGATGTCATACCCTACTATCCTCAAGACTTATGTCATACCTTATCAAGACTTATGTCATACCTTACTATCATCAAGACTTATGTCATAGTCTAGTATCATCAAGACTTATGTCATACCTTATCGACACTTATGTCATACCTTACTATCATCAAGACTTTTGTCATACCTTACTATCATCAAGACTTATGTCATACCTTATCAAGACATATTTGTCATACCCTTACTATCATCAAGACTTATGTCATACCTTGCTATCATCAAGACTTATGTCATACCTTACTATATCAAGACTTATGTCATACCCTACTCTCATCAAGATTTATGTCATACCTTAATATCACCAAGACTCATGTCATACCTTACTGTCATCAAGACTTATGTCATACATTATCTTCAAGACTTATGTCATACCTTATCAAGATTTATGTCATACCTTACTGTCATCAAGACTTATGTCATACATTATCTTCAAGACTTATGTCATACCTTATCAAGACTTATGTCATACCCTACTATCATCAAGACTTATGTCATACCTAACTATCATCAAGACTTATGTCATACCATATTGTCATCAAGACTTATGTCATACCTTACCATCATCAAGACTTATGTCATACCTTACTGTCATCAAGACTTATGTCATACCTTACTGTCATCAAGACTTATGTCATACCTTACTGTCATCAAGACTTATGTCATACCTTACCATCATCAAGACTTATGTCATACCTTACTGTCATCAAGACTTATGTCATACCTTACTATCATCAAGACTTATGTCATACCCTATTATCATCAAGACTTATGTCATACCTTACTATCATCAAGACTTATGTCATACCTTACTGTCATCAAGACTTATGTCATACCTTACCATCATCAAGACTTATGTCATACCATACTGTCATCAAGACTTATGTCATACCTTATCATCATCAAGATTTATGTCATACCTTAACGTCATCAAGACTTATGTCATACCTTACTGTCATCAAGACTTATGTCATACCTTACCATCATCAAGACTTATGTCATACCTTACTGTCATCAAGACTTATGTCATACCTTACTGTCATCAAGACTTATGTCATACCTTACTGTCATCAAGACTTATGTCATACCTTACTGTCATCAAGACTTATGTCATACCTTACTGTCATCAAGACTTATGTCATACCTTACCATCATCAAGACGTATGTCATACTTTACCATCATCAAGACTTATGTCATACCTTACTATCATCAACACTCATGTCATACCTTACTGTCATCAACACTTATGTCATAACTTACTATCATCAAGACTTATGTCATACCTTACTGTCATCAACACTTACGTCATACCTTAATATCATCAACACTCATGTCATACCTTACTGTCACCAAGACTTATGTCATACCCTACTGTCATCAACACTCATGTCATACCTTACTGTCACCAAGACTTATGTCATACCCTACTGTCATCAAGACTTATGTCATACCTTACTGTCACCAAGACTTATGTCATACCCTACTGTCATCAACACTTATGTCATACCCTACTGTCATCGAGATTTACGTCATACCTATTACCATCAAGACCTACGTCATACTTTACTGTCATGAAAACTTACGTCATACCTTACTATCATCAAGACTTATGTCGTACCTTACTGTCATCGAAACTTACACCGTATCCTACTACCCTCAGGACCTAAATCATACTTTACCATCACTACGATCTAAGGCGTACTGTACATCACTAGTACCTGCGTCATACTCTACAATCACGAGGAATTACGTCATTTCCTACATCACCAGGACTTACGAGATACTCTGGTATCATCAAGACTTACGACGTAGTCTATCACCACTAGGACTTACGTTATAATTTACCATCATTAGGACTGACGTCATCCTCCACATCACAGGATTGACGTCATGCTCTACCATCACTAGGTCTTACGTCATACTAGTACTTCCGTTGTACTCTATCATCATTAGGACTTAGGTTACGCTCTATATCACCAGGACTGTCAGCAAGACTTACGTCATAGTCTACCACCACTAGGACTAAACGTCATGCTCTACCATCATTAGGATTTACGTCATTGTCTACCATCATTAGACCTTACGTCATGCTCTACCATCACTAGGCTTGACATCATACACTACATCACTAGGACTGACGTCATACTCTACCATCACTTGGATTGTCGTCATACTCTACCATCATTACGACTGAAGCCATATCATACCCCCTCTAGGACTGTCGTCACACTCTGCGATTACTGGGACTGACGTCATACTTTGCTATTATTAAGACTTACGTCATACCTTGTCGTCACTACGATTTTCGTCAACATCTAAGATCACAAGGTCTTTGGTCATACTCTACCTGCACAAAGCTGAACTTACTACTCTACCATCACTACAACTTACGTCATACTCTACATGTACTATCCCTTGGACTTTGTGTCATATTCTGCTATCAATGGGTCTTACGTCATACGTAGATCTACCATCACTAGGATTTACGTCATATCCTACCATCACTAGAATTTACGTCATACTCTACATGTACTATCGCTTGGACTTTGTGTCATATTCTGCTATCACTGGGTCTTACGTCATACGTAGATCTACCATCACTAGGATTTACGTCATATCCTACCATCACTAGAATTTACGTCATACTCTACCATCACTATAATTTACGTCATACTCTATATTCCCAGGACTTACGTCATACTATTACTAGGACGCACTGCTGGAAGTGATATTTAAATAGATGAGACGTCATGTTTCAAACTGGATGGGCTGTTCAATCCTACCTGGGTACCTCCCGCCTAATGGGTAAAGGGTGGAGATTTTTCCGATTTGCCATGTCAGCATGTCTGCAAACTTGTTAGTGTTTAAGTCTACCGCACTCGAAATATCTAGTATTCACGTTAACCCTTTGCCTCCCGCACCCTATCCGCCAACTGCAAAACAATTCGCACCCTATCCACCAACTGCAAAAAAGTAATCTTTGACTCCCTCACCCAATCCACTAGTTTCCTGCAGGAAGCTGAAGGATAGGGCAAGAGAGTCAAATGGTTAAGTTTTAGTTTTGCTAGCATGGTTGGTAGTGCAGGATGCTGGTGGACAGGGCGCGGGATTCAAAGGGTTAAAGATCCTGTTAGTCTTGACAGTGTGCAGTGGTTTATGGAAACATTCAGACACCCAGCATGCACATACACCAAAGCTGAAATACGGAGACTGCGCAGGTGGGCAAAAAAACATGCATACATGCATCAAAAATAGATCGGACCTAAAATCAAACGAACAGAGAAAAATCCCGAATTGGGTAATGCTCTACACACTACGCTCATCCGGTTTTTGTTTGTTTGTTTTCTGAACATATCATGAGAGAAGCAGACATAGAAGACATGGGAGTAAAGATTGGTGGTAGAAATCTGTCAAATTTACGCTACGCAGATGACACAGGATTACTGGCAGACAACATTACAGGCTCTAGGAGGATCCTGAACAGGGTAGACCGGGTTGGAAAGGCAGCTGGGCTGGACTTAAATTCAAAGAAGACAAAGGTTATGCATGTTGCAGGCAAATATAACACTAGACAGGACCAGATCATGCTAAACCAAGTCCCTCTAGAAAATGTCAAGGACTTTAAATATTTAGGTTCAGTCAAGACACACGATGGAACATGCTCAAAAGACATAAAGATGAGAATTGGAATGGCCAAGAACAGTATGGTTCAATTGAACAATATTTGGAAAGACCACAGCATAACAGCAGACCTTAAGATAAAACTCTTAAAATGTCTTGTCTGGCCAATGATGTTATACGGCTGCGAGGCATGGACAATGAAGAAAGAGGATGAAAGACGAGTGGAAGCAGCAGAGCTGTGGTTTTACCGAAGACTGCTGAGGGTCAGATGGACGGATAGGCGCTCAAATGAAAGCATACTGAATGAGTTGGGTACTACACGCAAGCTCCTAGTACTCATACAACGGAGGAAACTGAAATATGTTGGACACGCAATCCGTAATGAGAGAACAGACTTGATGTCCACTGTCCTCCAAGGTAAAGTGGAAGGAAAGAGAAACAGAGGACGGCCACCTGCATCACTTGCTAGAAACATCACAAACATCAGTGGCAAGAAACTCCAGGAGGTGGTCAGACTTAGCCAAGATCGAGAGTGCTGGAGGCAACTTGTGAGGACATCATGTGCAGCGGCCAACACTGTTCCCGGTGACGCCGACAGGTGAGACAGGTGAGACATTGTACTTACAGAGCAGCCAGGACTGGTTGTAAGAAAGGTCTAGTGGGACCTACTGCTACTGTTCTTGAGTAATAAAATGTTTTGAAGTTTGAAAGAAAAGTCTGACTAGTCACCATGATTTAGCGGTTTGCGTAACAGACTACCGACTGGAACCTTGTTAGTTCAAATCCCCATCAGTCATTTCAAATTCATCGTGGGATATTTCAGCCTAAACTGGCTCTTACCTTCAGTTGCGCATGCTATGGGCATCGTAAAGATTCGGACCACACAGTCGAGTCTCATCCACTTTATGGATGTGTTGTTAACAGTTTTGCTCAAATTTCCTAAAGGATACTGCAGGTGTCTGTATCTCTCGGGCCTGGTTGATGCCAGAATAATTATGGCAGTAAAAGTACAGTATAGCCATGTTACGCAATCTGGGTCTTACATGGTATATCATTCCATCATGATTATCCTCCTCATTATCATTATAGCATTGTAAGAAAAACTGTTCCAGCCTCTGTACCATTAAGGTGGCGTAGAAAACGGGACACAAAAATAAAAATAAAGAAATCAAAAAGCTGGGCACAAAGAAAAATGCCTAAGTGGTCATCATCATCAGGTGCCCTGCCGCATGGCGTTGGCGATCATGGACTTCCATCTGTCTCTATCTCTCGTTGCCCCAAGCATCTCCGCCACCCTCCCCGTCCCCAGCCACTCTGCAAGTCCGTCCAGCATTTTCTTCCTAGGTCTACCTGGTGCTCTCTTTCCCTCCAGCTTTCCCGTTGTGACCTGGTGCTCCAAATCCCCCTTCCTCATAAAATGGCCTATAAATGTTGCCTGTCTTTTCCTAATCTTCCTTATGAATGATCTACTTGTGTCGCCTAAGTGATATGACCCTTTAAAAAAAAGGTCCGACTTCGTAACTTTGTATTACCTCCACTAGTTACGTAGTACTTTTTTTTTTAACACAACTAGTACTCACGAAGTGTGTAAGATGAGCAGTCTCATTGGCAACGTGTGACAAGTTGGTGATGTACAGGTTTCTCTCATAGGTCGGCATCACTGCCACAAACATGACAGCATCAATTCATTATTTCAAATACATCATACCAAAAAAAATTATCATTTACTTATTTTTGTAGATACCAAAAACACATGAAATCAAAACGATATACGTATTGGTTTTGAATCACAAGCACAAATTTTTGCCTTTAAGTCAAGAGCATTACCACCACAACAACGACAAATACGCGTTCTGATTCACTGAAAGAACCTATTTCAATGTCGTTGGCTGTGGGTGACGTTGTGAATGTGTATAGGTGTGTATACGTGGGCTGTCTGCACTTGCATGCACTCTTAGATATCTGTAGGTAAACTATATGCTTGTTTAGTTGTGTAAAGAATAGATAACAGATTTGATCAGTTAAATAAGCAGTATGACGTTTATATGACTTACGTCATGGTGTGACTGATTATGTCGTAATTAGCGTGTCTGTGACTGACTTTTGTCGTTTTCAGTGTTATTGTTGTCTGTTTTAAAATGAGTCCCCTGTCTTGTCTGGACTAAATGTTTCTGTAATTTAAAGACAAAAAATCATGACACT
>JAPXFY010000028.1:14839770-14844770 GCA_030674185.1 Monoplex corrugatus
ACTGCATGTCAGGTCGATGTACTGTCGTTTTACATTCATTTTCATCGGCTTCATGTTCAAACGGACCAAGAAGAAAACTGCGATGTATCAACGAACACTGAAACTTTCCACCCGGTAAGGCGGTGTCACGGTAGGATTGATTCTCTTTCTGACATTTTTAAGGGATCCTTTTACGACACTGCCCTGGAGACCGACCTAGGTTCTTCCAGCAGGGGCAATCTATGGCAGACACAGCTGACGAGCTACAATGCAGGCTGCTTTAGGGCTGGAAGTTCTGCTGGTGACAAGGGTACTGAAGATTAAGACCAACCGACACTTCATGGCGTTTTGAAAGAACTGTGATGTCTTTATTACACAATATGAAAGTTTGGATGAAATGTTTGATATTCGTGAAAGAACTGTCATGCCTTAATTACACGGTATAAAAGCTTGGATAAAATGTTTGATATTTGTGACGCCCAAAACAACCTGCAAAGGAAGGTTAATGATCATCAGACTCAAGTCTTCAGATCTGCGAAAAGAAAACGAAGAAATGAAAACAGAAAACAGTAATCTTTTGACCATAATGGACAAAAAAGAATTAAAAGCGAGTGATCTTGAATGCAGATCAAAAAGAAATAACCTGATAGTATACGGACTTCCTTGGAGAGAGAAGGAAATTGCCGAGGAACGTGAATGCTTTCTACTGATTTATTCGAATAGTTTAGACAGACATGTATGATTTGTGTACAAGACATTTGCCTCTTGACTTTTTTGGTTAAAGTTGAAATAGGGGCAAACTGACCACATTAATGCGTGTACTGAAAAGTTCCTGTGGAGTAAACTTTTTGTTGTTGTTGTTGGTAGAATTGTTTATTTAGTTTTTGCTGATGACATCTTGCTTTCACAGAAACGTTATTGGCCATTGACTTAACTGAACAGTTTATATCAAGCAGTAGATAAATTACAGCTTGAGTTATTGCGGATAAAAGTAAACGTTTTAAGGAAAGCAGGTCATCTATCCGCGCGAGAAAAAATGGTATTATATAACTACTAAAATGTTTGTTTCTTAACAATTGTAAATATCTAGGTTTTTTTTTTTTTTTTACTAAAAGATTAATCATTCAGTTTATTTGTGATCATTTGGTGTCCAGAGACGGCAGCTCTTAAAGTTTTAAAAAGTTTATGTAAGACATTAAAATGTTTGAGCCACAAGTACAGCCAACTGCGCAATATGAAGCAAGATCCGGGGGCTTGTGTGAAGGCATTACAATCGAAAGGGTGATGAAATGCATTACATACTGTTTAAATAGAAATGGACGATATTAGGTTACCTGTTTGAGTACTAAAGATATGTACCGTACGATTTAGGTTCTAGTGGGTCATTTTCATGGGCTTCAAGTATCCGTAGATGTTTATATGTGCATGGGTTCCGTCAAGTATAGAACCATCAGACTGTGGTATGTGCACACAGATTAATTTGAGTGACTGGTTATTTTTGATAAGAATGAAACAGCCGTATACGCAGTTAGGGCAGGTTTTTAGTGTACAGAGTGTTTAAGACAGTTAGTTGTAAAGAACTTTTTATTTCAACGAAACTGAATACATTCATCACTCAGGCTCAAATAAAATTAAGAAGCGGCATTTTCAGATATTAAACTTACAGCCATACATACAACTATACAGATAATCTGATAAGTAAACTTTGTCTTTTATGTCAGACGTCTACTGAACGTGAAGCAGGGCCTACAATTTATTTTAGATATCATGCCTCAGTCTAAATGACTTACATTACAATTTAATTCCATCTAGACATTAGAAATCAAAATGTGTTTCAGTTGTAACTGCTTCTGTTGTCCAGAAACTAAGATGATATAAATGTTAAAAAAAAAGAAAGACTTGGCGAAATTGCAATACAAATAGATCTATATGTATGATGTTACCCCGGTCGTTGTAATGTACATTCCTATCTACATATAAATCATGAACACGTGTTTTATAATATTTGTGTTAAATAATGTGGACACTCTTGTCCAGAAACGAAGATGATATCAAGAAGTTCGCCATGTTATTTTTTGTTTTGTTTTGTTTTGTTTTTTCATAAATCTCTAAAGAGACTTAGAAGGATTAGCCTACACCACAAATATAGCCTTATTTATAAACGATGTTAACCCCGCTGTACTCATGTACGTTTCTCTATGCATGTATTGATTAGGAACATGTGTTTGTAGGCTATAATATTTGTATCAAGTATTGTTAACACCCTTTCTTAAGGAGCTGTGGCCTGTTTCTATAAAACTCCTAATGTACAGTGTCCGATTCCCTTCTTTAATGAAGTGTGTGTTGTCAAATTCTTATCCAAGAAATAATCCTAACCCAAATCTAGATCTAGATCTAGTTAAGTTTTGCCTGTCTAGTAAAAATGTAGGGCGTCATTGTGACAAAGTCCCATTAATTCTTGCCTAAACTTGAATAAAAAAAAAATTGAAGGTCATAAATTAATCATACAAAAATGAAGAAAAAATATGTAAGGAAATTTTCAATGTCACTGCTACTTTTTTCACCATCATTTACGTTCACTGGTGTTCTATCATTTTATCGTCTTCCTCGTGTCTTCGCGCCGGCATTGCGTAGCTTCACGCACCAAACTGCCTCGCCGGTGTCTTCATCATCTATTGATTTCATTTGATAAAAACTAATATAGCTACGTTCATTCATAACCAAAACACCAAAACTCTTTCGTGCGACTTCAAGATCGGAGTAAGTTCACCGTTCCCCCCCCCCCCCCCCCCCCCCCCCGACATTAGCGTATACCAGGCTTTCTTGATTAGGAGGCGACATTTTCTTAAGTGAAGCGAGCGGAAAATTCTTGGAAAACTGCAGCCAGTCAGCCAACCAAAATCGACGAAAATTAATATGGACTCTCGCGTCATACGGGTAATAGCTCTTCCATAAAAGGAAAGAAGAGCTCCAGGCTACCGTTCATTGTGAACTTTGAACCGATACTGTTAGGCCTATACGGTTGTGAGGCATGGACAGTCAACACGCAAAGCCAGAACAAGATTGAGGCAGCCGAAATGTGGTTTCTAAGAAGAATGTTGAGTGTTCCATGGACAGCAAAGAAAACAAACGAGACAGTCTTGACATACATGTATGATATGTGTGTGTGTGTGTGTGTGTGTGTGTGTGTGTGTGTGTGTTTAAATGAACAACTGAACAGTAGAGGAACACAAGAACATGTGAAAAAACTCACAATTCTTTATAGTCTCTGATTTGACAAAGTCTGGTGAGAGAAAAAAATCAAAGTTAAGGAGAGATCACAAGTAGATCTGAACTCCTTTGCAGACAGCTTACTGGGCACATTAGATTTCTTTCGGGACTGAATGTTTGCATTCAAGCCATAGGGCAGCTTCCCCCTCCCTCCCTCCCCACTGTGTGCGTGTGTGTGTGTGTGTGTGTGTGTGTGTTGCTCGGTGTGTGTGTGTGTGAACAACTTAACTGCAAAGGTGAACAAACGCCAGCGAAATGACCTCTGACCTCTCCAGTCACCTATGACCCGACACGGTTTCCACGAGAAAAACGAAGTACGAGTAGTACATGATCAGATTTCATTCGGGACGAAACGCTCGCGTTTTCAAGCTTTACATTAGCTGCCCCCCCCCCCCTTTCCCTCCCGCCCCAAAAAGAGACACATGAGACTGTTTATCAGACATTTTTGTATATGTATGAAATTCTATTGCCAAAGACCCTTACACCATGGTGGTAGGCGAACATACGTAACATTACAAAACATAGGAGCAAGGTTCAGAGCTACAATTATACGTGAGATAATGGACGGCTGGGCCTTACACGGCTCAAAATTTTGTTGGCAGCATGGAGCAGTCATTAGGGAGGTCGACGAGTCATAGGCTTAACACCTATCATCGTCCTGCCACGCTAGACTCTGTGATTAGTGGAACGTCGAACCTGGTACTGACACTATCACCGGCGCGGTGGCCCAGCGGGCAAGATAACGGACTTGCACTCGGATGGTCTGGGGTTCGATCCTGCCTGGGTACCCTCCCGCCTGGTGGGTAAAGGGTGGAGATTTTTTTTTTTTTTTTTTTTTTGATCTCCTAGGTCAGCGTGTGTGCAGCAGATCTGTTAGTCCAATAAAGCCGCCTTCACGGAGAACGTCAATATTTACGTTAAAACACGAAAATAGAATGAGAACGCGTATTCAATACAACCAGACAAGAGAGGCGCAAATTTTCAGCCAAATAGCCTGTAGCAAGCGTAAACCTAAGATCACAAACGAACAAACACCAAATACAAAAATAGGAGAAAAAGACTAAAACTCAAACTCCCCTGCTGCTTCATCCTGTGGGAGAACAGGACTCAAAGGACAAAGGCCAGTTGACTGAAAATTTGCACCTGTCTTGTCTGGTAATATTAACCCTTTGACTCCCGCACCCTATCTCCAACTGCAAAAACTTAACCTTTTGGTTGTTCTTCCAGACTTGCTTTTAATGAACATACTTACCAAATCTCTCTCTAACTCTCCCGTAGGAAGCTGGTGGACAGGCTGCAGGAGTCAAAGGGTTAAATTAGATGCGCGTTCTGATTCTATTTTCTAGAAATCCAAAACAAGTGTGACTGCCCGCGTTCAAGCAAACAGGAACCAGAAACACACACACAAAAACAACAACACAAAAATAGAATCAGAACGCGTATTTAATACAACAAGACAAGACAGGCGCAAATTTTCGGTCAACTGGCCTTTGTCCTTTTCTCCTACTGGACAAAGCAACATTGCAATTTCATTTAGTGCCTTTCTCCAACTGGACGAAGCAACAGGGAACTTTCAGTCTTTTCCACATAATTTTTGTATCTGGTGTTCGTTTGCTTGTAATCTTACGCTTGACAAAGGCCAGTTGGCCGAAAATTTGTGCTTGTCTTGTCTTGTTGTATTAAATACGCGTTCTGATTCTATTTTTGTGTTTTTCTGGTTTTTATTTACGTGTTTTTTTTTGTTTGTTTGT
>JAPXFY010000028.1:14851409-14853909 GCA_030674185.1 Monoplex corrugatus
AAAAACGAGCATAAATTACCTAAAATTGCTCCCTATCTCACCTCCCTAGAGCCAAAAATGCACTTAATACATGTACCCAATTATCAATCCTAAGAAAAAGTACGTAAGACTTTATCGAACACATACAGGTGAATGGACCAGCAAGGCAGTAAATGACAGGTAGAAATGACAGAAAGAAAAGGAACAAGGCAGAAACAAAGACAGTGACAGGAAAGAGGAAATTTTATATAACACAGAATTTCCAGAAGGTGGGAATACTTTTCATACTGAAAGAGTCCCCGTGGCATCCCCACGGGCTTATCCACCAACTGCAAAAACTTAACCCTTTGACTCCCGCACCCTATCTACCAGCTTCCTGCAGGAAGGATAGGGTGAGGGTGTTAAAGGGTTACATTTTTGCTCTGATGGCGTGGTTGACGATGCAGAATGCTGGTAGACGGGGTGCGGGAGTCAAAGGGTTAATAAGAGGTTTTCTCTGCATTTGGGGCTGTTGGTGTGTTATGGAGCTGCAATGAGCGGCGTGGGATCAGTGAAGTGGTGTGTAAGTTGAGGCAGAAAAAGAAAAGTGGTACGAAAGTGTGTGAAGGTTCTCGATCTAGATGATACGATGTTCGTACCGTATGTCCACCCCTTGAAATGACATGGTGATGTCGGTCAATAAAATGTCTTACATCTTACACACACACACACACACACACACACACACACGTACACACACACACACACACACACATACACACACACACACACACGTACACACACACACACACACAAACACACACACACACACACAACACACACGCTCAAAGTAATCTACCGTTACTCCTGGCTTCCTCTCCACTACTACTACTACTTCGAATAATAATAACAGTAACAACAACAATAATAATAATAATAAATATTAATGATGATAATAATAATAATAATGATAATAATAATAATAATAATAATAATGATAATAATAATAATAATAATAATAATAATAATAATAATAATAATGATAATAATAATAATAATAATACCTGATAATGACCACTTGTATGGCACGTCTCTCACAGAAGCCCAAAGCGCTTCACAAAAAGCGCGCGAGGGAGAAGCAATCACACGGAAAGCAAATACACGTCAACAACAACAACAACAACAACAACAACAAAAAACTACAACAACAACAACAACAAAAACTACAACAACAACAACAACAACAACAAAAACTACAACAACAACAACAACAACAACAACAAAAACTACAACAACAACAACAACAACAAAAACTACAACAACAACAAAACAATGGCCGAACCGTAAGACATACCGTGCAAAAGACGCAATACAACTGACGTATGTTAAAATATCGACATCCACATGTCAATCGGTCAAATAACGACAGATGGGAAAACAGATTTAACCCTTCGACTCCTGCACCATATCCACCAACTGCAAAAACTTAACCCTTTGACTCACCTTCACCCTATCCACCAGGTTCCTGCAGGAATCTAGTGGATCGGGAGGGGGGTGGGTCAAAAGATTTAAGTTTTTGCTTTGCTAACATGGTTGACAATGTAGGATGCTGGGGGACAGGGTTCGGGAGTCAAAGGGTTAAAAACGTGAACTCTACACTACAATATACACACCGGCAGGACACGTCTCGTCATCGCTGACGGAAGTGACGTTAAATGGACCGCCAGGGATGTGGTCGATATTGATTGGATTTGCCTGCAGATCCTCCATCCATTCGTCGACTTCCGTTTCCTGTTGCGTGAGCAGCTTGACGTGAACACACTGCGGCCCGCTGTCATGGAAACCACACAGATCTCATCTACATAACCAGGTTAGGCCACGGTTTTACACTGGGCTGGTCGGTTCTTTTGATAAGGGGCGTGGACTCAAGAAGTCCAATAACTCGAGTTCAATCCCAGCGCGCGACATTAAAAACTAGTCTGTTCGCTGCCCATCTTAATGTTTCCATCATTCTGGTGGTGTCAGCTTCGTGTTTTATAGGTTCACTCTCCCCCCCCCCCCTCTCCCCATTTCCAGACTTTGCCATTGCACAGGGTTCTGCATGGGCTTAAGGAGTCTACCAGATGAACAGCAGGCAGATTTTGGATACAGCACATATGGCACAGTCCGGGCATGATCAATGTGTCTTGAACTAACCCCAAACCAAACTCTCCTCTTCCACCTTTCTGAGCTAATGGTTATAGCGCTTGCCCAGGGCACGACAAACCCTGAGTTGGAATCATGGATCAGACATACATTTGTCCTCCATCTGCTACATCTGAAGTCATGGTCCAGTAGCATGTGTTAGTCTTTCGGATGAGACGACGAACAGAGCTTCCGTGTGTAGCTGGGTTCGTTGCTCGTTAGAGATTCCACGGCAACAAACGAGTCGTTCCATGCAAAGTTCTGCAGAAAAGTCAACCTTCATATATAAACAGATATACTGTAATAGCACATACAAACAAGAATGACTGGCGCGGCGACACGCTGTCTCCAAGGAGAT
>JAPXFY010000028.1:14856409-14871409 GCA_030674185.1 Monoplex corrugatus
AGAGATATCCCGTCAAGATCTCTTTCATTCCATCAATACAGGTCTGTCTTTGTCTGCCTCTCGCTTTTATCCAAGTATCTTTTTGGTGTACGCTTGTTCAACCAGCTGGTAGGGCTGCGCTACCTGCCTTCTGGTCAGATGACCAAACCACTTATTTCATTGTTGATGAGTGTGATAATAGTCGAAGTTATTCCCACCATTTCTCTGATCTTGGCGTTTCCGATCATGTCGATTCTTGCCTTGTAAAGAACTCATTTCAAACAAGGCATCTCAAAGGTGGTGAGTTTGTGCTCTGGGGGCTTGGTCGGCGTCCACACCTGGTACGTCAGGGTGGAGATGCACATGGAACTTATGAGCTCAGCTTTTGTTTTCACACAGATGTTTGGGTATATCAGGAATGGGTCAATTTGTTAGATGACTTTTTTTTTGTTTTTTTTTTGTCTCTTTGTTGAATCTTCCATCTTCTGTGAAAATGCTGCCCAGGTCCTCGAGCCGAATATAAACTGCGATTATTGATTAAAGATACGAACAAAAACAAAGTGAATGGGGCAGTCTTGTTCTCAATATAACTCTGTGTGTGTGTGTGTGTGTGTGTGTGTGTGTGTGTGTGTGTGTGTGTGTGTGTGTATGTGTGTATGTGTGTGTGTGTGTTTGTATGTGTAAGGAAAGGGAGAAACAATGTGTGTGTGCGTGTGTGTGTGTGTGTGTGTGTGTGTGTGTGTGTGTGTGTGTGTGTGTGTGTGTGTGTGTGTGAGTGTGTGTGTTTGTATGTGTGAGGAAAGGGAGAGACAGTGTGTGTGTATGTGTGTGTGAGGAGGGGGGGGTGAGGGAGGAATATGGATGGGGGAGGGGGGGCAGAAAATGCGAAGCAAAAACTCACATGCGTTCAATCTGTACCTCTCCCTTGATCTCCAACTCCTCAAAATGTTGTTCGAACTGAAAACAGACAGGGGCTACAGTTTACGTCATACCAAGCTATAATCAAGATTTACGTCATACCCCACTACCATCATGGCTTACATCATACCCTCTAATCATCGAGATTTACGTCATACCTACAATCATCAAAGACTTACGTAATACCTGACTATGATCAAGACTTACGTCATACCCTAGAATCCTCAAGACTTACGTCATACCTTACTATGATCAAGGCTTACGTCATACCCTATTATCATCAAGACTTATGTCATACCTTACTGTCATCAAGACTTATGTCATACCCTACTGTCATCAAGACTTATGTCATACCTTACTGTCATCAAGACTTATGTCATACCCTACTGTCATCAAGACTTACGTCATACCTTACTATGATCAAGGCTTACGTCATAGCCTATTATCATCAAGACTTACATCATACCTTACTATGATCAAGGCTTACGTCATACCCTATTATCATCAAGACTTACGTCATACCTTACTATGATCAAGGCTTACGTCATACCCTATTATCATCAAGACTTACGTCATACCTTACTATGATCAGGCTTACGTCATACCCTATTATCATCAAGACTTACGTCATACCTTACTATGATCAGGGTTTACGTCATACCCCATTATCATCAAGACTTATGTCTTACCTCACTATCATCAAGATTTAAGTCACCCCTATAAAGTATAATCATCAAGATTTACGTCGTAGTATCATCAAGACTTGCGTAATACTCCACTGTTATGAAGATGTACGTCATATCTACTATCATCACGACTTGTGTAATACCCCACTGTTATATGAAGATTTACGTCACATCTACTATCACAAGGACTTACGTCATACCCCACTGTCATTAAGACTTACGTCATGCCTTACTGTCATCAAGATTTATGTCATACCTTACTATCATCAAGACTTATGTCATACCTTACTATCATCAAGATTTATGTCATACCTTACTATCATCAAGACTCATGTCATACCTTACTATCATCAAGACTTATGTCATACCTTACTGTTATCAAGACTAACGTCATACCTTACTATCATCAAGACTTGTGTCATACCTTACTATCATCATGACTTATGACATACCTTATCATCAAGACTTATGTCATACCTTATCATCAAGATATATGTCATACCTTACCATCATCAAGATATATGTCATACCTTACCATCATCAAGATATATGTCATACCTTACTGTCATCAAGATATATGTCATACCTTACCATCATCAAGATATATGTCATACCTTACCATCATCAAGATATATGTCATACCTTACTGTCATCAAGATATATGTCATACCTTACCATCATCAAGATATATGTCATACCTTACCATCATCAAGATATATGTCATACCTTACCATCATCAAGATATTTGTCATACCTTACCATCATCAAGATATATGTCATACATTACCATCATCAAGATATATGTCATACCTTACTGTCATCAAGATATATGTCATACCTTACCATCATCAAGATATATGTCATACCTTACCATCATCAAGATATATGTCATACCTTACTGTCATCAAGATATATGTCAAACCATACTATCATCAAGACTCATGTCAAACCTTACTGTCATCAAGATATATGTCATACCTTACCATCATCAAGATATATGTCATACCTTACCATCATCAAGATATATGTCATACCTTACCATCATCAAGATATATGTCATACCTTACTATCATCAAGATATATGTCATACCTTGCTGTTATCAAGACTTATGTCATACCTTACCATCATCAAGATTTATGTCATACCTTACTGTCATCAAGATATATGTCATACCTTACCATCATCAAGATATATGTCATACCTTACTGTCATCAAGATATATGTCATACCTTACCATCATCAAGATATATGTCATACCTTACCATCATCAAGACTTATGTCATACCTTACCATCATCTAGATATATGTCATACCTTACCATCATCAAGATATATGTCATACCTTACTGTCATCAAGATATATGTCATACCTTACCATCATCAAGACTTATGTCAAACCTTACTATCATCAAGACTTATGTCATACCTTACCATCATCAAGATTTATGTCAAACCTTACTATCATCAAGACTTATGTCACACCTTACCATCATCAAGACTTATGTCAAACCTTACTATCATCAAGACTTATGTCACACCTTACCATCATCAAGACTTATATCATACCTTACTATCATCAAGACTTATGTCACACCTTACCATCATCAAGACTTATGTCATACCTTACTATCATCAAGACTTATGTCACACCTTACCATCATCAAGACTTATGTCATACCTTACTATCATCAAGACTTATGTCACACCTTACCATCAACAAGACTTAAGTCATACCTTACTGTCATCAAGACTTATGTCATACCTTACCATCATCAAGCCTTATGTCATACCTTATCATCAAGACTTATGTCACACCTTACCATCATCAAGACTTATCTCACACCTTACCATCATCAAGACTTATGTCATACCTTACTATCATCAAGACTTATGTCATACCTTACTAGCATCAAGACTTATGTCATACCTTACTGTCATCAAGACTTATGTCATACCTTACTGTCATCAAGACTTATGTCATACCTTACTGTCATCAAGACTTATGTCATACCTTACTGTCATCAACACTTATGTCATACCTTACTATCATCAAGATTTATGTCATACCTTACTGTCATCAAGACTTATGTCATACCCTACTGTCATCAACACTCATGTCATACCTTACTGTCATCAAGACTTATGTCATACCTTACTGTCATCAAGACTTATGTCATACCTTACTATCATCAAGACTTATGTCATACCCTACTGTCATCAACACTTATGTCATACCCTACTGTCATCAACACTCATGTCATACCTTACTGTCATCAACACTTATGTCATACCTTACTGTCATCAACACTTATGTCATACCTTACTGTCATCAAGATTTATGTCATACCTTACTATCATCAAGACGTATGTCATACCTTACTATCATCAAGACGTATGTCATACCTTATTATCATCAAGACGTATGTCATACCTTACTATCATCAAGACTTATGTCATACCTTGCTATCATCAACACTTATGTCATACATTACTATCATCAACACTTATGTCATACCTTACTATCATCAAGACTTATGTCATACCTTACTATCATCAACACTTATGTCATACCTTACTATCATCAACACTTACGTCATACCTTACTATCATCAACACTTACGTCATACCTTACTATCATCAACACTTATGTCATATCTTACTATCATCAACACTCATGTCATACCTTACTGTCATCAAGATTTATGTCATACCTTATTGTCATCAACACTCATGTCATACCTTACTATCATCAAGACTTATGTCATACCTTACTGTCATCAAGACCTACGTCATACTTTACTGTCATCAAGACTTACGTCATACCTTACTATCATCAAGACTTATGTCGTACCTTACTGTCATCAAGACTTATGTCATACCTTACTATAATCAACACTCATGTCATACCTTACTGTCATCAAGATTTATGTCATACCTTACTATCATCAAGACTTATGTCATACCTTATTGTCATCAACACTCATGTCATACCTTACTATCATCAAGACTTATGTCATACCTTACTGTCATCAAGACCTACGTCATACCTTACTGTCATGAAGACTTACGTCATACCTTACTATCATCAAGACTTATGTCGTACCCTACTGTCATCAAGACTTATGTCATACCCTACTGTCATCAAGACTTATGTCATACCCTACTGTCATCAAGACTTATGTCATACCCTACTGTCATCAAGACTTATGTCATACCCTACTGTCATCAACACTCATGTCATACCTTGCTATCATCAACACTCGTGTCATACCCTACTATCATCAAGACTCATGTCATACCCTACTGTCATCAAGACTTATGTCATACCCTAATGTCATCAACACTCATGTCATACCTTTCTATCATCAACACTTATGTCATACCTTGCTATCATCAAGACTTATGTCATACCTTACTATCATCAACACTTATGTCATACCTTACTATCATCAACACTTATGTCATACCTTACTATCATCAAGACTTATGTCATACCTTACTATCATCAACACTTATGTCATACCTTACTATCATCAAGACTTATGTCAAACCTTACTGTCATCAAGACTTATGTCATACCTTACTGTCATCAAGATTTATGTCATACCTTACTGTCATCAACACTCATGTCATACCCTACTATCATCAACACTCATGTCATACCCTACTATCATCAAGACTTACGTCATACCTTACTATCATCAAGACTTATGTCATACCTTACTGTCATCAAGACTTATGTCAAACCTTACTGTCATGAAGACTTATGTCATACCTTACCATCATCAAGACTTATGTCATACCTTGCTGTCAAAAAGACTTATGTCATACCTTACTGTCATCAAGACTTATGTCATACCTTGCTGTCATCAAGACTTATGTCATACCTTTATCATAAAGATTTATGTCATACCTTACTGTCATCAAGACTTATGTCATACCTTACTATCATGAAGACTTATGTCATACCTTACTATCATCAAGGCTTATGTCATACCTTACTGTCATCAAGACTTATGTCATACCTTACTATCATCAAGACTTATGTCATACCTTACTGTCATCAACACTTATGTCATACCTTACTATCATCAAGACTTATGTCATACCTTACTGTCATCAACACTTATATCATACCTTACTATCATCAACACTTATGTCATACTTTACTATCATCAAGACTTATGTCATACCTTGCTATCATCAAGACTTATGTCATACTTTGCTATCATCAAGACTTATGTCATACCTTACTATCATCAAGACTTATGTCATACTTTACTATCATCAAGACTTATGTCATACCCTACTGTCATCAAGACTTATGTCATACCTTACTGTCATCAAGACTTATGTCATTCTTTACTGTCATCAAGACTTATGTCATACCTTGCTATCATTAAGACTTATGTCATATCTTGCTATCATCAAGACTTATGTCGTACCTTACTGTCATCAAGACTTATATCGTACCCTACTGTCATCAAGATTTATGTCAACCTTACTGTCTTCAAGACTTATGTCATACCTTACTGTCATCAAGACTTATGTCATACCTTACTGTTATCAACACTTATGTCATACCTTACTATCGTCAAGATTTATGTCATACCTTACTGTCATCAAGATTTATGTCATACCTTACTGTCATCAAGACTTATGTCATACCCTACTGTCATCAACACTCATGTCATACCTTACTGTCATCAAGACTCATGTCATACCTTACTGTCATCAAGATTTATGTCATACCTTACTGTCATCAACACTCATGTCATACCCTACTGTCATCAACACTCATGTCATACCTTACTGTCATCAAGACTTATGTCATACCCTACTGTCATCAAGACTTATGTCATACCTTACTGTCATCAAGACTTATGTCATACCCTACTGTCATCAACACTTATGTCATACCCTACTGTCATCAACACTTATGTCATACCTTACTGTCATCAAGATTTATTTCATACCTTACTGTCATCAACACTCATGTCATACCCTACTGTTATCAACACTCATGTCATACCTTACTGTCATCAAGACTTATGTCATACCTTACTGTCATCAAGACTTATGTCATACCTTACTATCATCAAGACTTATGTCATACCTTGCTATCATCAAGACTTATGTCATACTTTAAATTAGCTTCATCAAGACTTATGTCATACCTTACTATCATCAAGTACTTATGTATCATACTTTATCTATCATCAAGACTATTATTGCTATCATATACCCTACTTCTGTCATCATAGACTTATGTCATACCTTACTGTCATCAAGACTTATGTTCATTCTTTACATGTCTATCAAAGACTTATGTCATACCTTGCTATCATTAAGACTTATGTCATATCTTCCTATCATCAAACTTATGTCGTACCTTACTGTCATCAAGACTTATATCGTACCCTACTGTCATCAAGATTTTGTCATACCTTACTTCATCAAGACTTATGTCATACCTTACTGTCATCAAGACTTATGTCATACCTTACTGTCATCAACACTTATGTCATACCTTACTTATCGTCAAGATTATGTCATACCTTACTGTCATCAAGATTTATGTCATACCTACTGTCATCAAACTTATGTCATACCTACTTCATCAACACTCATGTCATACCTTACTGTCATCAAGACTCATGTCATACCTACTGTCATCAAGATTTATGTCATACCTTACTGTCATCAACACTCATGTCTACCTCTTCATCAACACTATGTCATACCTTACTGTCATCAAGACTTATGTCATACCTACTGTCATCAAACTTATGTCATACCTTACTGTCATCAAACTTATGTCATACCTCTGTCATCAACACTTATGTCATACCTACTGTCATCAACACTTATGTCATACCTTACTGTCATCAAGTTTTATTCAACCTTACTGTCATCAAACTATGTCATACCTACTGTATCAAATATGTCATACCTTACTGTCATCAAACATATGTCATACCTTACTTCATCAAACTATGTCATACCTTACTATCATCAAGACTTATGTCATACCTACTGTCATCAAACTTATGTCATACCTACTGTCATCAAACTATGTCATACCTTACTGTCATAAACTTATGTCATACCTTACTATCATCAAACTTATGTCATACCTTCTGTCATCAAGATTATGTCATACCTTACTTCATCAAGACTATGTCATACCTTCTTCATCAAGACTATGTTATACCTTTTATCATCAAACGATTTATTACTTCATAATATACCTTATTTCATCAAGACTATGTCATACCTTATTATCATCAAGACTTATGTCATACCTTACTATCATCAAGCTTATGTCATACCTTACTTCATCAAGACTTATGTCATACCTTACTGTCATCAAGATTATGTCATACCTTACTTCATCAAACTTATGTCATACCTACTGTCATCAAACTTATGTCATACCTACTTCATCAAGACTTATGTCATACCTACTGTCATCAAACTCATGTCATACCTTCTATCATCAACATCTTGTCATACCCTACTTCATCAAGATATGTCATACCTACTGTCATCAAACTTATGTCATACCTATTCATCAACACATGTCATACCTTCATCATCAAACTTATGTCATACCTTGCTATCATCAAGACTTATGTCATACTTTATCATCAACACTTATGTCATACCTTACTATCATCAAACTTATGTCATACTTACTATCATCAAGACTTATGTCATACCTACTATCATCAAGACTTATGTCATACCTTACTTATCAAGACTATGTCAACCTTACTGTCATCAAGACTTATGTCATACTTGTCATCAAGATTTATTCATACTTACTTCATCAAACTATGTCATACCTACTTCATCAAACTATGTCATACCTACTTCATCAAGATTCGTCAACCTTACTTCATCAAGACTTATGTCATACCTTACTGTCATCAAGACTTATGTCAACCTTACTGTCATCAAACTTATTCATACCTTACATCTCAAGATTATGTCATACCTTCTGTCATCAAGATTATGTCATACCTTACTGTCATCAAGACTTATGTCATACCTCTGTCATCAAACTTATGTCATACCTTACTTCATAAAATTATGTCATACCTTACTGTCATCAAGATTATGTCATACCTTACTTCATAAACTATGTCATACCTTACTATCATCAAGCTTATGTCATACCATACTGTCATCAAGATTATGTCATACCTACTTCATCAAGACTTATGTCATACCTTACTGTCATCACACTTATGTCATACCTCTTCATCAAACTTATGTCATACCTACTGTCATCAACACTTATGTCATACCTTACTTCATCAAACTATGTCATACCTTACTTCATCAATACTTATGTCATACCTACTGTATCAACACTTATGTCATACCTTACTATCATCAACACTTATGTCATACTTTACTATCATCAAGACTTATGTCATACCTTCTATCATCAAGATTATGTCATACTTACTTCATCAAACTTATGTCATACTACTTCATCAAACTTATGTCATACTTAGTCATACCTTACTATCATCAAGACTTATGTCATACCTTACTGTCATCAAGACTTATGTCATACCCTACTGTCATCAACACTTATGTCATACCCTACTGTCATCAAGACTTATGTCATACCCTACTGTCATCAAGACTTATGTCATACCCTACTGTCATCAAGACTCATGTCATTACCTTGCTATCATCAACACTCTTGTCATACCCTACTGTCATCAAGAATCATGTCATACCCTACATGTCATCAAGACTTATGTCATACCCTACTGTCATCAACACTCATGTCATACCTTTCAATCATCAACACTTATGTCATACCTTGCTATCATCAAGACTTATGTCATACCTTACTATCATCAACACTTATGTCATACCTTACTATCATCAACACTTATGTCATACCTTACTATCATCAAGACTTATGTCATACCTTACTATCATCAAGACTTATGTCATACCTTACTATGATCAAGACGTATGTCAAACCTTACTGTCATCAAGACTTATGTCATACCTTACTGTCATCAAGATTTATGTCATACCTTACTGTCATCAACACTCATGTCATACCCTACTATCATCAACACTCATGTCATACCTTCCTATCATCAACACTTATGTCATACTTTACTATCATCAAGACTTATGTCATATCTTGCTATCATCAAGACTTATGTCATACTTTACTATCATCAAGACTTATGTCATACCTTACTATCATCAAGACTTATGTCATACTTTACTATCATCAAGACTTATGTCATACCCTACTGTCATCAAGACTTATGTCATACCTTACTGTCATCAAGACTTATGTCATTCTTTACTGTCATCAAGACTTATGTCATACCTTGCTATCATTAAGACTTATGTCATATCTTGCTATCATCAAGACTTATGTCGTACCTTACTGTCATCAAGACTTATATCGTACCCTACTGTCATCAAGAGTCATGTCATACCTTGCTATCATCAACACTCATGTCATACCTTACTATCATCAACACTTATGTCATACCTTACTATCATCAAGACTTATGTCATACCTTACTATCATCAACACTTATGTCATACCTACTATCATCAATACTTACGTCATACCTTACTATCATCAACACTTACGTCATACCTTACTATCATCAACACTTATGTCATACCTTACTGTCATCAAGACTTATGTCATACCTTACTATCATCAACACTTATGTCATACCTTACTGTCATCAAGACATATGTCATACCTTACTATCATCAAGACCTATGTCATACCTTACCATCATCAACACTTATGTCATACCTTGCTATCATCAAGACTTATGTCATACCTTACTATCATCAAGACTTATGTCATACCTTACCATCATCAAGACTTATGTCATACCTTACTGTCATCAAGACATATGTCATACCTTACCATCATCAAGACTTATGTCATACCTTACTGTCATCAACACTCATGTCATACCTTACCATCATCAAGACTTATGTCATACCTTGCTATCATCAAGACTTATGTCATACCTTACTATCATCAACACTCATGTCATACCTTACTGTCATCAAGATTTATGTCATACCTTACTATCATCAGGACTTATGTCATACCTTATTGTCATCAACACTCGTGTCATACCTTACTATCATCAAGACTTATGTCATACCTTACTGTCATCAAGACCTACGTCATACTTTACTGTCATGAAGACTTACGTCATACCTTACTATCATCAAGACTTATGTCGTACCTTACTGTCATCAAGACTTATGTCATACCCTACTGTCATCAACACTTATGTCATACCCTACTGTCATCAAGACTTATGTCATACCCTACTGTCATCAAGACTTATGTCATACCCTACTGTCATCAACACTCATGTCATACCTTGCTATCATCAACACTCATGTCATACCCTACTGTCATCAACACTCATGTCATACCCTACTGTCATCAAGACTTATGTCATACCCTACTGTCATCAACACTCATGTCATACCTTTCTATCATCAACACTTATGTCATACCTTGCTATCATCAAGACTTATGTCATACCTTACTATCATCAACACTTATGTCATACCTTACTATCATCAACACTTATGTCATACCTTACTATCATCAAGACTTATGTCATACCTTACTATCATCAACACTTATGTCATACTTACTATCATCAAGACTTATGTCAAACCTTACTGTCATCAGACTTATGTCATACCTTACTGTCATCAAGATTTATGTCATACCTTACTGTCATCAACACTCATGTCATACCTTACTATCATCAACACTCATGTCATACCCTACTATCATCAAGACTTACGTCATACCTTACTATCATCAAGACTTATGTCATACCTTACTGTCATCAAGACTTATGTCAAACCTTACTGTCATGAAGACTTATGTCATACCTTACCATCATCAAGACTTATGTCATACCTGCTGTCATCAAGACTTATTCATACCTTACTGTCATCAAGACTTATGTCATACCTTGCTGTCATCAAGACTTATGTCATACCTTTATCATAAAGATTTATGTCATATATCTTACTGTCATCAAGACTTATGTCATACCTTACTATCATGAAGACTTATGTCATACCTTACTATCATCAAGGCTTATGTCATACCTTACTATCATCAAGACTTATGTCATACCTTACTGATCATCAAACTTATGTCATACCTTACTATCATCAAGACTTATGTCATACCTTACTGTCATCAACACTTATGTCATACCTTACTATCATCAACACTTATGTCATACCTTACTATCATCAAACTTATGTCATACCTTACTTCATCAACACTCATGTCATACCTTCTATCATCAACACTTATGTCATATTACTTTACTATCATCAACTTATGTCATACTCTTGCTATCATCAAACTTATGTCATACTTTACTATCATCAAGACTTATGTCATACCTTACTATCATCAAGACTTATGTCATACTTTACTATCATCAAGACTTATGTCATACCCTTACTGTCATCAAGACTTATGTCATACTTTACTGTCATCAAGACTTATGTCATCTTTACTGTCATCAAGACTTATGTCATACCTTGCTATCATTAAGACTTATGTCATATCTTTGCTTCATCAAGACTTATGTCTACCTTACTGTCATCAAGACTTATATCGTATACTGTCATCAAGATTTATGTCAACCTTACTGTCATCAAGACTTATTCATACCTTTCTGTCATCAAGATTATGTCATACCTTACTGTCATCAACACTTATGTCATACCTTACTATCGTCAAGATTATGTCATACCTTACTGTCATCAAGATTTATGTCATACCTTACTGTCATCAAGACTTATGTCATACCTACTGTCATCAACACTCATGTCATACCTTACTGTCATCAAGACTCATGTCATACCTTACTGTCATCAAGATTTATGTCATACCTTACTGTCATCAACACTCATGTCATACCTACTGTCATCAACACTCATGTCATACCTTACTGTCATCAAGACTTATGTCATAGCCTACTGTCATCAACTTATGTCATACCTTACTGTCATCAAGACTTATGTCATACCTACTGTCATCAACACTTATGTCATACCCTACTGTCATCAACACTTATGTCATACCTTGCTGTCATCAAGATTTATTTCATACCTACTGTCATCAACACTCATGTCATACCTACTGTTATCAACACTCATGTCATACCTTACTGTCATCAAGACTTATGTCATACCTTACTGTCATCAAGACTTATGTCATACCTTACTATCATCAAGACTTATGTCATACCCTACTGTCATCAACACTTATGTCATACCCTACTGTCATCAACACTCATGTCATACCTTACTGTCATCAACACTTATGTCATACCTTACTATCATCAACACTTATGTCATACCTTACTGTCATCAAGATTTATGTCATACCTTACTATCATCAAGACGTATGTCATACCTTACTATCATCAAGACGTATGTTATACCTTATTATCATCAAGACGTATCTCATACCTTACTATCATCAAGATGTATGTCAACCTATTATCATCAAACGTATGTCATACCTTATTATCATCAAGACTTATGTCATACCTTACTATCATCAAGACTTATGTCATACCTTACTATCATCAAGACTTATGTCATACCTTACTGTCATCAAGACTTATGTCATACCCTACTATCATCAACACTTATGTCATACCTACTGTCATCAAGACTTATGTCATACCCTACTGTCATCAAGACTTATCGTACATACCCTAACTGTCATCAAGACTCATGTCATACCTAGCTATCATCAACACTACTGTCATACCCTACTGTCATCAAGAATCATGTCACACCCTACATGTCATCAAGACTTATGTCATACCCTACTGTCATCAACACTCATGTCATACCTTTCTATCATCAACACTTATGTCATACCTTGCTATCATCAAGACTTATGTCATACCCTTTCTATCATCAACACTTATGTCATACCTTACATCATCAACACTTATGTCATACCTTACTATCATCAAGACTTATGTCATACCTTACTATCATCAAGACTTATGTCATACATTACTATCATCAAGACTTATGTCAAACCTTTACTGTCATCAAGACTTATGTCATACCTTACTGTCATCAAGATTTATGTCATACCTTACTGTCATCAACACTCATGTCATACCCTACTATCATCAACACTCATGTCATACCCTAATATCATCAAGACTTACGTCATACCTTACTGTCATCAAGACTTATGTCAAACCTAACTGTCATGAAGACTTATGTCATACCTTACCATCATCAAGACTTATGTCATACCTTGCTGTCATCAAGACTTATGTCATACCTTACTGTCATCAAGACTTATGTCATACCTTGCTGTCATCAAGACTTATGTCATACCTTACTATCATAAAGATTTATGTCATACCTTACTGTCATCAAGACTTATGTCATACCTTACTATCATGAAGACTTATGTCATACCTTACTATCATCAAGGCTTATGTCATACCATACTGTCATCAAGACTTATGTCATAACCTTACTATCATCAGACTTATGTCATACCTTACGTCATTCATATTTATGTCATACCTTACTATCATCAAGACTTATGTCATACCTTACTGTCATCAACACTATGTCATACCTTACTATCATCAACACCATGTCATACCTTACTATCATCAATACTTATGTCATACTTACTGTCATCAACACTCATGTCATACCTTACTATCATCAACACTTATGTCATACTTTACTATCATCAAGACTTATTCATATCTTGCTATCATCAGGACTTATGTCATACTTTACTTCATCATGACTTATGTCATACTTACTATCATCAAGACTTATGTCATACTTTACTATCATCAAGACTTATGTCATACCCTACTGTCATCAAGACTTATGTCATACCTTACTGTCATCAAGACTTATGTCATTCTTTACTGTCATCAAGACTTATGTCATACCTTGCTATCATTAAGACTTATGTCATATCTTGCTATCATCAAGACTTATGTCGTACCTTACTGTCATCAAGACTTATATCGTACCCTACTGTCATCAAGATTTATGTCAACCTTACTGTCATCAAGACTTATGTCATACCTTACTGTCATCAAGACTTATGTCATACCTTACTGTCATCAACACTTATGTCATACCTTACTATCGTCAAGATTTATGTCATACCTTACTGTCATCAAGATTTATGTCATACCTTACTGTCATCAAGACTTATGTCATACCCTACTGTCATCAACACTCATGTCATACCTTACTGTCATCAAGACTCATGTCATACCTTACTGTCATCAAGATTTATGTCATACCTTACTGTCATCAACACTCATGTCATACCCTA
>JAPXFY010000028.1:14876409-14886409 GCA_030674185.1 Monoplex corrugatus
TCATACCTTATTTTCATCAAGACTTATGTCATACCTTACTGTCATCAAGACTTATGTCATACCTTACTGTCATCAAGATTATGTCATACCTTACTGTCATCAAGACTTATGTCATACCTTACTGTCATCAACACTTATGTCATACCTTAGTGTCATCAACACTATGTTCATACCCTACTGTCATCAAGACTATGTCATACCTTACTGTCATCAAGACTTATGTCATACCTTACTGTCATCAAGATTTATGTCATACCCTACTGTCATCAACACTTATGTCATACCTTACTGTCATCAAGACTTATGTCATACCTTACTGTCATCAAGACTTATGTCATACCTTACTGTCATCAAGATTTATGTCATACCTTACTGTCATCAAGACTTATGTCATACCTTACTGTCATCAACACTTATGTCATACCTTACTGTCATCAAGACTTATGTCATACCTTACTGTCATCAACACTTATGTCATACCTTACTATCATCAAGACTTATGTCATACCTTACTATCATCAAGACTTATGTCATACCTTACTGTCATCAAGATTTATGTCATACCTTACTGTCATCAAGACTTATGTCATACCCTACTGTCATCAAGACTTATGTCATACCCTACTGTCATCAAGACTTATGTCATACCTTACTGTCATCAAGATTTATGTCATACCTTACTGTCATCAAGACTTATGTCATACCTTACTGTCATCAAGACTTATGTCATACCCTACTGTCATCAAGACTTATGTCATACCTTACTGTCATCAAGACTTATGTCATACCTTACTATCATTAAGACTTATGTCATACCTTGCTTTCATCAAGACTTATGTCATACCCTACTGTCATCAAGACATGTCATACCCTACTGTCATCAGGACTTATATCATACCCTACTGTCATCAAGACTTATGTCATACCCTACTATCATCAAGACTTATATCATACCCTACTGTCATCAAGACTTATGTCATACCTTACTGTCATCAAGACTTATGTCATACCTTACTGTCATCAATACTTATGTCATACCCTACTGTCATCAACACTCATGTCATACCTTACTGTCATCAACACTCATGTCATATCCTACTGTCCTCAACACTCATGTCATACCCTACTGTCATCAACACTCATGTCATACCTTACTGTCATCAAGACACATGTCATACCTTACTGTCATCAACACTCATGTCATACCTTACTGTCATCAACACTTATGTCATACCCTACTGTCATCGAGATTTACGTCATACCTATTACCATCAAGACCTACGTCATACTTTACTGTCATGAAAACTTACGTCATACCTTACTATCATCAAGACTTATGAAGTACCTTACTGTCCTGGAAACCTACACCGTATTCTACTATCCTCAGGACTTAAGTCATACTCTACCATTACTACGATCTACGTCGTACTGTACATCACTAGGACCTGCGTCATACTCTACAATCACGAGGAATTACGTCATTTCCTACATCACCAGGACTTACGAGATACTCTGGTATCATCAAGACTTACGACATAGTCTATCACCACTAGGACTTACGTTATAATTTACCATCATTAGGACTGACGTCATCCTCCACATCACATGATTGACGTCATGCTCTACCATCACTAGGTCTTACGTCATACTAGTACTTCCGTTGTACTCTATCATCATTAGGACTTAGGTTATGCTCTATATCACCAGGACTGTCAGCAAGACTTACGTCATAGTCTACCACCACTAGGACTAAACGTCATGCTCTACCATCATTAGGATTTACGTCATTGTCTACCATCACTAGACTTTACGTCATGCTCTGACACAGTCGAGTCTCATCCACTTTATGGATGTGTTGTTAACAGTTTTGCTCAAATTTCCTAAAGGATACTGCAGGTGTCTGTATCTCTCGGGCCTGGTTGATGCCAGAATAATTATGGCAGTAAAAGTACAGTATAGCCATGTTACGCAATCTGAGTCTTACATGGTATATCATTCCATCATGATTATCCTCCTCATTATCATTATAGCATTGTAAGAAAAACTGTTCCAGCCTCTGTACCATTAAGGTGGCGTAGAAAACGGGACACAAAAATGAAAATAAAGAAATCAAAAAGCTGGGCACAAAGAAAAATGCCTAAGTGATCATCATCATCAGGTGCCCTGCCGCATGGCGTTGGCGATCATGGACTTCCATCTGTCTCTATCTCTCGTTGCCCCAAGCATCTCCGCCACCCTCCTCGTCCCCAGCCACTCTGCAAGGCCGTCCAGCATTTTCTTCCTAGGTCTACCTGGTGCTCTCTTTCCCTCCAGCTTTCCCGTTGTGACCTGGTGCTCCAAATCCCCCTTCCTCATAAAATGGCCTATAAATGTTGCCTGTCTTTTCCTATTCTTCCTTATGAATGATCTACTTGTGTCGCCTAAGTGATATGATCCTTAAAAAAAAAAGGTCCGACTTCGTAACTTTGTATTACCTCCACTAGTTACGTAGTACTTTTTTTTTTTTAACACAACTAGTACTCACGAAGTGTGTGAGATGAGCAGTCTCATTGGCAACGTGTGACAAGTTGGTGATGTACAGGTTTCTCTCATAGGTCGGCATCACTGCCACAAACATGACAGCATCATTTCATTATTTCAAATACATCATACGAAAAAAAGTTATCATTTACTTATTCTTGTAGATACCAAAAACACATGAAATCAAAACGATATACGTATTGGTTTTGAATTGACAGTACAAGACAAGCACAAAATTTTCGCCTTTAAGTCAAGAGCATCACCACCACAACAACGACAAATACGCGTTCTGATTCACTGAAAGAACCTATTTCATGTCGTTGGCTGTGGGTGACGTTTTGAGTATGTATAGGTGTGCGTACGTGGGTTGTCTGCACTTGTGTGCACTCTTAGATATCTGTAGGTAAACTATATGCTTGTTTAGTTGTGTAAAGAATAGATAACAGATTTGATCAGTTAAATAAGCTGTATGACGTTTGTATGACTTACGTCATGGTGTGACTGATTATGTCGTAATTAAGGTGTCTGTGACTGAATTTTGTCGTTTTCAGTGTTATTGTTGTCTGTTTTAAAATGAGTCCCCTGTCTTGTCTGGACTAGGCTAAATGTTTCTATAATTTAAAGACAAAAAATCATGACACTGTTAAATTGTCTGGAAAACAGGCACACACGCACCCTTACACACACACACACACACACACACACACACACACACACACACACACACACACACACACACACACACACACACACACACACACACACACACACACACACACACAAACTCTGTCTCTCTCTCTTAGTCTCTATAATACTGAAACTACGTATTTGCTTTAAGCAGACAGTCAGTCACCTTGATTAAGATTTCTTATTACTTTAACCACTTCTTCTATCTGTATAACATTGTTTCAGTATTACGTCATTTTTTGTATTACTTCGTATTACGTCATTTTTGGATGCCGTGATGTTTTCTGTCCAATCTTCATTTTCGTCTTGTGTCTGTATTTCAGCTTGGCTGAACATAACGTCATGAAGCTGAGTTGTTTGTTTGTTTGTTTGTTTGTTTGTTTGTCTTTGATTATGTTTTGTGTGTTTATGCTTTGTCTTTTGTTTATGCTCCACAAAGGCCAGTTGGCCAAAAATTTGTACATGTCTTGCCTTGGCTCGCCTTGCCTTGCCTTGTTTTGTCTTGTCTTGTTTTGTCTTGTCTTGTCTTGCCCTGCCCTGTCATCTTTTCTTTTCTTGCCTTGTCTTGCCTTGTCTTGCCCTGCCCTGCCCTGTCATCTTCTCTTTTCTTGCCTTGTCTTGTCTTGTCTTGCCCTGCCCTGCCCTGTCATCTTCTCTTTTCTTGCCTTGTCTTGTCTTGTCTTGTTTTGCCCTGCCCTGTTATCTTTTCTTTCTTGCCTTGTCTTGTCTTGTCTTGTCTTGGATGATAGATAAGCCAGTCTGTCTATCAGTCAGTCATTGAAAAGATAGACAGACAGGCAAATAAATGAATGCGTTTATACAGGAATGAACAAATTATCAGTAATGAATTTGAACAAGTGAAAGTAATGGAATGAGTGACTGAATGAATGAACGAATGAAGAATGAGCGTATCAATATAAAATGTAACTGGATTAATAACAAAACAGACAAAAGCATTTTTTTTTTCTGACATAAAACGTACCTACAAACCCACTGAAGAACTGCTATCCTTTGACTCCCGCAGTCTAAAGGTTAAGTTTTTGTAGTTGGTGGATAGGGTGCGGGAGTCAGATCGTTAAAGTATGAATCACATGAAGAAAATGAAACATAATCTGATTTATCCATTGAAGAACTTTGACGTTTAAATCGGAAATGCACCAAAATGAACCAGAACGAGTATTTGATATAGCAAGACAAGACAAGACGAGACAGTAAGCTGGCTTGGTAAATGAATGCAAGTATTCACACACACACACCACACAACACACACCACACACACACACACACACACACACACACACAACACACACAACACACACACACAACACACAAACACAAACACACACACACACACACCAAAACACCACACACAAACACACAACACACCACAAACACACACACACACACAAAAAACCACACTACACAACACAACACACACACACAACACACACACACAAACACACACACACACACACCACACAAAATAAAAACCCTACACACATACACACAGACACACACACACACACACACACACACACACACACACACAACACACAAACACACACACACACACACACACAAAACACACAACACCACACACACATACACACACAACAACACACCACACACACACACACACACACACACACACCACACACACACGACACACACACACACACACACACAACCAACCACACAACACCACACCACACATCACACACACAACACACACACACACACCAAACACACACAAAAACAAACACCACATACACACAAAATAAACCAACAATACCACAAGCTTTACGGTTGACGTAGTTTAGGATCGACTGTTGTGTGATTAGATGTTGTTTTTGTGTTGTTCACTGATGAGTTTCCATGCCCCCATGTGTGCGTGTGTAGTCGCACGTGAGTGCATATGCACGCGCATGCTCGTGTTTCGATGTGTGTGCACGTGCATGTGTGCATTCGTCCATGTGTGTCTGTGTTACTGTATGCATCCCCCCCCCCCTCTCTATCTCTATCTCTGTGTGTCTGTGCATTTTACGTGCGTGCGTGCGTAGGTGTACGCTTGTGTGGCTGCGTGCTAAGTGCGTATGTGTTTCATGCTGTGTGGGTGTGCGTGTCTGTGTGAATGCCTTATGTGTGCGTATGCGCGTGTATCATTGTGTGTGTTCGCCCGTTTGTGTGGTGTTTCTCTGCGCTTGTATGCGTGTGCTCATGTGTTTATATGTGTCCGACTGTTTGACTCTGTGTGTGTATTTGTTTCTCTCTCTGTGTGTGTGTGTGTGTGTGTATGTGTGTGTGTGTGTGTGTGTGTGTGTGTGTATGTGTGTGTGTGTGTGTGTGTGTGTGTGTGTGTGTGTGTGTGTGTGCATGTGTCTATGTGTTTGTTTCTTTGTGTGTGTTTGTTCACATGAATGTGCTTGTGTGTCTGTGTTGTGTGAGTACGAAGTGTCTCTTGTGTGTCTTTATGTTTTGTGCGGGCGAGTTTGTCAGTGTGTTTACGTTTCTGTTTGTGTGTGTGTGTATGTCTGTGCGAGTCTGTTCGTGTCCTTCAAGCGTGTTGTTGTCAATTTAATGCTTACTTGTAGCAGTGACGTAACCGGCGGTGGTCAGCAATAGGATGGCGGACAGTAGGGAGGTCATCTTCGTCTTCTCACACTTCTGACCCGGACCTGAACACCAAAGGGACACGCTGATGCTGTCAAACAGTCACACCAAGTCTTTTTTTATTTTTTTTATCACATATTGATGCATGAGCTAAACAGCAAAAATACATGAAATTCCCTCATGAAAAATAACAGCGAATGGCACAACTTTGAGACAGGATGATAAGTTTAAATATCTGAGAATGGTCATCTCACCAGACGGCAGATGCACATCAGAAATAGCCAGCAGAATCGGCCAAGCTAAAACAGCATTCAAGAAAATGAAAAGCGTTCTTACAAACAAACGCCAGTCAATTAACATCAGGAAGAGAGTTCTTGTATGTTATATTGAACCGATAATGTTATACGGTCGTGAGGTGTGGACAGTCAACAAACAAAGCCAGAACAAGATTGAGACAGCCGAATGTGGTTTCTAAGAAGAATGTTGAGAGTTCCATGGACAGCAAAGAAAACAAACGAGACAGTCTTGATGGAGGCAGACACAAGAAAATCATTGATTAAAACAAGATTAGGAAAAGACAAGCAACATTTACATGACATTTTATGAGGAAAAGGGAATCAGAGCAACTGATCACACCAGGAAAGCTGGAGGGACAGAGAACACCAGGTAGACCCCGGGAGAAAATATTGGACGGACTTGCAGGGTGGCTCAGGACGGACAGGGCGGAAGATGTGCTTGCTGCGACAAGGGATAGACGCATATGGAGAGCCATGATCGCCTATGCCATCCAGCAGAGCACATGATGATTGATGAATGGCAAAAATGTGCAACGTTATACTTAAGAAAACAACGGTGACTGTGCCAACAGCTATTTTACTTTGGAACGAGACACTAAGAATCTGAAACATCGGGTTTTGTAGGTTTGGGTTAGGTTGAGTTAAGTGGGTAGGATGGAGGTTTATAATATCTCGTAACAGTAGAGA
This sequence comes from Monoplex corrugatus, assembly GCA_030674185.1. Classification (NCBI taxonomy): domain Eukaryota; kingdom Metazoa; phylum Mollusca; class Gastropoda; order Littorinimorpha; family Ranellidae; genus Monoplex; species Monoplex corrugatus. Next base: position 14,883,210 of record JAPXFY010000028.1, read on the forward strand.
ATGAGGAGAACATGAAGTTTGAAAAGGACATTAGATTAAGCAATCTCTGAAAAAAATGTTTAGGATATAGTCTCTTTAAAACAGTCTAAAAGCTTGTGATGTGCATCATCTCCTTGCATCCTTCCTTACTCATTGTCTGGAAGGTTGAAGTCAGAGGTACCAGGCCTGCAGTTTCCTTCCAACAAACCATGGCATCGCACCATACAATATAACGTAAGTATCTATATGGTGGCCATCAAACACTGAGGTCTTTTCATGGTGGAGCAGCACCGAGTCCTGCATCTCAAAAGAATCCACCCTCAGGTATTTGAGATCCCTACGTTCAGTCTTGTCGCACCAGAGGACACGGGAGGAAAGTTTCCGCAATTTGTCTGACTTCTGAAAGACGGTAGGGACTGGAATAAAAACGGGGCCGCATTCACCGTCAGATGTGGGTCAGATGTGGGTCAGATGTGGTCTGACCATGCGGACAGGTATGAAATGATGAATAAGAAACTTACTGCATGATCTCTTACTTCTTTCACTTTTATCAATGAGTCCGTTCTTGCTAATTACTACCCACTTTTTTTTTATTTTATTGGGGGTGAAGTGTGATGGCGGTACTTGTTGGACGCACTGAAATGTGTTCTGCAATTGACGCATCTTGTGCAATGATTCCAGGATCGTGCATTCCCCAAACTGTGGACCAAAATGTCAGCAGTGCCACTGCATTTCAGGTCGATGTGCTGTCGTTTTACATTCATTTTCATCGGCTTCATGTTCAAACGGACCAAGAAGAAAACTGCGATGTATCAACGAACACTGAAACTTTCCACCCGGTAAGGCGGTGTCACGGTAGGATTGATTCTCTTTCTGACATTTTTAAGGGATCCTTTTACGACACTGCCCTAACGCGGAGACCACCCTGGGGTCTTCCAGCAGGGGCAATCTATGGCAGACACAGCTGACGAGCTACAATGCAGGCTGCTTTAGGGCTGGAAGTTCTGCTGGTGACAAGGGTACTGAAGATTAAGACCAACCGACACTTCATGGCGTTTTGAAAGAACTGTGATGTCTTTATTACACAATATAAAAGTTTGGATGAAATGTTTGATATTCGTGAAAGAACTGTTATGCCTTAATTACACAGTATAAAAGCTTGGATAAAATGTTTGTATTTGTGACGCCCAAAACAAACTGCAAAGGAAGGTTAATGATCATCAGACTCAAGTCTTCAAATCTGCAAAAAGAAAACGAAGAAATGAAAACAGAAAACAGTAATCTTTTGACCATAATGGACAAAAAAGAATTAAAAGCGAGTGATCTTGAATGCAGATAAAAAAAGAAATAACCTGATAGTATACGGACTTCCTTGGAGAGAGAAGGAAATTGCCGAGGAACGTGAATGCTTTCTACTGATTTATTCGAATAGTTTAGACAGACATGTATGATTTGTGTACAAGACATTTGCCTCTTGACTTTTTTGGTTAAAGTTGAAATAGGGGCAAACTGACCACTTTCATGCGTGTACTGAAAAGTTCCTGTGGAGTAAACTTGTTGTTGTTGTTGTTGTTGGTAGAATTGTTTATTTAGTTTTTGCTGATGACATCTTGCTTTCGCAGAAACGTTATTGGCCATTGATTTAACTGAACAGTTTATATCAAGCAGTAGATAAATTACAGCTTGAGTTATTGCGGATAAAAGTAAACGTTTTAAGGAAAGGAGGTCATCTATCCGCGCGAGAAAAAATGGTATTATATAACTACTAAAATATTTATTTCTTAACAATTGTAAATATCTAAGTATTTATTTTACTAAAAGGTTAATCATTCAGTTTATTTGTGATCATTTGGTGTACAGAGACGGCAGCTCTTAAAGTTTTAAAAAGTTGTTTCAGTTGTGAATGCTTCTGTCGTCCAGAAACTAAGATGATATAAATGTTAAAAAAAAGAAAGACTTGGTGAAATTGCAACACAAATAGATCTATATGTATGATGTTACCCCGGTCGTTATAATGTACATTCCTATCTACATATAAATCATGAACACGTGTTTTATAATATTTGTGTTAAATAATGTGGGCACTCTTGTCCAGAAACGAAGATGATATCAAGAAATTAGCCATGTTTTGTTTTGTTTTTCATAAATCTGTACAGAGACTTTGAAGGATTACATCACAAATATAGCCTTATTTATAAACGATGTTAACCCCGCTGTACTCATGTACGTTTCTCTATGCATGTATTAATTAGGAACATGTGTTTGTATGCTATAATATTTGTATCAACTATTGTTAACACCCTTTCTTAAGGAGCTGTGGCCTGTTTCTATAAAACTCCTAGTGTACAGTAGGTTCCCTTCTTTAATCAAGTGTGTTGTTGTCAAATTCTTATCCAAGAAATAATCCTAACCCAAGTCTAGATCTAGATCTACTTAAGTTTTGCCTGTCTAGTAAAAAAGTACGGCGTCATTGTGACAAAGTCCCATTAATTCTTGCCTAGACTTGAATAAAAAAAAAATTGAAGGTCATAAATTAATCATACAAAAATGAAGAAAAAATATGTAAGGAAATTTTCAATGTCACTGCTACTTTTTTCACCATCATTTACGTTCACTGGTTGTTCTATCATTTTATCGTCTTCCTCGTGTCTTCGTGCCGGCATTGCGTAGCTTCACGCACCAAACTGCCAATCTCTGCCTCGCCGGTGTCTTCATCATCTATTGATTTCATTTGATGAAAACTAATATAGCTACGTTCATTCAAAAGCAAAACACCAAAACTCTTTCGTGCGACTTCACGACCGGAGTAAGTTCACCGTTTTCCCCCCGACATTATACTAGGCTTTTTTGATTAGGAGGCGACATTTTTTTCAGTGAAGCGAGCGGAAAATTCTTGGAAAACAGCAGCCAGTCAGCCAACCAAAATCGACGAAATATGGACTCTCCGCGTCATACGGGTAATAGCTCTTCCATAAAAGGAAAGAAGAGCTTCAGGCCACCGTTCATTGTGAACTTTGAACCGATACTGTTATACGGTTGTGAGGCGTGGACAGTCAACACGCAAAGCCAGAACAAGATTGAGGCAGCCGAAATGTGGTTTCTAAGAAGAATGTTGAGAGTTCTATGGAAAGCAAAGAAAACAAACGAGACAGTCTTGACATATGATGTGTGTGTGTGTGTGTGTGTGTGCGTGTGTGCGAGCGTGGAAATGAACAACTGAA
>JAPXFY010000028.1:14903909-14908909 GCA_030674185.1 Monoplex corrugatus
CGCAGACACATATAGACACACACACATACAAACACACAGACACAGACAAACACATATAGACACACACACACAGACACAGCCAGACACATATAGACACACACATGCACACACACACAGACAGACAGACATATAGAGACACACACACAACAACACACATATATAGACACACACACATAGACAGACACATATAGACACACATATACACACACAGAGACACAGACAGACTATATAGACACACACATGCATACACACAGACACAGACAGACACATATAGACACACATATACACACACAGAGACACAGACAGACACATATAGACACACATATACACACACAGAGACACAGACAGACACATATAGACACACATATACACACACAGAGACACAGACAGACACATATAGACACACACATGCATACACACAGACACAGACAGACACATATAGACACACACATGCATACACACAGACACAGACAGACACATATAGACACACATATACACACACACAGACACAGACAGACATATATAGACACACACATTACACACAGACATAGACAGACACATATAGACACACATACACACACACAGACACATATCGACACACACATACACACACACACAGACACAGACAGACACATATAGACACACACATACACACAGACAGACACAGACAGACACATATAGACACACACATATACACACAGACAGACACATATAGACACACATACACCACACACACACACACACACAGACATATATAGACACACACACACATGCATACACACAGACACAGACAGACATATATAGACACACACATGCATACACACACACACAGACAGACACATATAGACACACACATACACACACACAGACACAGACAGACACATATAGAAACACACATACATACACACAGACACAGACAGACACATATAGACACACTATACACACACACAGACACAGACAGACACATATAGACACACATATACACACCACAGACACAGACAGACATATATAGACACACACATATACACACACACAGACACAGACAGACATATATAGACACACACATATACACACACACAGACACAGACAGACATATATAGACACACATATACACACACACAGACACAGACAGACATATATAGACACACACATATACACACACACAGACACAGACAGACATATATAGACACACACATACACACACACAGACACAGACAGACATATATAGACACACATATACACACACACAGACACAGACAGACATATATAGACACACATATACACACACACAGACACAGACAGACACATATAGACACACACATACACACACACAGACACAGACAGACACATATAGAAACACACATACACACACACACACACAGACAGAAACAAAGAGACACACACACATACACACACACAGACACAGACAGACAGACACATATAGACACACACATATACACACACACACACACACACACACAGACACATATAGACACACACATACACACACACACACAGACACATATAGACACACACATACACACACACAGACAGACACATATAGACACACACACACAGACACAGACAGACACATATAGACACACACATACACACACACAGACACAGACACAGACACATATAGACACACACATACACATACACCACAGACACAGACACAGACACATATAGACACACACACATACACATTCACAGACACAGACACATATAGACACACACACATACACACACAGACACAGACAGACAGACACGTATAGACACACACCATACACACACACACACACACACACACCACACACACACACACACACACACACATATATATATATAGACACACACATACACACATACATACACACACACAGACAGACACATATAGACACGCACACATACACACACACAGACACAGACAGAACATATCGACACACACATACACACACACACACACAGACACATATAGACACACATATACACATACACACCAACACACACACACACACACACATATAGACACACATATACACACACATACACACACACAGACGGGCACATATAGACACACATATACACACACACACCAACACACACACACACACACATATAGACACACATATACACACACACACACACACACATATAGACACACATATACACACACATACACACACACAGACGGGCACATATAGACACACATATACACACACACACCAACACACACACACACACACATATAGACACACATATACACACACACACACACACACATATAGACACACATATACACACACATACACACACAAAGACGGGCACATATAGACACACACACACACACACACAGACAGACACATATAGACACACATATATCACACACACATAGACAGACACATAGAGACACACACACACAGACAGACACATATAGACACACACACACACACAGACAGACACATAGAGACACACACACACATATATATAGACACACACACACAGACAGACACATATAGACACACATATACACACACAGAGACACAGACAGACATATATAGACACACACATGCATACACACAGACACAGACAGACATTATAGACACACATATACACACACACAGACACAGACAGACACATATAGACACACATATACACAGACACAGACAGACATATATAGACACACATATACACACACACAGACAGACATATATAGACACACATATACACACACAGACAGACATATATAGACACACACAGACACAGACAGACATATATAGACACACATATACACAGACACAGACAGACATACATACACACACACAGACACAGACAGACACATATAGACACACATATACACACACAGAGACACAGACAGACATATATAGACACACATATACACACACAGACACAGACAGACACATATAGACACACATATACACACACACAGACACAGACAGACATATATAGACACACATACATACATACACACACACAGACACAGACAGACACATATAGACACACATATACACACACAGAGACACAGACAGACATATATAGACACACACACACAGACAGACACATATAGACACACATATACACACACACAGACACAGACAGACACATATAGACACACACACACAGAGACACACAGACACAGACAGACATATATAGACACACAACATACAACACACACAGACACAGACAGACACATATAGACACACATACATACAACACACAGACACAGACAGACACATATAGACACACACACACAGACACACACAGACACAGACAGCATATAGACACACACATACATACACACCACACACACAGACACAGACAGACACATAGAGACACACATAACACACACACAGACACAGACAGACACATATAGACACACATACACACACACACACACAGACACAGACAGACACATAGAGACACACTACACACACACACAGACACAGACAGACACATAAGACACACATACACAACACACACACAGACACAGACAGACACATAGAGACACACATACACACACACACACACAGACACAGACAGACACATAGAGACACACATACATACACACACACACAGACACAGACAGACACATAGAGACACACATACACACACACACACAGACACAGACAGACACATAGAGACACACATACACACACACACACAGACACGACAGGCAATATAGACACACACATACAACACCACACAGGACACAGACAGACACATAAGACACACAATACACACACACACACAGACACAGACAGACACATAGAGACACACATACACACACACACAGACACAGACAGGCATATATGAGACACACATACATACACACACACACAGACAGACAGACACATAGAGACACACACACACACAACACATAGAGACACACAACACACACACAGACACATAGAGACACACATACACACACACACACGACAGACACATAGAGACACACACTACAACACACACAGCACAGACACATATAGACACACATTACACACACAGAACACAGACAGACACAAAGACACACACATCACACACACACAGCACACGACACGACACATCACACACACACCACACACAACACAGAACCAGAACAGACACCACACACAGCACACACTCACAGCATACACACAGACACACACAGACACACAGACACACACATACACACACACACAACACATCACACACAACACACACACACACACACACTAACACACACACACACACAACAAACACACATAACATCCATCACACGCACATATCAGACAGATGCAGTCTGAACTAATCATACGTAATGAGTATATGGAAAATACGTTCTGTATTTGTACGTGTGTGTGTGTGTTGTGTGTGTGTGTGTGTGTGTGTGTGTGTGTGTGGTGTGTGTGTGTGTGGTGTGTGTGTGTGTGTGTGGTCTGTGTGTCTGTGTGTCTGTGTGTGTGTGGGTAGATGTGTGTGTGGGGGGTGGGTGGGTGGGTAAGGTACGTGTGTGTGTATGTGTGTTGTCTGTGTGCGCACGCACATTTGCCTACATGCGTTTGTGAATGAATGCATTCAAATATGTTTTATAGCATGATTTGTGTGCTGATCAACTTATTTCGGTGATTGAATACGTTACGTAGTGATAGTGGTGGTTGTGGTGGTGGTGATGGTGATGGTGGTGATGGTGTCGGTGTTGATGTTGGTGTTAGTGATGGTGGTTATGGTGTTGCTGATGATGGTGATAATGGTGGTGGTGGTGTGACGTTGGTGGTGATGGCGGTAGTGGTCGTCACGGTCATTTTTAATCCTACTGATGGGTGTCCCCCGAAAACGAGCAGGGCCTCCTATGACCATGTGGGCTGTGGCTGTAGAAAACCTAGGCGTGCCATAACGACGACTACAACTACAGCTACTCACACTGCTGTGTCTGCTGAGCACAGCCAGGCGTCTGCACTTCACTGGGGAACACACACAGCTGGCGTTCAGCACTGAACGCT
>JAPXFY010000028.1:14913909-14936409 GCA_030674185.1 Monoplex corrugatus
AGATATACTTGCAGCGACAGGAGATGGATGCATATGGAGGGCCATGATCGCCAACGCCATGCGGCAGGGCACATGATGATGATGACATGATAAGAGTTTTAGACCGAAACACTTTCTTCAGGAGTGTTTGTCCTCTGAAAACTTTCTGTTGTCCAGCTCTCCCCAGAGTTTCTTACCTCTTCGGGCTACCATACAGGAAAGATTTCTGAATGAATTGTAGACTTGAAAGGCTCAGAGTTTGCTTGGTTTTAAATTGTTGGGGGGTTTAAACAGACCTGGTGTTAGCCTCGATATGGTGTTAGCCTTGATATGGTGTTAGTCATAATTAGCCTTCTTGCCTTTCTGAGGTCTTGGTCAAGAAACAAAATTGGGTGGCGCTGCACTGCGGCGAGGTGATCTCAAAGGAGAGAGTAGCCCGAGTTTCACGCAGTAAATCCACTGTAACAAGAGAAATGAATATGAATATGAATGTGAAGATGAAGATGAAGATGAATATGAATAATATAAATAATGAAATGATTGAATAGATAGAATATGAATATGATGAAGATGAAGATGGATATGAAATGATTGAATATGAATATGAATCTGATTCTGAATCCGAATGATATGGCCTTAGCAGTCGGCTGGGCTATAATCAACATGAACTGAACCGAACAGACACCTGCCAATGGGTTGACTCAGGTTTGAGGAAGAGAACCATATTATACGCCCTGTAAAGAGAATATGAATCACAAAATCAAATCCTTACTTACCATCCATACTAGCAGTAAAAGAATCCCCAACAGAAGCCAGAAAGCGCATTTCACGGTAGTTGGGATGACTAGGGAGGTGGGTTGCTTCCCTTTTATACTTTGTCAACTGGGTGTTAATCCCTCGGCGTCAGGCAGTGGCTGACCTGGATTAGGGACACGCTCCCAGGTCAAACAATGCCACACTGAGAGGTTTGGAGGTGGGGGTAGGGGTAAGGTGAAAAAAAATAGACGAGGGGAAGGTGTGTTTGTTGAGTTTAGACAGGGAGGAAAAAATGCAAAATTCCAAATTAATTTATGTAAATTGGATTTTCCATTCCCACCCCCACCCCCTTTGTTTACCGAATTTGTTTTACTCTAGATCGTATACACTTTGACTTCATTTTATCAGGAAAGCATTAATCCTTGTCATGTTTTATCATTCATTTTTTTTATTCATCAAATTATTTATTCATTAATATTATGCTTTCTGACTAGTCACTCGGAAAATATTGTCTTAAATTTCATAGACTCAAAACTCCTGGGCAGGACAACCACAGTGCGGAGCTGCTCAAAACAGATCCAGAACTTGCAGCTAAAATGCTTCAGGCATTTTTTTTACACCACATGAAAACCAAGAATGATGCCAAACAAATGGATGAATGAAACCGTTGTGCAGAGGGGTGCACTGAGTGACCGCAATAACTGGCTGGCATAGAACCACACATTTATCAACTGCAAGCCTCTGGAGAATAGTAGTGAAAAAGTGTGTGCATTAGAAAGCGTCCTTGTTGTACTCCATTTGACATTGGCAAATGACTGAATGCCTCACCATTCTTTAGCACCCTGACCAGCATGCCGTTATGCAATGAAGCAATCAACGAGACAAGCTTCTCAGGGTTTACCAAGCTTTCAGAATATCTCTCACATGCCCTTCTGGTTAACAGCATCAAACGCTTTGGTCAGATCTACTAACACACCTGTGAAGCTTTTTGTTTTCTTCGCGACTCTTTTCTAGCAGCTGGCGTACGGCAAACACCATGTCACATAAGCCACTTCCACCACGAAAGCCACACTGGGATTCAGGAATGATGGACTTGGCTACATGGGTAATGGCTTGTGTTTAGGGCGAATTTGTCAAAGGCCTTCCCCGCAACTCATAGGAGGATATCCCACGATGATTGTCACATAAAGTCTTATTGCCGTTCTTCCTGAAAATGCGGATGATCACAGCATCTTTCTAGTCTCGCAGAACCATTTCCTTCTGCCATACCAGACTGGTACAGGACTGTAAGCTTCTCCTGGAACATCTCGCCCTCATTTCGGCAATCTGCAAAATCGCCATCAAGTCCTGATACCTTCCCAAGCGTAGTTTGCCTCAGGACTTTGGTAATCCCGGCATTGGAGGGTAAAGGGTGTTGGTGATGATGAGCTTATGTTAAGCCACACATTGAAACAACTTTAGAACATTATTGAAAAGATTTGACGATAACAATAATTCCATTTGTGTTTCAAAAACAGTCTATGTGAAAGAAGGCCCATCGCACTTTATATAGTAATAGACTATAGTAAACACACACACACACACACACACACAACACACACACACACACGCACGCACGCACGCACGCACACACACACACACACACACACACACACACACACACACACACACACACACACACAAAGAGACGGATCAGAAGTTGTTTCCAAGTTCATACGTTTATGCAGCATGCTCGCCACACTTTACGTGATAATAAACAATAATAAACAAACGCAAAAAAGAGAAGGGCCAGGCTTTGATACCTGCCCATACATTAATGTAATAAAAACAGAATCAGTCGGGTATATGTTTTAATGCAGCCTAAATATAGTTCGCCAAGATAATAACAGGCCCATAACATGAAATAGAAATATGTCATGGTATCACTTGTCCACAGAGAATATTTAAGGAAGAAAAATGTCTATATCATTTGATGAATACAAGTCTTTCATACACACACACATGAAAACACAGATACACAGATACACACACACACATACACACACACACACACACACACACAACACACACGAACACACAAACACAACACACAACACGCTCAACACAACACACACAACAAACACACACACATACACACACACACGCTCAAAACAACACACACACAACACCACACACACACACACAAAACACACCTACAACACATACAACACACAAACACACACACACACACACACACACAACACACACATCACACACACACACACACACACAAAAAGCAGTCACACATACTACACACACAAACGCATCAATCTACGCACACAAACACATGCACACACACAAAACATACGCACGCACCCATACACGCACACTTGCACACACACACACACACACCACACACACACAACACACACACACCATCACACATACACACCACACAAACCATCACACACCACAACACACACACTCACAACAACCACACACACAACACACACAACACACACACAAACACAATACACACACACAATACACACACACAAACACACACACACACACACACACAAACACACACACAAACACACACCACACACACAAACACACACAACACACACACACACACACACACACACACACAACACACACAACACACACACCCACACACACACACACACACACACACACACACACACACAACACACACACACACACACACACACACAAACACACACACACACACACACACACACACACACACACACCACACACACACAAAACACACACACACACACACACACACACACACACACACACACACACACACACACACACACACATTCCTCCTGCTTCCCCCAATGAAAACAATGTCCGCCCTGTAACTTACGTCGATCAACGCATTATGTAAATGAGTCAGTGATTTCCAAATGGCCAACCGGAGCTTTGCCAACTTGGGTGGTGTGCTGTTGAAACACGAGTCAGAAATACAATGGGGTGGAGGAGTTATGCGACCCATGTCATTGTCTAAACAATGTGGCGCCCATAGAGATGACACAGACGTTCGGACAATGAGAGGGAAGGAGAGAGGAATGGGGGGGGGGGGGGGAGGGGGAAGGCACTGAGACCAACACAAAACAGACGGAGACAGAGAAACATTCAGACCAACACAGAAACACACACACACAGAGTAACATTAAGGCAAACACAAAAACAGACACACAGAGTAACGTTGATGCCAACACAAAAACAGACACACAGAGTAACATTAAGACCAACACAAAAACAGACACACACAGAGTAACATTAAGACCAACACAAAAACAGACACACAGGTAACATTAAGACCAACACAAAAACAGACACACAGAGTAACATTAAGACCAACACAAAAACAGACACACAGAGTAACATTAAGACCAACACAAAAAACATAGACGAGTAACATTAAGACCAACACAAAAACAGACAGAGTATCATTAAGACCAACACAAAACAGACACAGAGTAACATTAAGACCAACACAAAAACATAGACGAGTAACATTAAGACCAACACAAAAACAGACACAGAGTATCATTAAGACCAACACAAAACAGACACAGAGTAACATTAAGACCAACACAAAACAGACACAGAGTAACATTAAGACCAACACAAAACAGACAGAGTAACATTAAGACCAACACAAAAACAGAGACGAGTAACGTTAAGACCAACACAAAAACAGACAGAGTAACATTAAGACCAACACAAAACAGACACAGAGTAACATTAAGACCAACACAAAAAGACAGAGTAACATTAAGACCGACACAAAAACAGACAGAGTAACATTAAGACCAACACAAAAACAGAGAGAGTAACATTAAGACCAACACAAAAACAGAGAGAGTAACATTAAGACCAACACAAAAACAGACAGAGTAACATTAAGACCAACACAAAACACACAGAGTAACATTAAGACCAACACAAAACAACAGAGTAACATTAAGACCAACACAAAAACAGAGAGAGTAACATTAAGACCAACACAAAAACAGACAGAGCATCATTAAGACCAACACAAAAACAGACACAGAGTAACATTAAGACCAACACAACAACAGACAGAGTAACATTAAGACCAACACAAAACAGAGAGAGTAACATTAAGACCAACACAAAAACAGACAGAGTAACATTAAGACCAACACAAAAACAGACAGAGTAACATTAAGACCAACACAAAACAGACACACAGAGTAACGTTGACGCCAACACAAAAACAGACACACAGAGTAACATTAAGACCAACACAAAAGCAGACAGAGTAACATTGAGACCAACACAAAAACAGACAGAGTAACATTGAGACCAACACAAAAACGACAGAGTAACATTGAGACCAATACAAAAACAGACAGAGTAACATTAAGACCAACATAAAAACAGAGACAGAGTAACATTAAGACCAACACAAAAACAGACACACAGAGTAACGTTGACGCCAACACAAAAACAGAGTAACGTTGACGCCAACACAAAAACAGACACACAGAGTAACGTTGACGCCAACACAAAAACAGACACACAGAGTAACGTTAAGACCAACACAAAGAAGACACACAGAGTAACGTTGACGCCAACACGAAAACAGACACACAGAGTAACATTAAGACCAACACAAAAACAGAGACAGAGTAACATTAAGACCAACACAAAAACAGACACACAGAGTAACGTTGACGCCAACACGAAAACAGACACACAGAGTAACATTGAGACCAACACAAAAAACAGACACACAGAGTAACACTGAGACCAACACAAAAAAACAAATACACAGAGTAACAATGAGACCAACACAAAAAAACAGACACACAGAGTAACACTGAGACCAACACAAAAAAACAGACACACAGAGTAACATTGAGACCAACACAAAAAAACAAATACACAGAGTAACAATGAGACCAACACAAAAAAACAGACACACAGAGTAACACTGAGACCAACACAAAAAACAGACACACAGAGTAACACTGAGACCAACACAAAAAACAAATACACAGAGTAACAATGAGACCAACACAAATAACAGACACACAGAGTAACATTAAGACCAACACAAATAACAGACACACAGAGTAACATAAGACCAACACACAAAAATAGACACACAGAGTAACATTAAGACCAACACACAAAAACAGACACACAGAGTAACATTAAGACGAACACAAAAAACATACACACAGAGTAACACTAAGACCAACACAAATAACAGACACACAGAGTAACATTAAGACCAACACAAATAACAGACACACAGAGTAACATTAAGACCAACACACAAAAACAGACACACAGAGTAATGTTGAGACAATACAAAAACAGAGACAGAGTAACATTAAGACCAACACAAAAACAGACACACAGAGTAACATTGAGGCCAATAAAAAACAGAGACAGAGTAACATTGAGACCAACATACACACACAAAAAAGAAAAAAACCCAGACACACAGAGGAACATTGAGACCAAACACACACACACCACACACACACACACACACACACACACACACACACACACACACACACACACACACACACACACACACACACACACACACACACACACACAGAGATAACACAGACCAACACACACAAAAAACACACACAGACTAACACACAGATGGAGAGATGGGTGGGTTCAGGCTGAGGGCAGTACGTACATGCTTACAGTGTTGACTTGATTTTGTGAGTATGTTGCTTTTTTTTGGTTTTTCTTGCTTTTTTTTTAACTGAACTTTTTAATTCGTTTTTTTTGTTTTGTTTTGTTTATTTTTGTTTTACACCACACGAACGTCAAATATACAAATGTGGTAACCAAAAATAGTTTTAAAAAAATAATTGTATACATATGAAAAGATATTTGACATATTGTTATTATTATATAAAGCCCAGCCGATTGCGTAGAGCCATATCAGGGCTAATCTGACATATGAACTCCATATAGCATACAGAATATACATAATGATATTTTACATATTGAAGGTTCAAGACGCACATGAAGATCTAGGCACATGTCAACATGTTTTTCATGGATTTTTGTTGTTGTTGTGCAAACTATACCTTTTTGCTGTACGGTAATCAAACGTCAATCAACGAACAATGTGTTTACAGAAATGATGTCGATTTACATGTATAAGACAAGTATTGTTTACATACAAACAACCTTCAACATTTCTCTCTAAATTTTTTTTTTTCCTTTTTCTCTTCCTTTTTTTGCTTTCTTTCTTTTCTTTTTTTTTTTTTTCGTTTTGATAGTATTCCAAAGGTTTTTGTCTTTCCACCTTGTTTTACGGCTCAGAATGCTGGACGATGACAAAAAGCAACCCTACCCAGTTACCAGCTTCCTATAAGAAGGATTTTGGAAAAATCGGCCGACCTTCTGGATCACCAACACCACCTCCTTCTAACAATTTCTCTCTCTCTCTCTCTCTCTCTCTCTCTCTCTCTCTCTCTCTCTCTCTCTCTCTCTCTCTCTCTGTGTCTCTCTGAGTACGTGTGAATCTGTGTGTGTTTTTGTGAGTGTGTGTGTGTGTGGTGTGTGTGTGTGTGTGTGTGTGTGTGTGTGTGTGTGTGTGTGTGTGTGTTGTGTGAATGAGTGTGTATGTGTGAGTCAGTGTGTGTGTGTGTGAGTTTGTGTGTGTGTTTGAATGTATGTGTGTGTGTGTGTGTGTGTTGTGTGTGTGTGTGTGTGTGTGTGTGTGTGTGTGTGTGTGTGTGTGTGTGTGTGTATGTATGCGAGTGAGTCTCTCTCTGTGTCTTTTTCTCTCTCTCTCTCTCTGTCTCTGTGAGTGAGTGAGTGAGTGAGTGTGTGTGTGTGTGTGTGTGTGTTTGTGTGTGTGTGTGTGCGTGCGTGTGAATATGTGCGTGAGTGTGTGAGTGTATGTCTGTGTGCGTCTCTCTCTGTCTCTCCCTCTCTCTCTCTCTCCCTCTGTCTCTGTTTCTCCCTCTCTCTATGAGTGTGAGTGTGTGTGTGCGCGTGTGCGTGTGAGTCTCCTCTCTCTGTCTGTGTATGTGTGTGCGTGCGTGCGTCCGTGCGTGTGTGTGTGTGTCTGTGTCTGTGTCTGTGTCTGTACCTGTGTCTATATGCGTGTTTGAGGAAAAAGAAAGAAAAAAAAAGAAGCTGAATGGGTGAAAGGGGAGAGGCAGGTAGGCCAAGCGGTACAAACAGTCAAACCCTCACCAGGTCATTGAGGGTGGATGAGCCGTCAAAGTGCAGGCGATGAGGGACTGGGCGAGTCCGACCTGCTTCGAAAGACGAGTGATACAAAAAAGGTCAGAGTGATTCTGGATAGTCGTCAGATTCTTGTGTGATACTGCGGACTGCTCCCGTTGGGCTGCTCGTTGATATTTCTTGCATTCATTTTTTTCTTTATTCACGGTGGATTTTATCATCAGCATCATCGTCGTCATCATCATCATCATCGCCGTCATCATCATCATCATCATCAGCATCATCATCATCATCATCGTCGTCGTCATCATCATCATCATCATAACGCCAGCCACACTGTTGGCGATCATAGCTCTCCGTACGAATCTATCCTTTGTCGCTGCAAGGACATGTACATCTCCCACCCTCTCTGTCTTCATCCACTCCGCAAGTCCGTCCAATATTTTCTCTCCCTGGGTCTACCTGGTGCTCTTTTCCCCTCCAGTTTTCCTGTTGTGACTAGGTGCTCAAATTTCTCTTACCTTATAAAATGTCCTATAAATGTTGCTTGTTTTTTTTTTTCCTAATCTTCTTCATTAATGTTTCTTCTTGTGTCTGCCTCCATCAAAACTGTCTCGTTTTTTTGTTTTTCTGTCCACGGAACTCTTACAATATCACGGATTTACTATGCGAAGTCGGTCTACTCTTCCTCAGGAGAGTGTTTCGCCGCAGTACAGCGCCATCTGGGTTTTTATTTTTTTTCTTCTGTGTTTATTTCTCTTCTTTATTTTTTCATTTATTTTTTTTTTTTTTTTTTTTCTTTCACAATAATTTACCATGTGAAAGTCAGTCTACTCTTCCTGAGGAAATTGTTTCGCCGCAATGCGGCACCACCCTGTTTTTTGTTTTTTTCTTTGTTCTGGTTTTTGTGCATGTATTTCTGTTTTCTTGTGGAAGAGGATTTTTCAACAGAATTTTGCCGGGATAAGCCCTTTTTTGTGGGATCTTTAACACGCGCTGACCTATTCTGCACACGCGACCTCAGTTTATCGTTTGACGCATCAGGCGTACTAGCTCCCACTCCACCAGTTGAGATCTAGAGGAGGGAGAAAGAAAAATTTCTGTCCTACCCTTGACTCTTATCTGGGTTTTTTCGTCCTGGGTAGGTGGTGCTTATTCCTGAGCAAAATTTTGTCGAAAAATTCACTTCCAACAACAAAAAACAACAAGAACAACAACAAAAACAGAAATCCCGCAAAAGAACAAGAAAACAAACAAACAAAAAAACAACAACGACAACAAACCAGGGTTAGCGCCATACTGCGGCGAAACATTCTCCTCGGGGAGATCAGACCGAAGTTCAAATGGTAAATCCACTGTGAAGAAAAAGAAAGTATTGGACGGACTTGCGGAGTGGACGAAGACAAAGAGGGTAGGAGATGTACTTGTAGCAACAAGGGATACATTCGTATGGAAGTCCATAATCGCCAACGCCATGCTGCAGAGCACATGATGATGATGATGATGATGATGGGTAAGGGGATAGAACCATTGGGACAAGTGCTCCATTAAATTCACGCACCAACCAATGAAGTGAACGTCGAAGAAACACAGCTCTGTGTCTCAATCAGTTGTGCTGTTAATTAAACAAACACATCAGTCGTCAAACAGTCGCCGTGGCGAAGTGGTTACATAGCGTACTTCTGCCTTGGGACTTTATGGGTTTGAATTCCCTTTGGTTTATGATGATCTAATAATAACGATAATGATTATGATGATGATGATGATATTAATAATAATGATGATGACATAATAACAGCAACGACAGTAATGATGAAGATGATAACAACTACAATAAACACAACAACAACAATGATAATATAATAATAATAATAATAATTATAATGATAATAATAATAATAATAATATAATAGTGATGATGATGATGATATAATAACAATAATAATGATGATAATAATATGAGAATGATAATAATATTACTACTACTAATAATAGTAATAATAATAACGCTGCTGCTGCTGCTGCTACTGCTGCTGCTGTGATGATGATGATGATGATGACGACGAGGACGACAATACTGATAGCAATAAGAGTAGTAGCAGTAGTAGTAGTAGTAGTAGTGATTGATGATCATGATGATCATAATCATGATGACGACGACGACGGCGATGATGGTGATGACGACGACAACGACGATGACAATGATGACGGTGACGACGCCGCCGACGACGTCGATGAGGATGATGTTGACGAGATGATTAGAGTCATAATAGTAATTCCTTGCCTGAAACTTCTTCTTCTTCTTCTTCTTCTTTCTTCTTCATCATCATCATCATCATCATCATCATCATCATCAATCATCATCATCATCATCATCATGTTTAAAACCCAGCCGACTATGCCCAGCCTTGTCGGGGCTACAACCTGCCATCAGTGTACTCCTCACTTATTCAGTCGCACTGTCGTGAGTTCGCTCACGGCGGTGCGCACTGAAGCCAGTTCTCAACCCAGCAATTGCCCTGAAGAAATCGGCTGGATCGCCAATGAAAGCTACGCAGTAAGTAGCCTTTTTTGTAACTGAGAGCCAGGTTCAACCAGGTAGCCATTACAACCATCTTAAAAAAAAAAAAAAAATTAAAAAAAAAAAAAAAACACCATCACCTTCATCCTGCAAGAATCACCTCGAAAAGACAAGTACGTGCACACAGTGCATTCGCGCACATAATCTAAAGGACATGACCCTGGTATTGACCATTCCGCCCAATCTATCACCAGCGGGGTTAAAAAGCTGAATACAACCGAATAAACATATCTAAGAATACTAAACATTTATAGAAACTGGTCTAAATTACCATAAATTGCTTTTACACATCGCGATTCCTTAAAGCCAAAAAAATGCAGCTGATAAACGTATCTAATTATCTGTCCTGATAGAAAGTATTAAGGCTTGAAAGAATACAAATAGATGAATGGAAAATAATAGGAAGAGATGACAGAAAGCAAAGGAGCAAGATAGAAACAAAGAGAGTGACAGAAAAGAGGACATTTCTTGCACAGAATTTCCAGAAGGTGGGGACAGTATTTATACTGAAAGAGCCCCTGGCATACCTATGGGGATGGGCGGGGGATAGGGTGGGGGTGGGGGTCCGAGAAGCGTTAGAGAGCCCTGCCAACATGCCTCACATCTCTCCCCTCTCTCTGTGTGTCGGTCTGTCTGTCTATATGTCTGTCTCTGTCTGTCCGTCCAGCTGGCTGTCTGTCTGTCTGTCTGTCTGTGTCTGTCTGCTTCTCTCTCTTTCTCTCTTTGTCTGTCTGTTTCCCTCTCTGTCTTTCTCTGTGTCTCTCTCTGTCTCTCTCTGTCTCTGTCTCTCTCTGTCTCTGTGTCTTTCTGTTTCTGTCCTTGTTTCTTATCTCTGTCTCTCTCTGTTTCTGTGTCTCTCTGTCTCTGTCTCTGTGTCTCTCTGTTTCTGTCTCTGTCTCTCTGTCTCTGTCTTTCTCTGTCTCTGTGTCTCTCTGTTTCTGTCTCTGTCTCTGTGTCTCTGTCTCTCTCTGTCTCTGTGTCTCTCTGTTTCTGTCTTTGTTTCTTATCTCTGTCTCTGTGGCTCTCTCTGTCTCTCTCTGTCTCTGTGTCTCTCTGTTTCTGTCTCTGTCTCTCTGTCTCTGTCTGTCTCTGTCTGTGTGTCTCTCTGTTTCTGTCTCTGTCTCTCTGTCTCTGTCTCTCTGTTTCTGTCTTTGTTTCTTATTTCTGTCTCTGTCTCTGTGTCTGTTTCTGTGTCTTTCTGTTTCTGTCTTTGTTTCTTATCTCTGTCTCTCTGTCTCTGTTTCTTTCTTTGTTTCTTATTTCTGTCTCTGTCTCTGTCTCTTTGTCTCTCTGTTTCTGTCTTTGTTTCTTATCTCTGTCTCTGTCTCTCTCTCTCTCTCTCTGTTTCTGTCTTTGTTTCTTATCTCTGTCTCTGTCTCTCTCTCTCTCTCTGTTTCTGTCTTTTTTCTTATCTCTGTCTCTCTGTCTCTCTCTGTCTCGGTCTCTGTTTCTTTCTTTGTTTCTTATTTCTGTCTCTGTCTCTTTGTCTCTCTGTTTCTGTCTTTGTTTCTTATCTCTGTCTCTCTGTCTCTCTCTGTCTCGGTCTCTGTTTCTTTCTTTGTTTCTTATTTCTGTCTCTGTCTCTTTGTCTCTCTGTTTCTGTCTTTGTTTCTTATCTCTGTCTCTGTCTCTCTCTCTCTCTGTCTCTGTGTCTCTGTGTTTCTGTCTTTGTTTCTTATCTCTGTCTCTGTCTCTCTCTCTCTCTCTGTTTCTGTCTTTGTTTCTTATTTCTGTCTCTGTCTCTCTCTCTCTCTGTCTCTGTGTCTCTGTGTTTCTGTCTTTGTTTCTTATTTCTGTCTCTGTCTCTGTGTCTCTGTGTTTCTGTCTTTGTTTCTTATCTCTGTCTCTGTCTGTCTCTCTCTGTCCTCTTGTCTCTGTGTTTCTGTCTTTGTTTCTTATCTCTGTCTCTGTCTCTCTCTCTCTGTCTCTGTGTCTCTGTGTTTCTGTCTTTGTTTCTTATCTCTGTCTCTGTCTCTCTCTCTCTGTCTCTGTGTCTCTGTGTTTCTGTCTTTGTTTCTTATCTCTGTCTCTGTCTCTCTCTCTCTGTCTCTGTGTCTCTGTGTTTCTGTCTTTGTTTCTTATCTCTGTCTCTGTCTCTCTCTCTCTGTCTCTGTGTCTCTGTGTTTCTGTCTTTGTTTCTTATCTCTGTCTCTGTCTCTCTTCTCTCTGTCTCTGTGTCTCTGTGTTTCTGTCTTTGTTTCTTATCTCTGTCTCTGTCTCTCTCTCTCTGTCTCTGTGTCTCTGTGTTTCTGTCTTTGTTTCTTATCTCTGTCTCTCTGTCTCTCTCTGTCTCGGTCTCTGTTTCTTTCTTTGTTTCTTATTTCTGTCTCTGTCTCTTGTCTCTCTGTTTCTGTCTTTGTTTCTTATCTCTGTCTCTCTCTCTCTGTCTTCTGTCTCTGTGTCTCTCTGTCTCTCTCTGTCTCTGTCTCTCTGTTTCTGTCTTAGTTTCTTATCTTTGTCTCTGTCTCTCTGTCTCTGTCTGTCGTCTTCCTCTCCTCTCTCTCCCCCCCTTTCTCTCTCTCTCCCTCTCTGTGTCTTGTTAACAAACTTACGCACGTGTTTTAACACTCGCCGCCCATCTTTGCCTTTGTCTATTGATTTCCTTGTTTGTACAAAGGTGTGTGAGAGAGCATGTGTGAGTGCTTTCAAGGGGACAGAGAGAGAAGTATGGGGGGGGGGGGGGGTGGTAGTGTGCTTAAGATTGTTACTTTTAGTTTTACAACAGTGCCTGTTCGTGTGTGTGTGTGTGTGTGTGTGTGTGTGTGTGTGTGTGTGTGTGTGTGTGTGTGTGTGTGTGTGTGTGTGTGTGTGTGTGTGTGTGTGTGTGTGTGTGTGTGAGTGTATGTGTGTGTGTATGTGTATGTGTGTATGTGTGTGCGTATGTCCGTGTGCGTATGTGTGTGTATGTATGTGTGTGCCTGTGTGTGTGTTTTGTGTTTGTACATGTGTTTTGATGTGTGTTCATGTGCATGTGTTTGCGTGAGTGTGTGCGTGTATGTGCGTGTATGTGTGTGTGTGCGTGTATGTATGTTAGTGTGTGTGTGCTTGCATAAATGCCTTCTTACAAGTTGTGTGGGCGTGCACGTATGTGTGTGTGCATAAGTGTGGTGCGTGTGAAAGTGTGTCTGCACACACACACACACACACACACACACACATACACACACGCGCGCGCGCGCGCACACACATCTCTTTCTCTCTCTCTATATATATATACATATACACATATAAACATACATTTCTCTCTCTCTCTATCCGTCTATCTATCTATACATATATATGTATATATATATATATATATATATATATATATATATATATAAGACAATACATGTAAATATATAAACAATAGATATATATATACATATATATATATATGGATAGGGTGAGGGACTCAAAGGATTAAATTTTTGCTTTGCTACCATTGTTGGCATTGCATGAATCTAGTGGACAGGGTGCGGGAGTCTAAGGGTTTAAGAAGTGGATGACAGAGAATCCCCCCACCCCACAACCTTTCCCCCACAAAGCAAACAGACGACCCCACAGCCCTCCAACGACAAGCACAACGAACCAGAAAAACACGAATATGGAATTAGAACCCGTATTTCATACAACCAGACAAGACAGGCCCAAAGTTCGGCCAACTGGCCTTCTATCATCATCACCATGTACCCTGCTGCATGGCGTTGGCGATCATGGCCCTCCATATGTGTCTATCCCTTGTTGCCGCAAGCACATCTTCCACCCTCTCTGTCCTCAGCCACTCTGCAAGTCTGTCCAATATTTTCTCTCTGGGTCTACCTGGTGCTCTCTTTCCCTCCAGCTTTCCTGTTGTGACCAGGTGCTCTAATTCCCCTTTCCTCATAAAATGGCCTAAAAATGTAACTGGCCTTTGTCAAGGTGTCCGTATCTCCCGTGCCCTGTAGACGCCAGGACATACGATGACACTGGTCTTTGTCAAGCTCAAACTTAAGATCACAAACGAACAAACACCAGATACAAAAATTAGGAGATTTAGTCCTATTCTCCCATTGGACGAAGCAGCGGGGAAGTTTCAGTCTTTTTCTCCTAATTTTTGTATTTGGTGTTTGTTTGTTTGTGATCTTACATTCACGCTTGACAAAGGCCAGCTGACCAAAAATCTGCGCCTGTCTTGCCTGGTTGTATTAAATACGCGTTGTGATTCTATTTTCGTGTTTTTCTGGTTCCGGTTTGCTTGAACGCGGGCAGTCACACTTGTTTTGGACCATGAACCTTAACACTAAAGACCCCAACTTGAAATCACTACAGACATGAGAGCAGTAAAGGAAACTGAACGTGGAGGTCGCCTAGAAGTATAAAAACTCCCTGTATAAAACGAAACATTCATATGGTCCGGCCTGACGTGTTGGTACGGTGATCATTATCAGTAAGGAACAAAGTGCTGAAGGTTCAAAGCCCTGATTGAACATTTTATCAATCTTGTTGTGGAAAGCCCAGTCTACTGCTCAGAGCTATACCAGGACTATAATCTTTGCAAAATGTGCAAAACACCTCGATGACGATGACCCTGAAAAAGAAAAAAACAACAACAACAACAAAACTGGAAAGGAAAATTAGGTACATATCACAATGCACAATGCACACACACACAAGAGTTACAGTATCACATATTTACGTCCCCTGTTTTAACATCAGCTGAAGACTTACACGCTTGTGCCGCCACAGTACAATTCAGTAATTCATTAATCTTGAATGTTTTGTCAGTCTACCTGCCAACAGGTCCAAATGACCAAAATACAGAATGGCTGCGTACGATACCAGATCTGCAGCACGGTAAATGGCTAATAGGTGGAGACTTTAATTCCCACTCTCCGTTCTGGGAAAAAGACTGTTGCACTGTTACAAGCAATCGTTTGGGAGTGTCACTAGAATTCCTGATATCTCCAAACACCGGGCAACAGCCATCGATCTATCTTTGATATCACCACAGAGATACTTTGGGAAGTGATCACTTACCTATCATCATAACAATAACTAATGAAAACATCAGGATGAAAGACAGCACACCTGATATTATACCAAAATATAATTATACGCGCGCTGATTGGTCATTGTTTCGGACTGCTCTTGCTAAACAAAAATATAATTATGATGAAGGTGAAAATGTAGATGTTATGTTTTCTAAATTCCAGCAGTCAGTTCTAGCTGCTGCAGACCTCTCAATCCCGAAACTCAAATCTTTTAAGTCCAATAATCGTTTGGGTAATGTCTGGTGGACAGAGGCATGCGAAAAAGCAGTTCAGTATAAAAAAGAGAAATTCAAAGTCTACATCAAGAGCAGAAACCTGAAGATCATAAGGAAATGAAAACTGCTAACATCCAATGTAATAAAATCATCGCTGAAGCAAAAAAAGATTATTGGGCATCATACTGCACCAAAGAAATTTCAGATTTTAAGGATTTCCATAAAGTCTGGACAAAAATGAATCAAATGAAAAATGGAGCCAGCTTACCTAGGTGCCCAATATATAATTGATACATGTCACAAATTTCCTTCCGACATGGACAAAGCTGAAACTTTTGTGGATTTTTTTGCTGAAAATAGTAAAGTAGATGGTTTGTCTCCTACCTGCAAACACTACAGAGAAATGGCAGCTAACAACCTTATCTACACTGATCCAATACCTCAGAATGATCGCTGGTTTAATGCTCCAATCACCTTAGAAGAGCTAAAAAACTCAATCTTGTCTCTACACAACAAAAGGAGTTCGGTAGGTGTTGATACAGTTTCAACTGAAATGATTAAGCATCTTCCAGAAAACTATGTTACTTTCTTACACAAAATTTTTCAGAAATGCTGGGTGAGTGGAACTGTACCACAGGTATGGCAAAAGTCTATTGTTATACCTATATTAAAAGCAGGAAAGCCTAAAAACAACGAAAACAGTTACAGACCTATTGCTTTGACGTCCCATACGAGCAAACTAATGGAAAGATTGGTCTTAAACAGACTTGTACATTACTGTGATAAAAATAACGTTATTCCTGTAAACCAGGCGGGTTTTAGAAAAGGGAGATCCACAGTTGAGCACCTGGTTAAACTTACAACTCAGATAAAACAACAGTTTGCCTGCTGAAAAAGTCTTTTGGCAACTTTTTTTGATGTGAAAAAAGCGTATGATCAAGTTTGGCATACACGTTTATTGTACAAGCTGAAATCTATTGGTTTATCTGGCAATATGTATAATTATATTAAGTCCTATTTAGCCAATAGAACAATTCAAGCAAGAGTGGGAACAAGTTATTCTACTTCGCGACGTCTTGATATGGGAATCCCTCAAGGTTCAGTGATAGCACCTATTTTATTTAGTATCCTTATACAGGATCTTCCTAATGCACTCTCAAATCGTGTTGTTTTGGTACAGTACGCTGATGATATATGTATTTGGATGAATATTACTTTAAAAAAGACAACTCCACAGAGAGCACAAAATTACATCAGGAAGTTGTATCAGTCTGATCTTGATAATCTTGGAAACTACATGTTAGAAAATGGACTGTCGTTATCAGCGGAAAAAACTAACATGATGCTTTTTAATCCTGGTGGTACTTTAAGTCACTTGCCTACTTTCAAACTGCATGGTGAAGTGCTACATTACAAGCAGGTTGTAAAATTTCTGGGAGTCTTTATAACATCGAAATTAACCTGGAATGTCCATTTTGATTATATTTTAACAAAAGCAAGGAAAGCCTTAAATTTTCTAAAGATAATAAGCAGATTACCATGGGGAATGGATACAAACATACTACTTCATCTGTCAACAGCACTTGTAAGATCTAAATTATCCTATGCACAAGAAGTGTTCTTCAGTGCACCAAAATATTTACTAAAGAAGATTCAAAACTTAGACTGCAAAAGTCTTAAAATTGCACTAGGTGTACCAGTCCATGCTTCTTGCCTGGAAACGTACAAAGTTGCTGGAATTCTGCCTCTGAACAATTATCGTGAGTTAGCGACAGCAAAGTTTGCCGTTAGAACTTCTTCACAAACGGACAATTTTGTGAGTAAGGAAGTAAAAATCAGGTCAGATGTTGACTTTCCGAAACGAGCAAAGAACATTTCATCACAAATGACTGTTGCAACTTACGTATCTGACCTGGTCAAACAGTCTAACATAAATCTGGATGAAATAGCTGAAACACCATCCACAACGACCATCCCTACATGGGAAATGCTAAAAGCTACTTTTGATATTGATTATACGGATGCTAAGAAATATGAAAACGTTAACATTTCGATATGCAGAGCAAGAGAACACATCGATGAAAAATACCGTACCCACCTCCATATTTTTACCGATGGATCAGTCTTAGAAAATAAATGTGCTGGAGCAGCATTTTATGTCCCAAAATATAAAATAACAAAGTCATTTTTCATTGGGGCAAATATATCTATCTTTACAGCGGAATTAGTCGCTATTTTACAAGCGTTGCATTATCTAGTAAACCTTACACATGTATTTTTCAAAGTAGTTCTCTTTGTTGATTCAAAATCTGTATTATATGCCTTGCAGTCTTTTGATACAGACACAAGACCTGATATAATTACTGAGGCAAATCATCTTATACATCGTTTAAGGATAAAAGGTACAGATCTCAGTTTATGCTGGGTGCCTTCTCACGTTGGTCTTCACGGCAACGAAGTAGTTGACAGAGCAGCTAAGCAAGGTGCACACAATTCTGATAATACTACAGAATTACGTATTAATACTTCCGTAAAAGAAGCTTGCAACTTGCTAGAATCAGCCTCATGGATTCGTTTTCATGAACATTTCCATGAAAAGTTTGTGTCACAACAAATGATAAAACTTTCATTTCAAAATGTGTGTAAAAAATTGCAGTTTTCTTCCATATATCATTTCAGAACGATTGTTGCTGTTCATTTTCGTATTCAGCTAAACGCATTGAAAACAAAATACTGTAAAAACGTTCTTTTTTACCAAAAATGTTTACACAAGAAAATTATTCTGAAACTCATTTTAAAGAAGTAACTTCCGATCAATTTTTGTCAGTTAAAATTTCAGAATCGTTGGTTCACAGTCCTGTTAATGCATTACTTTAAGTTTATGAAGTTTGTACTTTAGAGTTAAATTTTCCATACACATTGTTCACTGGCTCCCTGTATCAAAGCGCATACAGTACAAACTAGACACCATGTGCTACAAAAGCCTCAATAACGCAGCCCCCGATTACCTGTCAAGCCTACTTGAGATCTATCTTCCCTCACGTACCCTCCGCTCTGCCTCCGATCCTCTGACTTTTCGCTTTCCACGCACTAAGCTCAATACCTATGGTCCACGAGCCTTCTCTGTTTCTGGTCCACTCTCCTGGAACAAACTTCCTCTCTCAGTCCGTCAGCAACCTACTTTTGTCTCCTTCAAGTCCGCTCTCAAAACTCACCTTTTCTCCTCCGCATAAAATCCTAACCTCACTCAACCCCCCCCCCCCCCCCCCCCCTCTGCAGCCTGTCTCCGCTCGGAGGGAATCACATGGTTATAATATATAATTGTATATGCTATGCTCTCTATAATTTTCCATTGGTTTTATTCTTGCTTTTATTGCTTTTATTCTTTCTCCCCATTTATAGCCATGCGTGTGTGTGTGTGTGTGTGTGTGTGTGTGTGTGTGTGTGTGTGTGTGTGCGTGCGTGTGTGTGCGTGCGTGCGTGCGTGCGTGCTTGCGTGTGTGTCTGCTTCAGCGCTTAGATTTGATTTTATCAAGATTTTGCGCTATATAAATATTGTAATTATTATTATTATTATTATTGATGTTAAATGTTAGTGTTAAGTTATTGTTCCATTTTTCTATTTCCCACCTACTTATGTCTATAACTATGTCTCCTATACTTTTTTTTTTTTTTTCCGTCTAATATCAATCATAGTGAAAAGATGTTAAATCAAAGAACGAACACACACACACACACACACACACAAACATACACACACACACACACATATATATACGTGTATATATACAGTATATATATATATATATATATATATACATACATACATACATACATACATACATACATACATACATACATACATACATACATACATAATTAACCCTTTGACTCCCGCACCCCATCTACCAGTTGCAAAAACTTAACCCTTTGGATTCTCTCATCCTATCCACCAGCTTCCCATAGGAAGCTGGTGGATAGGGTGAGGGAATCAAAGGTTTAAGTGTTTACTTTGCTAGTATGGTTGAAAATGCGGGATGATGATGAACAGGGTGCGGGAGTCAAGGGGTTAAAAACGCACACACTCTAAGACATCCATATCTTCCAAACCAATGTGGCCATCAGCGTTGAAGCAAATAGGAGCAAGAACAAAACACGGCAGGCACAAACATTCGGCCAACTGGCCTTTGTTAAGCGATGAAACAGACATCATCATCAGGTGCCTTGCCGCATGGCGTTGGCGATTATGGACTTCCATCTGTCTCTATCACTTGTTGCCCCAATCATCTCTTCCACCCTCCTTGTCCCCAGCCACTCCGGAAGTCCGTCTAGTATCCTCTCCCTGGGTCTACCCGGTGCTCTCTTTCCTTCCAGCTTTCCCGTTGTGACCAGGTGCCCCAATTCCCCCCTCCTCATAAAATGGCCCACAAATGTTGCCTGTCTTTTCGTAATCTTCCTAATGATTGATCTACATGTGTCTGCCTCCTTCAAGACTGTCTCGCTTGCTTTCCCCGCTGTCCATGGAACAGATAACAAAGTATAAGCACACAAAATTTAAAGAAAAAAAAATCAAGACTTAGACTTGAAACCAGATAAACATGAACATAGAATCAGAACGCGTATTAATACAGCCAGACAACACAGGCACAAATTTTCGGCCAACTGGCCTTTGTCAAGCGTACAAAAAAAATATAGAACAAACACAAAAATTAAAAGAAAAAAATCAACAATCGGACTTGAACCAGATAAACATGAACATAGAATCAGAACACGTATTTAATACAACCAGACAACACAGGCGCAACTTTTCGGCCAACTGGTCTTTGTCAAGCGTAAGACCCACAAAAGAACCAGAAAACATTAAAAAAAATTAGGAGAAAAAGACCACGAAAACTTCCCTGCTGCTTCGTCTAGTCGGTATCTTGCTCTTTTCTCTCGAAATTTTGAGTATTTGTTGACAGTCTTGTGTCTTGTCCTGTGCTGTGACATTACAAACGCGTTGTGATTCTATTTTTGTGTGTTTTTTTCTAACACCCATGAACGTTTTGTTGGTAAGTTTTCAGGCCATCTGTAAAGACAGAAGTGAGCTGGAGCCAGGCACAGCACATTGCCCAAAGGCCACTAGCAGGCTGGGGACTGGCACATGTATGCATCATGACTGGTGTTGACACGGCGCAACAGGACAACATGTCTTTACGCGCACTGCTGGGCGAGAATTTGGCCTTTAGGCAAAATCTGTGTTTTGCTCTTTCTGTCTGTCTGTCTCTGTCTGTCTGTCTCTGTCTGTCTGTCTCTGTCTGTCTGTTTCCTCTTGTCTTGTGTTGTGTCTCTCTGTGTGTCTCTCTGTGTGTGTCTCTCTCTGTATCTTGTGTATCTCCGTGTGTGTCTCTCTCCTGTCTGTGTCTCTCTGTCTCTGTCTTCTGTCGTCTGTCTGTCTCTTCTCTTTCTGTCTCTGTGGTCTGTCTGTTTATCTGTCTATCTCTTCTGTGTCTTCGTCTCCCGATTCTCTCTCTCTCTTGTCTCTCTCTCTCTTCTGTCTTCTTCTCTCTCTCTCTCTCTCTCTGTCTCTCTCTCTTCTGTCTCGTCTGAATGTCTGTCTTGTTTCTCTGTCTCGTCTGCTTCAAATCGTTTCACTCTCTCTTTCTCTCTCTCCTCCTGTCTCTCCTCTCTCTCTCTCTCTCTCTCTCTGTCTGTCTGTCTCTGTGTCTTTTGTCTGTCTCTGTCTCTGTCGTCTGTCTGTTTCTCACTTTTCAACCTCTACTCCTTTTCCTATCCCCCAGTCACACCTCACCCCTAAAACCTGTTCACTGGTCATAGGACTTTACAGTAAAGACTGAACTTTGCAGTGTTTCGACAGGCATTCACCGCACTCAGAAAATTCCCTGTGCCCTCCACCCAAATCTGCCGGTAAACTCTATGGCCACAGCCGCTCATATGATCCGCAATATTAACCCTTTAACTCCCGCACCCTATACCAACCAACAGCATAAACTTAACCCTTTGATTCCCCCACCCTATTCACCAGCTTCCTGTTGGAATAGGGTGAGAGAATCAAACGGTTAAGTTTTTGCTTTTGCTAGTATGATTGACAGTGCAGGATGCTGGTGACAGGGTGCAGGAGTCAAAGGGTTAAACAGACGCCATCACCGCACTGTCCCTGTGCGTGGTGGTCAAGAGAAGTAAACTTGTGGACACATATTATTGAAACACTGTCACCGGCTATCAGAGAAAGAGAGGGGAATGGCTGACTCCAACTTCCTGACCACCAAGCTCTTGGCAGCCGACAGGAACTAGAGAGAGAGGGGGGGGGGAGGGAGAGAGAGAGAGAGAGAGAAGAGAGACAGAGACAGAGAGAGAAGAGACAGAGAGAGAGACGAGAGAGAGAAGAGCAGAGACAGAGGACAGAGAGAGAGAACAGAGAGAGACAGACGAGAGAGAAGACAGAGAGACAAAAGACAGAGAGACAGAGAGAGAGAGAAGAGAGAAACAAAACCATTCTGCTCCGCCTTCGCCTAACACCCACCCTTTCTGCTTTTAAGTCCAATTTACAAAACCCACCTCTTTTACCAACAATGAATTCTACGACTACATCTTTCCCTCAATCTGTGTATTCAATATTGTAAGGTGGTCTTTGTGGATTGTGAGCATATGCCTGGTGGATGAGTGCACTTTGATTTGAATTGTATAAATACTGTAATTATTATTATTCATTATTACAGAGAGACAGACAGACAGA
>JAPXFY010000028.1:14941409-14946409 GCA_030674185.1 Monoplex corrugatus
AACTCCACAGCATCATGATTATCATCCTCATCGACATCATCATCATTGCACTGTAAAAAAAAAACTGTGCCAGCTTCTGTGGTCATTAAGATTGTGTAGAAAATGGGACCAAAAAAATTTAAAAAAAGAAAAGGTGAGCACAAAGGTAACCTCCCTGAGTGTGATGATCCCAGAAAATAATTAAGGATATGCACCTGGCATTGGACATTACCAAATTTATTATCAAGGGGATTGTAAAAAAAAAAAAAAGAAGACCGAATGTAATTCAGTAATGCATAACATACAAGAGAACATAAAACATAGATAAACATAAGAACTGGTCTATTGTAGGCTACCTGAAATTACCGCTAAGCACTTCGCATTATTCTTAGAGCTAAAAATGCAATATTCTATAGCCAGTTACCAGTCTTGTTAAATAGAAAGTATGTAAGGTTTTATGTAAAACACTCAGAAGAATGGACCAGCAAGGCAGAAAATGACAAAGGAAAGAGATAACAGAAAACAAAGGAGCAAAACACATGTGACCTCCCACCACGAAATCAGTCTTAACTCGCAGTCAGTCGAACAGCACTAGGAGCTGAAAAGGTGACTGAGGGTCAGTCTGGGGTTTTTGACTTTTTCCTCAAATATGATTTTTGTAGACTATAATCTATCCCCCACAGAAAGTTTTTTCTTGAAAAAATATTATTTATCAATTTAAATCGGTATTTCAATGCACTGATCGCAGCAGAAAGAACGCAATTTCCTACCAAAAGTAGCTATTTTTGTCTCTTATTATGAACCGTAACCTGTACAGTACCCACACATGTAATATACTAATGGAAAGCTCTTTGGTGCACCTTTCAGATAATGACAGCGAAAATTACAAACAAACTGGGTCAAAGCCACCAAATAAAGAAATTCAAGGAAAATGTGTAGGAGAGCACACAAAAACTTTAGAGGCCGTTTTCTCAAAATAGCCGTCATACAACTTGATGACTTTAAACATACATAACTTCTACTTTTTTTTTTTTTTGAGTACAAGTTTTATTCAAGTACCAAAATAATCAGCAGAATGTACACTTTCCAGTGATATGTATATCTCAAAATGCCCCAAACGCTAGTTAAGATGATTTCGTGTGGGAGGTCACAATTACAAAAAGAATGACGAAGAGAGGAAAATTCTAAACAGATTTTCCAGAAGGTGGGGGATAGCATGTATACTGAAAGATACCCTGGTATTCTCAAGGGGAATCTTAATGGATGTATAGTTACGGATATAGATTTATATAAGACTTGATTGGTTCCTTGTGCCGTAGAGCTAAACAAGGCTGGCCGAACTTACAATGTCTACTCACCAAATGCCAGCATCACTGGACAGTTCACGTTCTCTACACGGAAGACAAGCACGTCTCAAAGATGGTTCTGCACAGAGAGCTGTAGTAAGAATATGGCGATCACAGAAGATCACTACAGCGACACAAGGATACCTTAAAGGCCAACCACACACACACACACACACATACACACACACACACACACACACGCACACACACACACACACACACATACGCACACATACACACACACACACACACAACACACGCACACGCGCACACACACACATACATACAGCACACACGTACATACACACATACATACATGTACACACACACTCTCTGTCTCTGTTTCTGTCTGTCTGTCTGTCTGTCTGTCTGTCTGACTGACTGTCTCTCTCTCTCTGTGTCTATCTCTGTCTCTGCATGTCTGTATCTCTCTCTCTCTGTCTCTCTCTCTGTCTCTCTGTCTGTCTCCGTCTGTCTGTCTGTCTCTCTCTCTGTCTCTCTCTCTGTCTCCGTCTGTCTGTCTGTCTGTCTCTTTCTCTCTTTCTCTCTCTCTGTCTCCGTCTGTCTGTCTGTCTGTCTGTCTTCTCTCTCTCTCTCTCTCTCTCTCTCTCTCTCTCTGTTCCCGATAAGAAACAACATCCCTTCTTTTTTGTCCTTCTGGAAACGGAGAAAGATCAGTGAATGCTGTCTGTCCGCTCCCCTGTAAGTACACTCAGGTCAAGCCTTCTCCTCCTTCCCTGCCCCCCCCCTCAACTAACCCCCGCCCCCCCCCCCTTCCCCGGTCACTTTCGTTTGATCTTTGATCTTATATTGGGCCCGTCACCGCCTGATGCCGAAGGATTATGCAAGCTTTTCTCAGGGTATAAAGAGAGGCCAGTCACCTGGAAAACCAAGTTCAGCGGTGAGATCGTTCCTGCTTCTCTAAGAGACTTCTCTCGTTGCCATTATGGAAGGTGAGTAGATATATCTTTTGTTCACTCATTTCCGCTTTGGTCGGATTGCTGGCAGTATGTTGTTGCGCAGTTTGCACGCTTCCCCAGTTCTTCAGTGGGTGTGCATGGTGGATGTTTCTATGTTGTCATAAGCATTTGGGATCAGCTACTTCGTGTTCCTACACAAAATCCTTGAGAGAGTTATTGCTGTGCAGTTTGCATACTCCCATTCTTCGGTGGATGTGTACGGTGAGTATTATTATTATTTTGTCGTAAGCACCTGGGATCAATTACATCGCGTTCGTATGCAAAATCCCATGAGATAGCTAAAGTGTTTTATTTACCGCCTCCGCTCCAAACTGGACAAGACGTAGGGTAGTGGTCTAACAATGTGCAATTCACTGGTCCTGTGGATTAGAGGACGGGAACAGGGCTAACAGCCCAGTCCTGGAAAAAATATCGACTTATTACAGAAACAAAAAACAGAAGAAACCAACACTGCAGTGTATGACGGTCTCGTAGAATCATCAGACGATAGACGTTGGCCCAGAACAAAGTGACGTACCTTCGTTGCTGTCCACGCTAATCGTATACTGTGCAGTTAGTAAGTAATAAGCCACACCCCCAAGCTGTCAAAGAGTGTAATCTGAAATTTCTGTTCAGTGTACAATGCCTAAAGAGTACACAGGCACAATGGCCATTCAAGAGTCGATTTGCTGTTATAGGACACAATAGGCCTCCTTTGGCTAAGGTCCACCACGGAAGACACGCCCTAGTTGTTTGTCGCCGCTGTTTGAGCAGAGTCGAGTGTCACTCCAGACAGCAGGTGTGAGCAGGGTGACAGGGAGAACCAAGCTGTTGCCCATGCAGCAGCTCCTCTCCCCTCCCCCCCCCCCCACACACACACACGGCCGACGGATCCAAAGGAATGGTGAAGGCCAGTGCAGTTTGGTGCCGAAATGTGGTTTCTAAGAAGAATGTTGAGAGTTCCATTGACAGCAAACAAAACAAACGAGACAGTCTTGATGGAGGCAGACGCAAGTAGATCATTCATAAGGAAGATTAGGAAAAGACAGGCAACATTTATAGGCCATTTTATGAGGAAAGGGGAATTGGAGCACTTGGTCACAGGGAGAAGATACTAGACGGACTTGCAGAGTGGCTGGGGACAAGGAAGGTGGCAGAGATGCTTGAGGCAACAAGTGATAGAGACAGATGGAAGTCCATGATCGCCAACGCCATGCGGCAAGGCACCTGATGATGATGATGAGTGTCGCAGGAGTTACCAGAAAGGCGCCAAAATCAGCATCAGTCTGCCTTCGGGATTCCGACTCCTGATTTTTTCTCGGGGTTGACTCCTTAAGTTTTTGCCGTGGACGGTATGGCCACAAGGCATAAAATATTTTGAAATCAGAGTTTACCTTCTCCTAGATGGGCTGCCGTCCCAGGCTGACCAGCCCCATCTGCCCGGATCAATCATGAACAGGTAGTAATGGATTAGATGAAGACCGATAGCAAACCAAGTGGCCTGACCTTATTCTCCTTGAAGAGAGGTATGGTAATATGACAAATATTTTAAAGTTTAAGCAAAATTATATTTCAACAACAGAGTGTATCGAACAATTTTTTTTCCTGCAGGAGCATCCCCTGGATCTCCATAGATTTCATAGAAACACCTTTTTACCGTGGACGTAGTCTGCCCCTGCCGTCTAAAGTTTCCACAAAGGGTAGACAATCAGAGATGAATCAAACATTAAGGAGAACGTTTTCTCAATTTCGAAATGCCATACACAGAACAATACAGAAATTCTGTGCTTTGTTTGCAGAACCAAAATGGATGATCAAGGACAAATTAAAATGATACATAAACTGAAAATATAAATTCATCAGTGGCCGTGGTGCGGTGATCAACACAACAGACTACCAACTGAAAGATGGCGGATTCGAATCCTGTCCGTTCTATCAAAAAGACTGGGATTTTTTCAGCTCCTACCTTAAAGGCTTGGAAAGGCTTAACATTAGCATTTTAGGACTAGGGGAAGTGAGATGGAAGGGGGCAGGCATGATAACATCAGGAGAATACTCAGTGATATACTCTGGTGGTAATTCACATGAAAGAGGAGTAGGCATCATAATGGACAAAGACAAATAATAATAATAATAATAATAATAATTACAATATTTATCATTTCGAAATCAAAAGCAGTTAAGGGATACTGGGCTGTGTCCGACAGAGTTTTGCTGGTCAAATTAGGAGGCAAACCATTTGATATCAACATCATTCAGGTGTATGCACAAACATCCGCAAGTACTCAGGAAGACATCGACAACTTCTACGAAGTATTAGAGATGGCCAAGAAAGAAAGAAAGGAAGGAAGGAAGAAAGGAAGGAAGAAAGAAAGGAAGGAAGAAGGAAGAAAGAAAGAAAGGAAGGAAGGAAGGAAGAAAGAAAGAAAGGAAGGAAGAAAGAAAGAAAGGAAGAAAGGAAGAAAGAAAGAAAGGAAGAAAGAAAGAAAGGAAGGAAGAAGGAAGGAAGAAAGAAAGAAAGGAAGAAAGGAAGAAAGAAAGAAAGGAAGAAAGAAAGAAAGGAAGGAAGGAAGAAAGGAAGAAAGAAAGGAAGGAAGAAAGGAAGAAAGAAAGGAAGGAAGGAAGGAAGAAAGAAAGGAAGGAAGAAAGGAAGAAAGAAAGGAAGAAAGGAAGAAAGAAAGAAAGGAAGAAAGAAAGAAAGGAAGGAAGAAGAAAG
>JAPXFY010000028.1:14951409-14953909 GCA_030674185.1 Monoplex corrugatus
CCCCTGACAATGATCAGCTGCTCCCAGTGGACGGTGACTGCACCCGCTTCCGGCGGTGTCACACGGGACACTTGACCCCACCCGAAAGTTGTGCCCAGGGTACAGCTTTCAGTTTCGATCGCCAGCTGTGTGTTTTCCCCAATGAAGTGCAGACACCTGGCTGTGCTCAACAGACAGAGCAAAGTGAGTAACGAACATGATAACAATGATAATGATGATGTCGATGATGATAATATGTGTGTGTGTATGTGTGTGTGTGTGTGTGTGTGTGTGTGTGTGTGTGTGTGTGTGTGTGTGTGTGTGTGTGTGTGTGTGTGTTTGTGTGTGTGTGTGTGTGTGTGTGTATGCATCTGTGTGTGTTTGTGTGTATGTGTATGCATGTGTGTGTGTGTGTGTATGTGTGTGTGGTGGTGGTCTTTGATTTAATGTCTATTCACTAAAGTGATTTTAGACACACACACACAAAAAAAGGGGGGGGGGGGATGATAAGAGGAGGAGTGAAGAGAATATTTGAAAATTGTCAATTTTGAACTTGAGAAAAGATGATCCAGAAAACAACTGTTTTAAAGAGGGGAAGGTAAAACTAACAAATAATGTTACCATAATTAACGATTTAAACAAACAAACTAACAAACAAAATTGATAAATATCTGGAAGAAATGAAGAAAAAAACAAACAAACTAATAATTGACTAACCATAACAGTGAACAAGTGAAATAACATTTTAAAGGTAATTCGCTATAGGACTTTTTGACAGGCTAACAAAAAATTCATACAGTAATGATGATGAGGCAAATATATCAGAAACTGTACTCATAGATAGTGTTGGAATATGTCGTTTTACCTTAACGCAAGAAAGAATATGACTATGTGTTATCTTCTTTCCACACAGACATACTATGTTCTTGGTGTATTTTGTTTTGAATGCATCAAGTTTCCATCTATACATAAGGGATTGTATAATTCTGCTGGCATGAAGCTGCTTAAGTATTTTGCTAACTTCAAAGGCTGCCAAACGGGGAGCTAATAACTCACCAGATTCAAACAATATCCAGCTTTCTCTCTCGTTGCATGAGAATTACACTTTAGTAGACAACTACGTCTGGAAGCAGTTCCAATTAAAACAGAAAAAGTATGATAAATGTCACATGAACTTTGAAGTATGTGTGTGTGTGTGTGTGTGTGTGTGTGTGTGTGTGTGTGTGTGTGTGTGTGTGTGTGTGTGTGTGTGTGTGTGTGTGTGTGTTTTATCAACATCTTTGAATCTCTCTCTCTCTCTCTCTCTCTCTCTCTCTCTCTCTCTCTCTCTCTCTCTCTCTCTCTCCCCTTTTCTCTCTATCTCTCTCTGTCTCTCTGTCTCTGTCTATCTGTCTGCCTGTTATACCATTATCATGCAGGGCAGCAGCGAAGGTTCTCCAATTCTGTCAGTCCAATGCCAGCCTCTGTATAGCATCCCAAGTGCATTTCAGGGCCTTTAGATCTTCTTATGTTGTTCGTCGCTAGATGTTCTGGGGTCTTCATCTCTTACGTGTTCCTTCTGATGTCCAGTGAGGGGCAGTCCCCATGGTATTATCCTCCTCCCTTCGGATGATGTATAAAATCCATATCCGTGGTCGTTTCGTGAAGATAGGGATACATATCAGAAAGTGCTACATATCAAAGGCAAAGACACTGAAAACAATCATGACGTCTTTATTAACAATAGAAAATGTTAAGGATTTCAAATATCTTGGTTCTGTAAAACCTGATGATGAAACCTGCTCCAAAGACATCAGAATAACAATCGGAATGGCAAACCAAAAGATGGTCCAACTCAACAACATCTGGAAAGACAGAGGCATACCAAAATAACCTGAACGTTCGATCTTTAGAATGTTTGATCTGACCAGTCATGATTTATGGCTGCGAAGCCTGGACTCTCAGAAAAGCTGATTGCAGAAGAATTGAGGCAGCAGAGATGTGGTTTTATCGGAGACTACTACGTGTCAAATGGACAGACAGAAGAACTCATAAAAGCGTCTTGGAAGAACTTGAACCATCAGAAAACTAACTAGCAGACATCAACAAGAGAAGACTAAAATACACCGGCCATGTGTCACGCGGCAAGAACACGGACCTCGTGGCAACTATTTTTCAAGGAAAAAAACAGTGGCAAAAAGGAAGAAAGACAGACAGACCTCCAATCTCATACATGGAGAACATAACCAACATCAGTGGCCCAAATATTCAAGAAATTGTCCGCAAAAGTTAAGACAGAGCAGCCTGGAGGGAGATGTTGGTGTCAAAGAGTGAAGAGGCCAACACTGAACCCTGTCAAAACATGTTTGTGGGATTTTTTGTGGTCCCTACCCAGAGTTGAGTGTGCTGTAGGCACACTGGGAAGACTGAGACCCCCCACAATTGAGTCTCATCTACTTCATGGATGTGTCATCGAAGGTATTGTTCAAACTTCCCAGGGCCAGGTTGACGCCAGGGTATATTACATGAGGAATCACAAAAT
>JAPXFY010000028.1:14968909-14973909 GCA_030674185.1 Monoplex corrugatus
ACCCTATCCACCAGCTTCCTGCAGGAAGCTGGTGGATAGGGTGAGGGAATCAAAGGGTTAAGTTTTTGCAGTTGGCGAATAGGGTGCGGGAGTCAAAGGGTTAAGAAATAAAGACTACTTAGATATGGTCATACAGCATGATCCAGTGGCCTTGCAAATCAGTCTTCCAGGCAACTGTTGCGGGAGGGAGATGGAGAGGAACACAGACACACAGACACACAGACACACAGACACACACATACACACCACCACCACCACACCACCACCACTACCACCACCAACAACAACAACCACAACCCGATCGATTGTTGACATTGCAGAACGGACACAGAAACCATTTGTAGAGACACAGGTTTTGACACACAACCAACAGAGCTGGAGGAATCTGGTGAACAGTTGTATAGTGCGATGCCCCAGTGACTCTTCGGGGAATTGAGGGAGGAGAAGAGAAGATACAAAAACAACAACAACAACAACAACAGTATTGATAATGATAAGAATAATAACATAATTGTTTGTTATTGTTATTATTATTGTTGTTATTATTATCATTATATTATTGTTTTTTTTTTTACTATGATCATTGTCATCATTATTACTATCATTTTTTTTACTATTATTATTGCTAAGGGAGTAAACCCTGACAGTAAATCCGGTGTGGGGCCCCTAAGGCGGTTGGATGGCAAACTTTGTCACTTTCCGGCAGCTCCTGCGGCCGCGTTGGCACCAAAACGTAACAGCCCTGCTGTTCCTTTGGATCTGTCAGCGAGGTGGAGAGGGGGGACAAGTTGCATGGGCAACAGCCTGTCTTCCATATTACACTGCCCAGGCTTACAACCGTCCATTCATCCACAAACACTCTGCACCTACGACCTGGAGAGGACACTCCAGCCTCGCTACTAACACTAGTGTCGGCACAACATGGGAAGCAACAGATACCGGTGATAAGTCATTGCTCAACTGGCGTAGAGCTGACGCCAGGGGTTGCTTTTGACGGTGGGAGAGACCTTCGTGTCTTTCTGGACAGCTACCGCCCGCCTAAGCTGGGCAGCCCCCAGCCAGTTAGGTGCTGTCCCGCCACGACCTGCCTTCTTCATTGGGTGCATGAAGATTAGGAGAAAATCTGACAAGCAGGTCGTTAATTATCGCACCAAACAAAAAGAAAAATTCAAATTCAAGAAACGGATCAGGAAAAGGATCAGCAGTGAAACTGGGCTGTTGGAATGTCCGAACAATGATGCCTGGGCTCTCCCAAGATCTGCAAGACATCAGCGACGCCAGAAAAACCGCCGTCATAAACAGCGAACTAAAGAGGCTCAATGTGGACATTGCCACTCTGCAGGAAACACGGCTGGCTGACTCAGGAACACTAAAGGAAAGGGACTACACCTTCTTCTGGCAAGGAAAGAGTTCTGATGCCCCAAGAGAGCACGGACTAGGCTTTGCAGTAAGGAACAGCCTGCTGAACATGATTGAAACAGGCAGTGGCGGTTCAGAACGACTCTTGACTCTCCGCCTCAACACCACCGAAGGCTATGTCACTCTCATCAGCGTTTATGCCCCAACTCTGTCCGCCTCTCCTGACACCAAGGATGAGTTCTACGATAATCTTGCATCAACCATAAGGAACATCCCCAGGACAGAACAACTTGTTCTCCTGGGCGACTTCAACGCCAGAGTGGGTGCAGACAATGACTCATGGCCCTTCTGCCTCGGTTCCTTTGGAGTGGGGAAAATGAATGAGAATGGACAGCGACTGCTTGAGTTTTGCGCCTGCCATGAACTGTGCATCGCCAACTCCTTCTTCAAGACGAAGCCTCAGCACAAAGTCTCCTGGAGGCATCCCCGCTCAAAACATTGGCACCAACTGGATTTGATCCTAGTAAGACGTGCCGCTATCAAAAACGTTCTCCACACTCGCTCTTATCACAGCGCAGACTGCGACACAGACCACTCTCTGGTATGTTGCAAGATCAGGCTACAACCAAAGAAGTTCCACTGCTCAAAGAAACAAGGGAACCCTCGCATTGACGTCAGCAAGATGTCTCAGCCAGATCTTGTAGAACAGTTCGCAGAGGCCTTTCAGAGAGAATACGATGCATTGCAGCCCAGAGACTCTGCCACTGAGAGATGGGAAACGCTACGAGACACCATGCACCGCATTGCTATGGCCACCTTTGGGAAGAAAACTGTGAAGTCCCACGACTGGTTTGAGGCCAAATCATCAGAGATGACTCCCACTGTTGAGGCCAAGCGTGCCGCACTCACCAAGTATAAGCGGTCACCCAGTGAGAAGAACCTGCAAATCCTCAGGGCTGCCAGAAGTAAGGTTCAGCTTAACGCCAGGCGCTGCGCAAACGAGTACTGGACAGAGCTCAGCGAAGAGATACAGAGTGCTGCTGAAAGAGGCAACATCCGAGGAATGTATGATGGCATCAAGAAGGCACTGGGACCAACACAGAGCAAGATCGCCCCCCTCAAATCCTCCACTGGGGAAGTAATCAGCAATCCTAGCCAACAGATGGAAAGATGGGCGGAACACTACTCCGACCTCTACTCCACACAGAACATGGTGTCCCCCTTAGCCCTCGATGCCACCAAGTGCATGCCGGTAATGGAAGAACTTGACGCAGAGCCAACTGCGGACGAACTCAGCAAG
Source organism: Monoplex corrugatus (assembly GCA_030674185.1). Lineage (NCBI taxonomy): Eukaryota > Metazoa > Mollusca > Gastropoda > Littorinimorpha > Ranellidae > Monoplex > Monoplex corrugatus. The sequence continues at coordinate 14,971,569 of JAPXFY010000028.1, forward strand.
GCCATTGATAGCCTGGCATCAGGGAAGGCACCTGGCAACGACGGAATTCCCCCAGACCTCATCAAGCATTGCAAGACTTCTCTTCTGCACCCTTTGCACGCAGTTCTCTGTCAGTGTTGGAATGAGGGAGCTGTACCACAGGACATGAGGGACGTCAAGATCGTCACCCTGTACAAAAACAAGGGCGAAAGGAGCGACTGCAACAACTACAGAAGTATCTCGCTCCTCAGCATTGTTGGCAAAGTCTATGCTCGGGTCCTCCTAATCCGCTGCAGAAACTGGCTGAACGCGTCTACCCGGAATCACAGTGTGGTTTTCGAGCAGAGAGATCCACGGTAGACATGGTCTTCTCCCTTCGCCAAATCCAAGAGAAGTGCAGAGAGCAGCGGATGCCCCTGTATGTGGCATTCATTGACCTCACCAAGGCCTTTGACCTAGTCAGCAGAGATGGCCTTTTCAGGGCTCTCCGAAAAATCGGCTGCCCCCCCCCCCCCCCCAAACTGCACAGCTTAATTGAGTCCTTCCACTCAAACATGAAAGGGATGGTGCAGTTCAACGGAAACCTCTCCAAGCCCTTCGACGTACGCAGCGGTGTGAAACAAGGCTGCGTCCTGGCCCCAACCCTCTTTGGAATCTTCTTCGCTCTCCTCCTGAGGCATGCGTTCAGCACAGCGCAAGAAGGGATCCACCTGAGGACCAGATCAGATGGCAGGCTCTTCAACCTCGCCCGCCTCAGAGCAAGGACAAAGGTCCGTGAAGCCCTCATCAGAGACATGCTATTTGCCGACGATGCCGCAGTTGTGACCCATACTCAGCGGGACTAATGGACCGCTTCTCCCAGGCCTGCAAAGATTTTGGTCTGACCATCAGTCTTAAGAAGACAAACGTCCTGGGCCAAGACACGCCATCTCCACCAGCCATCACCATTGATGACTACGAGCTTGAAGCCATCCATCAATTCACATATCTTGGGTCCATCATCACTGATAACCTCTCCCTTGACACAGAGGTCGACAAGAGGATCGGGAAGGCAGCCACAACACTAGCCCGCCTCCCACAAAGGGTGTGGACAAACCCCAAGCTGACCACAAAGACAAAGATGGCTGTATATAATGCCTCTGTCCTCAGCACCTTGCTGTATGGCAGCGAGGCGTGGACCACGCATGCTCATCAGGAGAAAAGGCTCAATACCTTCCACCTGAGAAGCCTACGGCGCATACTTGGCATTTCCTGGCAAGACAAGGTGACCAACACCGAAGTCCTAACCTACGCTGGCCTCCCAACCATGCATACCATGCTGAGACAGCGTCGGCTGCGCTGGTTGGGCCACGTTCGCCGCATGGAAGATGGTCGCATCCCAAAAGACATCCTTTATGGTGAGCTTGCCACAGGGCAGAGAAACATTGGCCGCCCACAGCTGAGATACAAAGACGTTTGCAAGCGTGACATGAAGGCGCTTGAGATCAACACTGAGTCCTGGGAGGACCTCGCAGACGACCGCAACAGCTGGAGAACTACTCTCAAGAAACAGCTGCGGATTGATGAGGACAAACTGTCAGCTGCTGCAGCAGAAAAGCGAGTTCGCAGAAAAGGGATGACAGCCAACAGACCAGCATCAGCATACACATGCGACCGCTGCGACAGAGACTGCCTCTCTCGCATTGGTCTTTACAGTCACAGGCGACGCTGCTTGGACCAAGCAGACAGCCCATCTAGACATTAGAACGGATGTACTTTGTCCATGGTCAGTCATGACCGAAGGAGGCCTACTACTACTGTTATCATTATTGTTATTGTTGATATTTATTATCATTATCACTATTACTATTATTACTATTATTATGCCAATGTTCATGTTTCTGTTTATCACAATATGTACTTAGTTTCATTAAGATCTCTACTGATTATTATCGTCATTTGTTGCTTCTGCTGTTCTTTAATTTGTGTGTGTGTGTGTGTGTGTGTGTGTGTGTGTGTGTGTGTGTGTGTGTGTGTGTGTGCGCGTGTGTTTGTGTGTATGCGCGCGTGTGTGTGTGTATGCGTGTGTGTGTGTGTGTGTGTGTGCGCGTGTGTTTGTGTGTGTGTGTGTGTGTGTGTGTATGTGTGTGTGTGTGTGTGTGTGTGTATGTGTGTGTGTGTGTGTGTGTGTGTGTGCGCGTGTGTTTGTGTGTATGCGCGCGTGTGTGTGTGTATGCGTTGTGTGTGTGTGTGTGTGTGTGTGTGTGTGTGTGTGTGTGTGTGTGTGTGTGTGTGGTGGTCTTTGATTTAATGTCTATTCACTAAAGTGATTTTAGACCAAAAAAAATTTTAAAAAATTTAAAAAAAGGGGGGGGGGGGGGGA
>JAPXFY010000028.1:14978909-15001409 GCA_030674185.1 Monoplex corrugatus
ACGATAATCTCCCCTACATTCCTTAAAATCCCCCTCTACCAAGACGATAATCTCCCCTACATTCCTTAAACATCCCCCTCTACCAAGACGATAATCTCCCCTACATTCCTTAAACATCCCCCTCCTCCAAGATGATAATCTCCCCCCCCACATTCCTTAAACATCCCCCTCTACCAAGACGATAATCTCCCCTACATTCCTTAAACATCCCCCTCTACCAAGACGATAATCTCCCCTACATTCCTTAAACATCCCCCTCTACCAAGACGATAATCTCCCCTACATTCCTTAAACATCCCCCTCTACCAAGACGATAATCTCCCCTACATTCCTTAAACATCCCCCTCTACCAAGACGATAATCTCCCCTACATTCCTTAAACATCCCCCTCTACCAAGACGATAATCTCCCCTACATTCTTTAAACATCCCCTCTACCAAGACGATAATCTCCCCTACATTCCTTAATCATCCCCTCCTCCAAGATGATAATCCCCCCTACATTCCTTAATCATCCCCTCCTCCAAGATGATTAATCTCCCTTACATTCCTTAATCATCCCCTCCTCCAAGATGATAATCCCCCTACATTCCTTAATCATCCCCTCTCCAAGATGATAATCCCCCTACATTCCTTAAACATCCCCTCCTCCAAGATGATAATCTCCCATACATTCCTTAAACATCCCCCTCTACCAAGATGATAATCTCCCATACATTCCTTAGAACCCCCCCCCCCCTTACCAAGATGATAATCTCCCCTACATTCCTTAAACATCCCCCTCTACCAAGATGATAATCTCCCATACATTCCTTAGAACCCCCCCCCCCCCCTTACCAAGATGATAATCTCCCCTACATTCCTTAAACATCCCCCTCTACCAAGATGATAATCTCCCATACATTCCTTAAACATCCCCCTCTACCAAGATGATAATCCCCCTACATTCCTTAAACATCCCCCTCTACCAAGATGATAATCCCCCCTACATTCCTTAAACATCCCCCTCTACCAAGATGATAATCTCCCCTACATTCCTTAAACATCCCCCTCTACCAAGATGATAATCCCCCCTACATTCCTTAATCATCCCCTCCTCCAAGATGATAATCCCCCCTACATTCCTTAAACATCCCCTCCTCCAAGATGATAATCTCCCATACATTCCTTAAACATCCCCTCTCTACCAAGATGATAATCTCCCATACATTCCTTAGAACCCCCCCCCCCCTACCAAGATGATAATCTCCCCTACATTCCTTAAACATCCCCCTCTACCAAGATGATAATCTCCCCTACATTCCTTAAACATCCCCCTCTACCAAGATGATAATCTCCCCTACATTCCTTAAACATCCCCCTCTACCAAGATGATAATCTCCCCTACATTCCTTAGACATCCCCCTCTACCAAGGCGATAATCTCCCCTACATTCCTTAAACATCCCTCTCTACCGAGATGATAATCTCCCATACATTCCTTACACATCCCCCACTACCAAGGCGATAATCTCCCCTACATTCCTTAGACACCCCCTCTACCAAGATGATAATCCCCCCTACATTCCTTAGACATCTCCCTTTACCAAGATGATAATCCCCCCCTCTCTACATTTCTTAGACACCCCCTCTACCAAGGCGATAACCCCTCCCCCCTAATTCCTTACTCTCCTCTACTAAGAAGATAATCTCCCCTACATTTCTTAGACACCCCCTCTACCAAGGCGATAACCCCCCCCCCCCTAATTCCTTACTCCCCTCTACTAAGAAGATCATCTCCCCTACATTTCTTAGACACCCCCTCTACCAAGATTATCATCTTAAACAAAGACAGGAACTAAACAAGACAAAGACACCAACTAGAAAATCCTACATAGACACCAACTAGAAAATCCTACTTAGGACAAAGAAACCAACTAGAAAATCCTACTTAGACATAGACACCAACTAGAAAATCCTACTTAGACATAGACACCAACTAGAAAATCCTACTTAGGACATAGATACCAACTAGAAAATCCTACTTAGGACATAGACACCAACTAGAAAATCCTACTAAGACATAGACACCAACTAGAAAATCCTACTTAGGACAAAGAAACCAACTAGAAAATCCTACTTAGACATAGACACCAACTAGAAAATCCTACTTAGACATAGACACCAACTAGAAAATCCTACTTAGGACAAAGAACCAACCAGAAAATCCTACTTAGACATAGACACCAACTAGAAAATCCTACTTAGGACAAAGAAACCAACCAGAAAATCCTACTTAGACATAGACACCAACTAGAAAATCCTACTTAGACATAGACACCAACTAGAAAATCCTACTTAGGACAAAGAAACCAACCAGAAAACCCTACTTAGGACAAAGAAACCAACCAGAAAACCCTACTTAGGACAAAGAAACCAACCAGAAAACCCTACATCACATGAAAAAAAACAACAATGACCAAACAGGACAAAAAGACTGGCTACAACAGAGGAATGCGACCAAAGAGGACAAAAAGTGGCTACAACAGAGGAATGCGACCAAACAGGACAAAAAGTGGCTACAACAGAGGAATGCGACCAAACAGGACAAAAAGACTGGCCACAACAGAGGAATGCGACCAAACAGGACAAAAAGACTGGCTACAACAGAGGAATGCGACCAAACAGGACAAAAAGACTGGCTACAACAGAGGAATGCGACCAAACAGGACAAAAAGACTGGCTACAACAGAGGAATGCGACCAAACAGGACAAAAAGACTGGCTACAACAGAGGAATGCGACCAAACAGGACAAAAAGACTGGCTACAACAGAGGAATGCGACCAAACAGGACAAAAAGACTGGCTACAACAGAGGAATGCGACCAAACAGGACAAAAAGACTGGCTACAACAGAGGAATGCGACCAAACAGGACAAAAAGACTGGCTACAACAGAGGAATGCGACCAAACAGGACAAAAAGACTGGCTACAACAGAGGAATGCGACCAAACAGGACAAAAAGACTGGCTACAACAGAGGAATGCGACCAAACAGGACAAAAAGACTGGCTACAACAGAGGAATGCGACCAAACAGGACAAAAAGACTGGCTACAACAGAGGAATGCGACCAAACAGGACAAAAAGACTGGCTACAACAGAGGAATGCGACCAAACAGGACAAAAAGACTGGCTACAACAGAGGAATGCGACCAAACAGGACAAAAAGACTGGCTACAACAGAGGAATGCGACCAAACAGGACAAAAAGACTGGCTACAACAGAGGAATGCGACCAAACAGGACAAAAAGACTGGCTACAACAGAGGAATGCGACCAAACAGGACAAAAAGACTGGCTACAACAGAGGAATGCGACCAAAGAGGACAAAAAGTGGCTACAACAGAGGAATGCGACCAAAGAGGACAAAAAGTGGCTACAACAGAGGAATGCGACCAAAGAGGACAAAAAGTGGCTACAACAGAGGAATGCGACCAAAGAGGACAAAAAGTGGCTACAACAGAGGAATACAAATCCTACATCAAAAGCTGCTGATGTCCATATGGAAACAAAAGCAAAACAAAAAACAACGAAACAGGACAAAAAGTCCAGCTAAAAAAGAGGAATATAAAATCCTACTTCAAAAGCTGCTGACGACCATATGAAAATAAAAAAACAACACGAAAACGAACAGGACAAAAAGACTAGCTAGAAAACAGCAATGCAAATCTTACTTCAAAAGCTGCTGACGTCCATATGAAAAAAACAACAACAAACAAACAAACAAAAAAACAACCCAAAACACAACCAAACAGGACAAAAAGACCAGCTAGAAAAGAGCAATGCAAATCTTACTTCCACTGCAGTGGACGTGTCTGCGCATCAGAGTTTGGGCTACGCTCACACTTGCACTTGTTATCCTTATTTTTGTCTTTGTTTAATTTAAAGCCTAGCCGACTGCGTAGAGCCATATCAGGGCTAGAACTGTTTCAAAACATCACAATACCTCAACAGGGTGAAAAAGAACAAAAGAAAAATATTAAGCACACACACATCAATCACACTTAATCACACTAGCAGTGACACCGACTTCATGTTCGTTTCAAGAAGGATTACCACAGACTGTAGCCTATGTTGGTTTTTCTTTTTGATATATTTTGTTTTGTTTTCTTTTGAATAGATTATTTCAGAACAGTTCGTATCGGTAATGTTAAAAAAACGCTTTTGTCTATGTGAGTGAGAGACATTGTGAGATTGTGTGTGAAAGAGAGAAACAGAAGTCTGTGTGTGTGTGTGTGTGTGTGTGTGTGGTGTGTGTGTGTGTGTGTGTGTGTTGTGTGTGTGTGTGTGTGTGTGTGTGTGTAAGTGAGAGAAAGAGAAAGTGTGTGTGTGTGTAGTGTGTGTGTGTGTGTGTGTGTGTGTGTGTGTGTGTGTGTGTTGTGTGTGTGTGAATGATGAGTGAGAGAAAGAGAAAGTGTGTGTGTGGGGGTGTGTTTTGTGTGTGATGTTTGTGTGCACGCGCGCGCGTATGATTGAGTCAGAGAGAGAGAGAGACAGAAAAAGAATGAGAAAGAGAGAGAGAGAGAAGACAAGAGACAGCAGACAGACAGACGAGGACAGAGGGAGAGAGAGAGACAGACAGACAAACAGGAGAGAGAGACGAGAGAGAGCGAGAGAGAGAGGAGAAGAGAGAGAGAGAGAGAGAGAGAGAGAGAGAGAGAGATGACAGAGGGGGTCGGGTTGATGCTTGTGTGTTTTGGGGTCATTTTATAACAAACACGCACGCACACACACACCACGCACACACACACACGCACAACACACACACACACGTGTGCGCAAGAAGGATGATGACGCCTAAGAAAAATTAAAACAACAACAACAACAAGCAAAATGTCAAAAAGGACAAACGATCGACCAACAGTCAGAACCAACCAATAAAATCACCTGTAACAAGATCAATGAACAAAGACTATGTTGTGTGTGTTTTTTTTTTTTTTTACAAGAATTAGATCATAAAACAAAACAGTGCTGAAACTAGAGATGAACACACACACGCACAAATGAATGTGCCCAAAAGGGACGAAAATGAGACAGCTGGAAGTACGCGCACGTGCCCCGCGCACACGCACGCTTGCACGCGCTCACACGTACGCACACAGACACAGTTTGGTAAATTCAAACATTACCATGTCTTCAATCTTTTTATGTGACCTGAATAACCCATAAACAACACACACACACACATTATGACAGATAAAAAGCACTCTACATCTGGTCAATCTATGTTATAAACTTATAATGACAAGGTCCAAAAGCACCTCCATGATAAACTTGTACACTAAAACATATCAATGTACGGTCGTATCCCAACACTATTCCGCACATTTTATGTGTATATATATATTCCGACACTAAAACATCGAGATATAAACGTATATATGTATATATCAAAACATATAATTCAACATCTTGTAGGTAGTTGATCAAAACAATATAATTCAACTTTTTGTAGGAAATATAATTCAAACTCTTTGTAGGGAAATATTAATTCCAAAACTTTTTGTAGGGCATTTTCCAAAACTCATCTTGTAGGGCAATTCATTCTTGTCAATTCAAAACTCATCTTGTAGGGTATTTTCCAAAAACTCATCTTGTAGGGCAATTTTCAAAACTGATCTTGTAGGGCAATTTTCAAAACTCATCTTGTAGGGTATATTTGTCCAAAACTCATATTGTAGGGCAATTTTCAAAAACTCAATCTTGTAGGGTATACTTTTTCAAAACTAGGTTTCACACACGTAACCATGTCTATTCTGTAACACTGGAAAACTATTTTTGAGTAGCGTAGCTGTAGTTTTTTTTTTTTTTTTTTTTTTTTTTTGGGGGGGGGGGGGTAGAACATATTCCTGCCGTTGTCACGCTTCCTGATGAAATGCACGAGCTTTGAAACTCGTGTGAAGGCCGGGCACACACAAAGACTAAACAGTCGATTATTTCTAAGAGCACTGGTGTGATGATTGCTAATGTTGTCTTATTCAACTTGACGTCAGCCAAGATTCCTCATAGCAAACAGTTAACTTCAGAATGTGAATAGTCAAGTCTAATGGATAAGTCTCCATCTGCGGAGCTGCCGTAAGGGTCATTCTTTTCTGAAGAAAATATACTGTTCCCAGAAGGCTGCCTACACTGGAGTTCAGATCTCTCTTAATTCTCTGTTTTGTGTGAGACTTTATTTAACATATTTTTCTTCATTCCTAGGTCAAACATAGTCAAGTTGCATTTAACTGTTTTTTCTCTGTTCCTAGGTCAAACATAGTCAAGTTGCATTTAACTGTTTTTTCTCCGTTCCTTAGGTCAAACATAGTCAAGTTGCATTTAACTGTTTTTTCTCTGTTCCTAGGTCAAACATAGACAAGTTGCATTTAACTGTTTTTTCTCTGTTCCTAAGTCAAACATAGACAAGTTGCATTTAACTGTTTTTTTCTCTGTTCCTAGGTCAAACATAGACAAGTTGCATTTGACTGTTTTTTCTCTGTTCCTAGGTCAAACATAGACAAGTTGCATTTGACTGTTTTTTCTCTGTTCCTAGGTCAAACATAGACAAGTTGCATTTGACTGTTTTTTCTCTGTTCCTAGGTCAAACATAGACAAGTTGCATTTGACTGTTTTTTCTCTGTTCCTAGGTCAAACATAGACAGTATTAGACTGTTTTTTCTCTGTTCTAGGTAACTAAGTTCATTTGAACATGTTTTTTCTTGTTCCTAGTCAAACATAGACAAGTTACATTTGACTGTTTTTTTCTCTGTTCCTAGGTCAAACATAGACAAGTTGCATTTGACTGGGCACACATCATTATCAATAAATCATTTTCTAGGTCACACATAGTCAAGTTGTATTTGACTGGGCACACATCATTATCAATAAATCATACTTACACAGCACTACTTCCCAAAATCATATGGACTCAACGTAGTGGAGAACGGAGAACTCAAGATTTTTAGGACAGCGATCACATTCCACTATCTTGTTGCACAGTCTGTATCTAAGGTGGGCGTGCATGACTGTGCTGTTATGTTTCCATAAGCCAGCCGATGACATTACTTTCAGGATCTTAACGTGCATGTTTGATATTCTACATACAATGTACAATCTACAGTTGATAGGCACTGTATCTGCACATTGTACTGTGGTTTTTACCATCACCATGCATGTAGTTCAACTATTGACCTAGTGGAATTTACTCATAACAACAGCTGTAGGTTGTTTGACTGGAGATGGAGTTCTCTACATCAACATGGGCACTGGGTTGCTTTGCTGGAAGTGGCAGTTTCTCCTCAACCAACTAGTGACTGTCAGGTCTGCCTTTGATGGGGATGGGTTCTTACCTCTGGTGTGTTGTCTTGCTGTGGCTTCTGTACTTTGTGTCAGGTTGTTGACTGGTAGTGGATTTCTCATCAACTGAGTGTCTGGTAGTGACGTTTGTGTTTGCTTGTGTGATGTGTGTGTGCTGTATCTTGTTATTGTTTTTTTTGTTTTATATATTGTATTATGATGTGTGCGTGGCTGTGTGTGTGTGTGTTGTGTGTGTTGTGTTGTGTGTGTGTGCGTGTGTGTGTGTGTGTGTTTTGTGCGTGTGTGTGTGTGCGTGTGTGTGTGTGTGGTTTATTGTGTGTGTGTATGTTGTAGTGTGCTGTGTGTGTGTTGTGTGTCTGTGTGTGTGTGTGTTGTTGTGTGTTGTACGTAGCGTATGTATGTATGTATGTATGTATGTATGTCGTATGTCTGTATGTATGTATGTCTGTATGTCGTATGTATGTATGTATGTATGTACTGTACGTATGTACGTACGTAGTATAAACAAAACATGTTATCAAACATACTGTAGGAAACTAAAACTTCACACACCGGGTGTACATATCCCTCAAAACCAATCCTACTGTAGTCCTGAATAGACACACACTGAAACCTGTAATTCTACATTTGCATCACAGTTAGGAAGCCACATCACTCTTGCAGATAAAATGTTTTCAAAACAAAACTCTTTATATAGACAAGTTATCTAAAACACTTTATAAACTGCTACTAAATTTCTACATTCAAAATGTCGATGTCAACAGTCCTATTTCAAAATTCTGTTCATCGAGTGTCACGAAAAGCGAAATAGAAAAGTATCCACGTCTATGTGTAGTAAGGCAAAGCTTTCTGGGCCCTTCGTCGATATGTGTGTTGACTCAAAACGAAAACATCAACAGAACATCGAGAGCACAAGAAATCTGCCCTGTGAATGTACAAGGAGGCAGGGAGTGGAATACGTGCATGTTGTATTTGTACTTTTTTTCCCCTTCTCACAATAAATTTACCGAATGAAATTCAGGCTGTTCTCCGCGGGCAGACGGCCTGACGCAGAGCAGCATTACCTATTTTTCTTTTCCAGTTTTCTTTGTTTTCTTCTTTTTTTGTTTTTCTGTATGCGTGCTTTTCTGTTGTCTATGAAAGTGGTTTTTGTACACAGAATTTTGCCATGACAAACTGCCTTGTTGCCGTGGGATCTTTAACTTGTGCTGAGTGCATGCTGCACATGGAACTTCAGATATGTGCCTCGTCTGAAAACTAGCATCAGATAATAAAGATTTAGTGGAAGAGGGGGGTTGGGTGGAGGGGGATTCCTGTCCGATCTGTGTTTGAAACGATACTGTTCACGCAGATTTCACCACTAGGTTACATGCTCCACTTACATTTGCTATGAAAACTCATTTTAAAGGGAAAGGGACAAAAGCATAAAGGGCACAACACACACACAACTCTCTCAAGGGCTTGTCAATAAGAACGTGAGATGTGTTATAGGCAAACAAACACACGACGACAGCAGCTCTCCACACTAAACCCATAACCTCTCAGGAACAAGCTGTAAACCCTTCACCCATCTGTTCTGTCACACATTTCATTCAAAACTTAATGAAGAAAAAAAAAACACAACAACAACTGTAACTCCAAAAAAGAACAAAAACAAAACAAACAAACAAACTACACAGGCATGAAAGAAAAGGAGCGTGTTAGATTGAGAGAACCTAAAATTTCACACACAACTTCTTGTTGGGTATTTCGTCAATGTGTGTCGTGAAGAACTGTTTATTTCTAACACTTTTTTGAAGCATAAATTATGGAATCATTGGTGTGACTTTCTAACCTGTGTAAATCCACACACACAGAACATCAACTAAACAGGAACCAGAAAACAAAAACACGAGAAAAAAAGAATAAGAACGCGTATTTAATAACAAGACAAGAACAGGCACCTGTCCTTAAAATTTTTTTTTTTCTGTTTGCTTGAACGCAGGCGGTCACACTTGTTTTGTATCAACTAAGCACGTCAAGGACCCTGTAGATCATGTCAGTGTCCCATGGCTAATGGAAACATGGCAACACCCAGCATTCATACCCACCTAGGACAGAGCATGTAGTCTGTGCAGCAAGATACTGCCTGCACAGTGTGGACAAACAGCGTACTTGCATGCATCTGAGAAAATCAGATGCTAAAAATAAATATGTAGACATATATATATATGAAGCTGCTGAAGAAACGAGACACAGATTCTACTATATCAGCTGTCTGCCTTGAAACGCAAACAAAGATCGAACGAACGAACGAACACACTTTCATTTTGCGTCACGTATGTGTTTATTCACTTTATGTTCAAAGATAAAACTTCCCTGTCAAAAACCCAGTCAAAGGTCACCGATATAATCCATGACTTTATTTCTTTAATGACAGTGTCATTTAAAATGGAATTAACAAAATTAAAAAAAAATTAAAATGATCAAACTATTCTAATAATCTTCCTTTCTTTCTCAACAAAATTTACTACACAAAATCCAGATTCTTTAAAATTCTCAAGGTCATCGTGTCCTTCAAGGGCGTTCAGTTGAACTAAATCTTGCAGTGCATCGAGGACAATTAAAAAAACAGATTTGACATAAAATCAGAAGCTATTGAGAAAGTGCTGTTCCTACATCTTCCTTAGAAAAAAAAGTGCCGATTTTTGGTCCCCCCCCCCCCCCCCCCTGGTCAATGTGACCCTGACCTTCGAGTTTTACTTTCCAAGCGTTCACTTCCGCGATTCCCCAACATTTCACAACTTTGATCAAAATTCGGGAAAGATTTACCCATGCCCACCTGAGAAAATCTTGTTCAAAGGTTTCTCTCACAGACAGACAGACACCTCTCTGGTCAATATAAAACAATCTCAATCCTTTTTTTTTTCTTTTTCAGTAAAACAAAACCCGACTGAAAAACGAAAACAAAGGGAAATCAGTACGCCAGATTCCTTTTCCAGTTACCAATAACATAATCCACAAAATGTTTTCCCTAGAGGAAAAAATAAGCATGACGGTTCTGCTTGTAGCAAAAAGATCATGCCCACGATACATCATCTCAACTACTGCACCATCAAACTGAATGTACACGGCGATAGCCATTCCGTTTCTACAACAGCTCTTTCAGACTATCCACACACAAAAAAGCACCCACACCAGAACAACTGGATAGCATATACACAGGTTCGTGAACCCCCCAAAACCACTCAGTATGGAAAGACAGTATGGTCACTGAAGTTCGTGTCAAAACATTCGACTAACGAAAAAGCAGCATCTACCGAAATGCTCCAAACACCATGAAAACTGCTGCTTCCTGGAGCAATCATGAAAAAGGCAGAGGATGTAAACGAGGTGTCCGAAAATCCCGAAAAAAAAGGCCTCGCTGAACTAATTCTTCACAACTCTCAGCAAGTCAGCAAGCACTTCTTCACAAGGAAAAACACACCAAAATCATTGTGTCTAAACTATACAAACTTCCATGGTTCATGGGCACACCAAGCGAAAAGCCACACTGTCCCAGGAAAGTCTTTCAGGGCAGGTCATATTTCTTGAAGTGTTCCTTTAGTGCCTCGTGGTACTCCTGGGTGGTCTGCTGGCCTAGGGACGCCGGCCTCTTCTTGCTGCGTTGTTTGCTGTTGCGGCGCCTGAAGACGTTCTTGAAGCTCTTGAAGGGGTTGGACTCTGAGCCGCCCGGAGGCGCATGGCTTGTAGGGCTGGGCATCATGGACACCTTGTCCATGGGCAGCATGCTCATCTTGTCCATGTTGAGGCTCAGCTCCACCCCAGACAGAGAGTGGGGACGCTCCTTCATGCCGGCATGCAGAACCTCCACGTCTGAGGAAGGCGAAGAGAGAGACTGAGGCATGGAGGTGGACTTGGCCAGTTCTCCGTACTGCTTGCCTCCATCAGGACTCTTGTGGAACGCTTCGTCTTCGTCACTGTACAGACTGTCCCGGCCCTGCGCGGTGGCCAGGTGCTGGGAGCCGTGAGAGGTGTTGGGGGAGCGGCAGACGGACTGTTCATGCAGAGGGTCGGGCAGGGGGGACTCAGACCTCCCTTTTTCCACTTCGCTGGACACTTCCGGCAGGTCGTTCAAGCGGTAGGGGAAATCGATCAGACTCTTGCAGCGCTCCTTACGCTCCTGCTGGCGCGTCTTCTTCAGCTCGTCGCTGCACAAACCTTCGTTGCGGCTGCCACCGCCCGGGGAAGCCGCCCCTGTGTTGCCTCCTGACAAGTTCTCATGGCTGCTGTAGCGGAGCGTGCCCTCTATCAGCGTGTCCAGGGACGCTGGGCGGTGGAGCTCCAGACTGCTCTTGTGGCGTCTCAGTTTGTCCTTGACGGAACTGAAGCGTACCTTGCCACCCTTGTCCTTGTTCCTCAGCACCACGGGCGCGGGGGCCATACTCCCCTCCGGAGTGACGGCGCCGGAAGGGCTGTGGGGGGAGGAGATACCATTGCCCCCTGAATATCCATGCACCTCCTTCAAGGCGGCGAGCAGCCGGGCGTTCTTGGAGGCCAGGTCCTCGATGGCCGACTTCTGCCTGCGGATGATGTCGTCCTTCTCGTGCAGGAGCTCCAGCACCTGTCTCTGCTCATTGCGCATCTGTCCTTCCAGGAACAGGAGGTGGGACAGCAGCGCCGACATCCTATGCTCGTGCTCCTCGCGTAGCTTCTGCGTTTTGCGGTCTTTGTTCCTGAGCTGTGTGCGGAGAGCCACCATGGCCACATTGGCCCGGACCTGCTGGTCGTACAGAGAGATCTGTAGGCGTTGGACATGGCCGTCTTGCTTTGTACCTCCTCCTTCATGAACTTCAACTCTTGCTCCATCTGAAAGCAGAAACACAATGACAGTGAGTAACAAACTGACCGGTATGTGAATTAGGTGGGTAAATGCTTGACATTCAATCAGAACGTCCTGAGTTTCATCTGCCTGGACCGTCCATAAAATCTTTTGTATATGTACATTAATTAGTGTATATATGTATATTAATTAGTGTATATATGTATATGTTCTGATGTGTGTGTCTATACGCCATGTATTAGAACTCTGTGTGTATAACGCTCTCGTAGAATGTGTAAATGCATTGTGAGCATACTTTCATTTGTACACGTGTGTTAATTAGTATCTATCTATCTATCTATCTATCTACCTATCTACCTACCTATCTACCTACCTACCTATCTATCTATCTATCTATCTACCTACCTATCTACCTATTTATCTATCTATCTATCTAATCTATCTGTCTGTCTATCTATCTATCTGTCTATCTATCTATCTGTCTGTCTATCTATCTATCTATCTGTCTATCTATCTATCCATCTGTCTATCTGTCTGTCTATCTATCTGTCTGTCTGTCTGTCTGTCTGTCTGTCTGTCTATCTATCTATCTATCTGTATATATTCTTATGTATGTGTCTGTATGCCGTAAATTAGGGCCCTGTGTGTATAAAGCTCTTGTAGAATGTGTAATGCGCAATGAACCCATCTAAAAAGAGTTTGGGGGAATACACAGTACAAGAAAGATTCTTTAAGCATTAAGGGAACACGGTGAGACTGTTTTCATATCTCCAGGATCAACATGTGTGCAGACCTGCCTATGCCTAAAATCCCTTTCGAGTATATACACGCACACAACATATCAAGCATGCGTGTTATGGGTCCTGTAAGTCATGTTACTGCCTAGCTGGCTTAAGGAAGCACGAAAACGCAGCAAGCATGCTTCCCGAAGACAGGCTATGAGGACTCTGCAGCAATATACCATCTGCACAATGTGGGTAAAGATAAAACAACACATCCCAGGAAAAAAAAAATCAGAACGCTTTTAAAATTATTCTTGTTCTGCGTTTGTCCCCAAACTGTTTTTGGACAGATTCATCGTGCATAACACATTCTACAATAGCGTTTTACACACACAGAGTCCTCCTCTATGGCATACAGACACACACACATCAGAATATATCATACTAATTGATGATATACGTGTATAAATGAATGCATGTTCACAATACATTACACATTGTAGAAGAGCGTTATACACACACAGCCTTTCAGTTCAGGTCATATTGCTTATAGCCCAGCCGACTACGAGAGCCATATCAGGGCTAACACACAGTCCTAATCTATGGCATACAGACACACACATCAGAACATATATATATATACTAATTGATATACGTGTACAAATGAATGTGTGCTCATAATGCAATACGCATTTACAAGAGCGTTATACACACAGAGCCCTAAAACATGGCATATAGACACTCACATCAGAATATAATATAGATATATACTAATTCATATACGTGTACAAATGAATGTATGCTCACGATGTCTGACCACACATACACACCTATGACCATAAACATATACACACCAGCACATGAATGCTTACACATTCCACATGATCGGTAGTCAGAAATAGTAGCTTCATTTAAACTTGACATTTATAGGTCATTTTATGAGGAAAGGGGAATTGAAGCACCTGGTCACAACGGGAAAGCTGAAAGGAAAGAGAGCACCGGGTAGACCCAGGGAGAAGATACTAGACGGACTTACAGAGTGGCTGGGGATAAGGAGGGTGGAAGAGATGCTTGAGGCAACAAGACATAGAGACAGATGGAAGTCCATAATCGCCAACGCCATGCGGCAAGGCACCTGATGATGATGATGGTGATTTAAACTTGATGAGTTTACAGATTGTTCAAGACGGTTCATCGCACTAGGATAATTTCATATGCGCTCCACCCAAATCTACCAGCAATCACCCTGCACCTCCCTGAGCTACGAAACCCTAACCCTACGCGCTGGCAAGGTCTTGAAATGGGGACAGGTGGGGGAAGGGACCAAAGAAACACTAAATTGACACCACCACAACGATGGAAACAGTAAACCGGGCTGAAAATAAACCAGTTTTTAATGTTGCAGGCTAGGATTAAATTCCACGTATCAGATCTCAAATCCATCAGAATTTACCTGCATGAAACATGAACCAACAGGTGTGTAAAAAGGTGTGCATTTCCTTAATAATTCCATCACCAGCGCTCTGATTTTTAAAAAAAAAAACCTTTGTAAAATAAGCACAGATGAACTTTATACAGGAACTTAACACAACAAAAACACAACACAACACAAAACACAAACACACACGCACGCGCGCGCGCGCACACACACACACGCGCGCGCGCGCACACACACACACACACATATATATATATATTTGTGTTAGTGTGTGCGTGTGTATATATATATATATATATATATATATATATATATATATATACATATACATAGACATAGACATAGCTAGAGGATGGATAGATAGATAGACAGACAAATAGATAGATGGATAGATGGATAGACAGACCGACAGATAGATAGACTGATAGATAGATAGATAGATAGATAGATAGATAGACAGATAGATAGAAAGACAGACAGACAGACAGACAGATAGATATAGGATAGGTAGACAGCCAGACAGATAGATAGATAGATAGACAGATAGATAGATAGATAAATAGATAGACACACACATGCGTCCTGTTTCAAGTTTTGTTTAGAACGATTCAATTTTCTACGGAATAAAGATATTCCTTCAGCCTTTAATCAACATGGGCAAAGGGGGAGGGGGGGGGGGGTTGCGGGAGAGAGAGAGAGAGAGAAAGAGACAGACAGACAGAGAGAGAGAAAGACAGACAGACAGACAGAGAAAGAAAGAAAGAAAGAGAGAGAGAGAGAGAGAGAGAGAGAGAGAGAGAGAGAGAGAGAGAGAGAGAGAAGGGGCGGAGGGTATAGTTAATTTAGCAGGTGGAGGAAAGTTACTAAATAAAGCAAGCTGTGTTCTGGGAGACGAATTCACAAAAGCAACACAGACAGCGGCATTGCAGGCAATCTGACCTTGCTTGTCATTAGACTAAGGACGTCTCTCTCTCTCTCTCTGTCTCTCTCTCACACACACACTCTATCTCTCTCTTTCACACACACACACACACACACACCACACACACACACACACACACACACACACTGGACTGACGAACTTCCACACACATTGTACAAAATTCCATACACATGGACAAACATCCACACACATTGGACAGCCTTCCACACACATTGGACAGACTTCCATACACATGGACAAACATCCACACACACCGGACAGACAAACGTCCACACACATTGGACAAACTTCCACACACATTGGACAGCCTTCCATACACATTGGACAGACTTCCATACACATGGACAAACATCCACACACACCGGACAGACAAACGTCCACACATTGGACAAACTTCCACACACATTGGACAGCCTTCCATACACATTGGACAGACTTCCATACACATGGACAAACATCCACACACACTGGACAGACAAACGTCCACACACATTGGACAAACTTCCACACACATTGGACAGACTTCCATACACATTGGACAGACTTCCATACACATGGAGAAACATCCACACACACTGGACAGACAAATGTCCACACACATTCGACAAACTTCCACACACACTGGACAAACTTCCACGCACACTGGACAGACGAACTTCCACGCACATTAGATAGACGAACTTCCACACACACTGGACAACTTACTCATAAACTGAACAGATTTCCACACTCACATTAGTACCAGACAGACGAACCTCTACACACACTGGACAGATTAACGTCCACATACACACACTGGGCAAACCTCCACACACACTGGACAAACTTCCACATACACTGGACAAACTCCCACACATATTAGACAAACTTCCACATACACTGCACAAACTTCCACATACACTGCACAAACTTCTACATACACTGGACAAACTTCTACACATATTAGACAAATTTCCACATACACTGGACAAACTTCCACATACACTGGACAAACTTCCACATACACTGGACAAACTTCTACACATATTAGACAAACTTCCACATACACTGGACAAACTTCTACACATATTAGACAAACTTCCACATACACTGGACAAACTCCCACACATATTAGACAAACTTCCACATACACTGGACAGACGAACTTCCACACACACACTGAGCAAACGACCTTCCACTCAACCCACCCATCTATCCACAGGACAAACTTCCACACACACGCTGAACGGACGAACTTCCACAAACCTTTAGATAGGCGAACATCCACGCGCACGCATTAGACAGACGAACTTACACACACACATTTCCACGAACACACTCACACGCGCCCGCGCGCGCACACACACACACACACACTTACTTGACAGATGACCTTCCGCACACACCAGACAGACGAACTTCCACACACATTAAACAGACGAAATCCCACACATCTCTAGAACGACAAACTTCCACAAAATTGGATAAATTTTCAGTTTCAGTTTCTCAAGATAAGGTCTGAATGGAAAACAGAAATAGGCACCTGTCTCACTTCACAGAAGGAACCCCCCCCCCCCCATACTTCACATAACCTCCGCTGTTATCAATATGATGAAAAAAATGAACACACACCGAAATTGTGAAAAATAATACCAAACTCTGTGGCCACTGGAAAGGCGCAGAAGATGGGACAGCTAGCACAGAGAGAGAGAGAGAGAGAGAGAGAGAGAGAGAGAGAGAGAGAGAGAGAGAGACAGACAGACAGAGAGAGAGACAGACAGACAGACAAAGAGACAGACAGACAGAGACAAAGACACAGATAGACAGACAGACACACACACACACACACACACACACACATACACACACAGAGTCAAATCAATGGTGCTAGGACTAGTGTCAGGGTTAAATGTTGTCAACAGTCGTGAAGTCTGACCATGTATCTTCATAAGAGGAATATGCAGAAGTGAGACAGTCACCAACAGTACCATTACCACCAAAACTAAAGACTGAAATAGTAACCAAGACCCCACACAAAGCATAAGGCACCCATACTGGTAACAATTTGGACAAAAACATACGTACGGAGTAAGGGCCCAAATACAGGAGTTCATACTAGCGATGACTTGGAGAAAAAATATACATACGAAGCATAGGAGAGAACGAGCCGGAAAATCACCTTCCCCCACAACACGCTGTGTCCGTCTTTGATCCTGAAAGCTTTTCGCTTTCAAATGTGTGTAGCACTTTCACGACGGCGCTATATATTAAAATTATGCGTGCACCTGCACATGCTAAAAATACCCTGTATCGTCACCCTTGTTTTGTTCAGGGTAAAAGCACACACAACGCCCTAAACGTCCTAATACTAGCTTCACAACACCACCATGCCATGTAGGGACGTCTCCATTTCATAAGGCAATACAGCCTGGGCACACACACACGCACGCGCGCGCGCACACACACACCACACACACACACACACACACACACACACGTTCTAGAATCACTCATTCACACCCACACACTTTAAAGAATGTCACACACACACACACACACACACACACACACACACACACACTCACACACACGCGCGCGCGTTCCAGATTCACTCATTCACACCCACACACTTTAGAGAATCACACACAGACACACACACACACACACACGCACAGACACACACACACACACACTCACACACACACGCGCGCGCGCGCGTTCTAGATTCACTCATTCACACCCACACACTTTAGAGAATCACACACAAACACACACAAACACAGACACACACACACACACTCACACACACGCATACTCACACACCCTCTTGTCAATGTGAAACAATCTGTCTTTCCTTCTTTCAAAAGGGAGATTGAGACTGAGAAATAAAACCTTTTAACACACCCTGTACATAGAAGCTTACGCAAATAGAGAGAGAGAGAGAGAGAGAGAGAGAGAGAGAGAGAGAGAGAGAGAGACAGACAGACAGACAAACAGACAAAGACAGAGAGAGACAGACAAAGACAGACAGAGAGAGAAAGAGAGAGAGAGACAGACAGACAGACAGACAGACAGAGAGAGAGATTTGGAGTTTGTTCAAGAGCGATTCAGTGTAGAAAAAGCCTTTCAGATTTTATAGCCTTTCATCCAGCTAGTTCGTGGTTACCTCATTTTTAAATTTTTTTTTATCTACAACTTTTTCACTGCCTTTGGTAAATTCAGATTGTGTGTGTGTGTGTGTGTGTGTGTGTGTGTGTGTGTGTGTGTGTGTGTGTGTGTGTGTGTGTGTGTGTGTGAGGGAGGGGTGTCTTTGATATTATGGAGCTGTCGCTGGAAAGCTGTAGTGGTGGGGGAGGCCTCTCACTCAGTCAAGCGCCGCCCCTGAGCGATTACTGTCAAAGGCAGAGGGCTTGGTAGACAAGATCACCGTAAGCTGGATCAGAACAGGTATTGCTGCCCCCCGTGGGGATGCCGGGCGCTCTTTCAGTATAAATAGTATCCCCACCTTCTGGAAATTCTGTGCGAGAAATTTCCTCTTTTCTGTCACTGTCTTTGTTTCTGCCTTGTTCCTTTTGCTTTCTGTCATTTCTTCCTATCATTTTCTGCCTTGCTGGTCCATTCACCTGTATGTGTTCGATAACGTCTTCCGCACTTTTTCTTAGGATTGATAATTGGGTATATCTATTAAGTGCATTTTTGGCTCTAGGGAGGTGAGACATGCAGAATATCATTACGTCATTAAGGTCCGCTTTTATGATTTTGGTGTCCTTAGTTTGCATATATTTGTATTCAAGTGTGTTTTTTTTAAATCCTCTGTGCGATACATTGGACGGAGTGGTCAACGCTGGGGGCATGTCCTTAGATTATGTGCAAGAATGCATTGATACTTCTTTTTTTCCCGTTGAAGTTTTGTATATTTTGAAGCGGTTATAGCCCATATATATGACTACGCGGTCGACTGGGCTTTATACAACAATAACAATATGGCATTGCTGAACTCCACCAAATGACCTAGCAGCAGTGCACGGTCTTCTCTGATGGGTGGTCCTATGGTGGTTCAACATTTTTGGCTCCTGCGGGCTAGCTTCCTGTCACTGAGACTTCGACTTGATGCACTTGGGGTTGGTGGTGTGTTGTGTAGCAGGAATGAGTGGGGTGCGATTAGTGGACAGAGAAATTGAGATATCAAGAACAAAACAAAACAAAACAAAACAAATCAAAATCCAAAGAGTGTCATTCATATATGTCCTTTTCTCCAGCTGAACTTACACAAAGGAAATCGTCTACTGTGTTTTTGCACTACATTCTGTGCACTTATTCTTTGTTGTCTTTTGTTGACGTTATTTTTTCAGTGAAAACAAATGATATTCTTTGTTCAATTGCTGAATATTTTAACAAGAAGAACGACTGAACATCAAATTAATCATGAAACTTCAACATTACACATGAACAGCTTAACTTTTCAACATTAGACTATGCACATCTTACCTTGCCTACACATGCACATCTTACCTTGCCTACACATGCACATCTTACCTTGCCTACATGCCATCTTACTTGCCTACATGACATCTTAACTTGCCTACACATGCACATCTTAAACCTTGCCTACACATGCACATCTTACCTTGCCTACACATGCACATCTTACCTTGCTACACATGCACATCTTACCTTGCCTACACATGCACACTTCTTATACCTTGCCTACACATGCACATCTTACCTTGCCTAACATGCACATCTTACCTTGCTACACATGCCATCTTACCTTGCCTACACATGCACATCTTACCTTGCCTACACATGCACATCTTACCTTGCCTACACATGCACATCTTACCTTGCCTACACATGCACATCTTACCTTGCCTACACATGCACATCTTACCTTGCCTACACATGCACATCTTACCTTGCCTACACATGCACATCTTACCTTGCCTACACATGCACATCTTACCTTGCCTACACATGCACATCTTACCTTGCCTACACATGCACATCTTACCTTGCCTACACATGCACATCTTACTTGCCTACACATGCACATCTTACTTGCCTACACATGCACATCTTACTTGCCTACACATGCACATCTTAACTTGCCTACATACATTTACTTGCCCACACATGCACATCTTAACTTGCCTACACATGCACATCTTAACTTGCCTACACATCTTAACTTGCCTACACATGCACATCTTACCTTGCCATACACATATTGCACATTCTTAACTTGCCTACACATGCAATCTTAACTTGCTCTACATCTAATGCCACACATTCTTACCTTGCCTACACATGCACATCTTAACTTGCCTACACATGCACATCTTAACTTGCCTACACATGCACATCTTAACTTGCTACACATGCACATCTTAACTTGCCTACACATGCACATCTTAACTTGCCTACACATGCACATCTTAACTTGCCTACACATGCACATCTTAACTTGCCTACACATGCACATCTTAACTTGCCTACACATGCACATCTTAACTTGCCTACACATGCACATCTTAACTTGCCTACACATGCACATTAACTTGCCTACACATGCACATCTTAACTTGGCTACACATGCACATCTTACCTTGCCTACACATGCACATCTTACCTTGCCTACACATGCACATCTTAACTTGCCTACACATGCACATCTTAACTTGCCTACACATGCACATCTTACCTTGCCTACACATGCACATCTTAACTTGCCTACACATGCACATCTTAACTTGCCTACACATGCACATCTTACCTTGCCTACACATGCACATCTTAACTTGGCTACACATGCACATCTTACCTTGCCTACACATGCACATCTTACCTTGCCTACACATGCACATCTTACCTTGCCTACACATGCACATCTTAACTTGGCTACACATGCACATCTTACCTTGCCTACACATGCACATCTTACCTTGCCTACACATGCACATCTTACCTTGCCTACACATGCACATCTTAACTTGGCTACACATGCACATCTTACTTGCCTACACATGCACATCTTACCTTGCCTACACATGCACATCTTAACTTGGCTACACATGCACATCTTAACTTGCCTACACATGCACATCTTACCTTGCCTACACATGCACATCTTAACTTGGCTACACATGCACATCTTACCTTGCCTACACATGCACATCTTACCTTGCCTACACATGCACATCTTACCTTGCCTACACATGCACATCTTACCTTGCCTACACATGCACATCTTAACTTACCTACACATGCACATCTTAACTTACCTACACATGCACATCTTAACTTGCCTACACATGCACATCTTACCTTGCCTACACATGCACATCTTAACTTACCTACACATGCACATCTTAACTTGCCTACACATGCACATCTTAACTTGCCTACACATGCACATCTTAACTTACCTACACATGCACATCTTAACTTGCCTACACATGCACATCTTAACTTGCCTACACATGCACATATTAACTTGCCTACACATGCACATCTTAACTTACCTACACATGCACATCTTAACTTGCCTACATATGCACATCTTACCTTGCCTACACATACACATCTTAACTTGGCAAAGTCATACAATGTCCTAAGTACTACACGAACGAAGGGTACAAAAAAAAAACAACAAACAACAATAAAAACAAAAAACAAACAAACGAACAAACAAAATCTGCTTCCTTATCTATGCATCCCTGCATTGCGGAGGGCACCCGAGAGAAACTCTCACCAAAACTGAATAAATGAATGTTTCTGTGAATATTTTTGGATTGTAATACTTCCTTGAACAAAGAACTACAGAACTACAAGCCTTTTTTCTTTTCATCTCTTACAAACGCTTGACAAAGGATGGTTGACCAAAAAATGCCCCTGTCTTGTTTTATTACACTGAATACGTGCTATGATTCTATTTTGGTATCTTCCTGGTTCTATTTTGCGAGAATGGCAAATATTTGACAGTAATGCTGTATGGCTGTGAAGCCTGGACATGCCAAAAAGCAGATAACAAAACCGAAGCAGCAGAGATATATGTGGTTCTTCATGCGGCTTCTCTTGAGTCAAATGGACCGATAAAATAACAAATGAAACCGTTGTCATGAAACTCGCACTCCAAAGTCAAACGCTAACAGAAATCAACAAAAGAAAAAAAAAAAAAAAGAAATACATCGGTCATGCAACCAGCTGTAGCGACTTCCTGTGATGTAAGAGTTATTTTTCCCTTTGTCGTTTTTAGTAGCCAGG
>JAPXFY010000028.1:15006409-15013909 GCA_030674185.1 Monoplex corrugatus
AACAATAGAGAACTTCAGCTATCGGTTTTCTCCCTGGGAAAAAAAAAAAACGAAAAAAAAAAAAAAAAAGACATACGATCTGAGTCAGTGTGATATGGCCGACGGGGACAACCATCCCAGAGAAATAGGGGGGGGGGGGGAGGCGAGAGGGGAAGCGGGCAGAGAATATGATTTTATGCTGACACCACCAGATGAATAACCATGTTAAATGATGACTCCATCTATATAGCGTAAACAAAGTCAGAAAATACTGCACTGACTTTATTCACAAAATGGGGAGGAGGTTGCCATACAATACACTATGCAGTACAACAAAAATAAATACAGTAATATTTAATAATGATAATAAAATAATAAACAATAATAAAAGATAATAATTAAATAATAATAGAAATAATATATAATATAATAAACAATAATAAAAATAATAAAAATAATAATAGTAATAATAATAATAGTAATAATTTAAAAAAAAACAACAACATATTACTACTACTACTACTTCTACTACTACAACTACTGATAATGACATTTACAATGTGCAAAATCTTGATTCAAGAATCAAACCAAGGCGCACACCCTCATCATTCACCAAGGCAATCACCAACAACGACCACAACTCCAGGGCACAAAGCACACACACACACACTGGAAAGGGACAGACAGGAGGGGAGAGTGGGGCGTGTGACCTCTGACCCAAGTCGTCATCCTCCCTCCGTCACACACACACACCACACACACACACACACACACACAACAAACACACACACACACACATACACACACACACACACAAGATGCTGAGCTAGAGTATGCTCAATCCTTTTGGGGAGTGACTTTGACCCATGTTGTTATCCTCTCTGTTGTGTGTGCGCACGCGCGCGCGCACACACACACACACACACACACACACACATACACACACACGTACACACACACACAAGCAAACAAACATACACATACACACAAACAAGCAAACAAACATAAAACACTGTTTCAACACTTTTTTTCCCTTTATTTTCCTCTTCTCTTTCCCTTCTCTCTGTTGCTCACTTTCTATTTCCACCCGTCTGTGCTGCAGGAAGCGTGACAGATAGCGTGAGGGAGTCAAAGGGTTAAGTTTTAACTTTGCTGGAATGGTTGATAATGCAGGATGCTGGTGGGTAAGGTGCGGGAAGTCAAAAGCTTAAAGATCAGTTACTCTGTGAAAACGTGAGAGCTTGTTAAGTATAGCCAGATGTCTCTGCCCAATTTTGAAGACTGGACAAAAAGACAATCTCATTCTCATTTTGACTCTCTACTGGTCATAAATCAGAGATGACTATCATTTACTCAACTCACATCTACCGTTTGGCTCAATATCTGTTGCTTTGTTTTCCAGAAGCCCAATGGCCTAGACAAACTTAACTATAGATTATTGTTGGCCTGGACAAACTGAATTATAGATTATTGTTGGCATACACAAACTGAATTATAGATTACTATTGGCCTAGACAACGTGAATTATAGATTACGGTTGGCCTAGACAATGTGAATTATACATTACTGTTGGCCTAGACAAATGTGAATTATAGATTACTGTTGGTCTAGACAATGTGAATTATAGATTACTGTTGGCCTAGACAATGTGAATTATAGATTACTGTTGGCCTAGACAATGTGAATTATAGATTACTGTTGGCCTAGACAATGTGAATTATAGATTACTGTTGGTCTAGACAATGTGAATTATACATTACTGTTGGCCTAGACAATGTGAATTATAATTACTGTTGGCCTAGACAATGTGAATTATACATTACTGTTGGCCTAGACAATGTGAATTATACATTACTGTTGGCCTAGACAATGTGAATTATAGATTACTGTTGGCCTAGACAATGTGAATTATAGATTACTATTGGCCTAGACAACGTGAATTATACATTACTGTTGGTCTAAACAATGTAAATTATAGATTACTGTTGGCCTAGACAATGTGAATTATAAATTACTGTTGGTCTAGACAATGTGAATTATACATTA
The DNA here is from genome assembly GCA_030674185.1 of Monoplex corrugatus. NCBI lineage: Eukaryota > Metazoa > Mollusca > Gastropoda > Littorinimorpha > Ranellidae > Monoplex > Monoplex corrugatus. The sequence continues at coordinate 15,008,435 of JAPXFY010000028.1, forward strand.
CTGTTGGTCTAGACAATGTGAATTATACATTACTGTTGGCCTAGACAATGTGAATTATACATTACTGTTGACCTAGACAATGTGAATTATACATTACTGTTGGTCTAGACGATGTGAATTATACATTACTGTTGGTCTAGACAATGTGAATTATACATTAGTTGGCCTAGACAATGTGAATTATACATTACTGTTGGTCTAAACAATGTGAATTATAGATTACTGTTGGTCTAGACAATGTGAATTATACATTACTGATGGTCTAGACAATGTGAATTATACATTACTGTTGGTCTAGACAATGTGAATTATACATTACTGTTGGTCTAGACAATGTGAATTATACATTACTGTTGGCCTAGACAATGTGAATTATACATTACTGTTGGCCTAGACAATGTGAATTATAGATTACTGTTGGCCTAGACAATGTGAATTATACATTACTGTTGGTCTAAACAATGTGAATTATACATTACTGTTGGTCTAAACAATGTGAATTATAGATTACTGTTGGTCTAGACAATGTGAATTATACATTATCTGTTGGCCTAGACAATGTGAATTATACATTACTGTTGGCATAGACAATGTGAATTATACATTACTGTTGGCCTAGACAATGTGAATTATACATTACTGTTGGCCTAGACAATGTGAATTATACATTACTGTTGGCCTAGACAATGTGAATTATACATTACTGTTGGCATAGACAATGTGAATTATAGATTACTGTTGGCCTAGACAATGTGAATTATAGATTACTGTTGGCTTCAAGAAACTGATTTCACGATTACTGTCAGCCGAGACGAACTGAATGAAAGATTGCTGTTAATGTTCTCACTACACACTTCAAACGCGCACAAGCGCTCTCTCTCTCTCTCTCTCTCTCTCTCTCACACACACACACACACGCACGCACACACACACACACGCACACAGAGGCACACAACCCCCCCCCCATGCCAACCTCTCCCCGTCCCCCTGGCCCCCACGCAACGCTATCCCTGTATTATATTCATACTGCAGGGCCATCGTAAAGGTCATAAAATGGCACAGTACCCTTGCGCGCAAGATTAAGGAGACTATGGGATTGGTGAGGGCGATAGGTGTGTGTATGTGTGTGTGTGTGTGTGTGTGTGTTGTGTGTGTGTGTGTGTGTGTGTGTGTCGTGTTGTGTGTGTCGTGTTGTGTGTGTGTGTGTGTTGTGTGTGTGTGTGTGTGTGTGTGTGTGTGTGTGTGTGTGTGTGTGTGTTGTGTGTGTGTGTGTCGTGTGTTGTGTGTGTCGTGTGTGTGTGTCGTGTGTGTGTGTCGTGTGTGTGTGTGTGTGTGTGTGTGTCGTGTGTGTGTGTGTGTGTGTGTGTGTGTGTGTGTGTGTGTGTGTGTGTGTGTGTGTGTGGTGGCGTGTGTGTGTGTGTGCGCGCGCGCGCGTTGTGTTGTGTTGTGTTGTGTTGTGTGTTGTGGTGTGGTGTGGTGTGTGTGTGTTGTGTGTGTGTGTGTGTGTGTGTTGTGTGTTGTGTGTGTGTGTGTGTGTGTGTGTGTGTGTGTGTGTGTGTGTGTGTGTGTGTTGTGTTGTGTTGTGTTGTGTGTGTGTTGTGTGTGTGTGTGTGTGTTGTGTGCTTTGTGTTGTGTTGTGGGTTTGTGTGTGTGTTGTGTGGTGTGTGTGTTGTGTGTGTGTTGTGTGTGGTGTGTGTGTGTGTGTGTTGTGTGGTGTGTGTGTGTTGTGTGTGTTGGTGTGTGTGTATGTGTTGTGTGTGTTGTTGTGTGTGTGTGAATGTAGTGTGTGTGTGTGTGTGTGAGTGAATGTACGGTGTGTGTGTGTGTGTGATGTGTGTGTGTGTGGTGAATGTACGTGTGTGTGTGTGTGGTGTGTGTGTGTGTGTGTGTGTGTGTGTGTGTGTGTGTGTGTGGTGTGTGTGTGTGTGTGTGACTGGTGATAAGATAATCCTTACTGGCTCAGTCATATCAGCTTGGCCCAGCCAGCTACCTGTACTGGATTGGAGGGCCCAAGCACTCTAACTCTCATGACTCATCATTCTGACGCACAACACTCTTCGCGCGCACGCGTGTGTGTGTGCGTGTGTATGCACTCTAGCGCTTGTGTGTGTGCGTGCGTGCGTGTGTGTGCATGTGTGCGTGAACTAAAAAAAAATACATACATTTGCCATAAGAAGAAAAAATACAGCTCTAAGACACAGATCGGTTTTAATATGTTGACGTAACGATCAATAACAATCAAAACTGACGTAACAATCAATAACAATCAATGACTTCATCAGTTATCATTATTTTTTCCATCATCACCGCCATCCATTACCATCATCATCGTCGTCACCACCACCACCATCATCATCTTCTTCTTCAGTGGAAATGTAAATGTATGAATGACAAAGAAATTCTTATTCATTTTTGCAATTGGGACTCCCTCACCCTATTCACCAGCTTCCTGCTGGTGGACAGGGTGAGAAGTACATACAAGGGTTAAGTTTTTTTGAAGCTGGTGGATATGTTGCAGGAAGGAGTCAAAGGGTTAAAACACTACGCTCAAAGGCAGTTGTGTACTTTTTAACTTTGGTCTCGAGCGATAAGAGTCAAACTTTATTATTAGACCATTAGATTGACACAAGTTTATGTCCACGCTGCTCGGGTTAATCCGCGATAAATTATCCAGCAGGGAAACAAAGCTTACACCAACACGCTGCGTTGACAACGAGAAATAAACCGGAGTGGACGAGGACTCTACACGGAAACAAGACTACACGCCTTAACCCTTTGACCCCCGAACCCTGTCCACGCGCAAGTCCGCACTGTCAACCATGCTCATCATCATCATCAGGTGCCCTGCCACATGGCGTTGGCGATCATGGACTTCCATCTGTCTATCTCTCGTTGCCCCTAGCATCTCTCCCACCCTCATCGTCCCCAGCCACTCTGCAAGTCCGTCCCGGCGCTCTCTTACCCTCCAGCTTTCCCGTTGTGACCAGGTGCTCCAAATCCCCCTTCCTCATAAAATGGCCTATAAATGTTGCCTGTCTTTTCCTAATCTTCCTTATGAGTGATCTACTTGTGTCCACCTCCATCAAGACTGTCCCGTTTGTTTTCTTTGCTGTCCATGGAACTCTCAACATTCTTCTAGTTCTTAGAAACCACATCTCGGCTGCCTCAATCTTGTTCTGGCTTTGTTTGTTGACTGTCAACACCTCACATCCGTACAAAAGTATTGGATCTATATAACATTCAAGAACTCTCTTCCTTAGTAGGAAGATCCCCTACAGGATGATTTGTCATAGTCGGAAATTGTAAATGTAGACATTGCTTTATGGGCTAGTGGCTCCACTTGTCATTTTATTGCAGCTTACGGTCTGTTCTCCTCATTCCATTGTCCCGCTCCATTCTTAACCCTTTGACTCCCGCACCCTGTCTACCAACTGCAAAAACTTAACCCTTTGATTTTGTCACTCTATCCACCAGCTTACCCTTTGATTTTCTAACTCTATCCAGTCTGCATTGACTCTACCCTCTCCATGAACAACTTTGTTTCTCAAACTGCCAGATCCTGCTACTATCATCTCCATCGTATAAAGCTGATCAGGAAGTATCTCTCTGTCGAAACAACTGCAAAACTCGTTCTCTCCTTCATAATGTCTCGCATTGACTATTGCAATTCACTCCTGTCTGGTCTTCCTGCCTCCACCATTCACATCCTACAGCGCATTCAAAACAATGCTGCACGCCTTGTACTCAAAAAGAAAAAAGCTGACCACATATCTCCTCTCCTGACACAACTTCACTGGCTCCCTGTATCAAAGCGCATACAGTACAAACTAGACACCATGTGCTACAAAAGCCTCAATAACGCAGCCCCCGATTACCTGTCAAGCCTACTTGAGATCTATGTTCCCTCACGTACCCTCCGCTCTGCCTCTGATCCTCTGACTTTTCGCTTTCCACGCACTAAGCTCAATACCTATGGTCCACGAGCCTTCTCTGTTTCTGGTCCACTCTCCTGGAACAAACTTCCTCTCTCAGTCCGTCAGCAACCTACTTTTGTCTCCTTCAAGTCCGCTCTCAAAACTCACCTTTTCTCTTCTGCATAAAATCCTAACCTCACTCAACCCTCCCCTCTGCAGCCTGTCTCCGCTCGGAGGGAATCACATGGTTATAATATATAATTGTATGCTATGCTCTCTATAATTTTCCATTGCTTTTATTCTTGCTTTTATTGCTTTTATTTTTTCTTTCTCCCCATTTATAGCCATGCGTGTGTGTGGGGTGTCTGTGTGTGTGCGTGCGTGTGTGTGCGTGCGTGCGTGCCTGCGTGTGTGTCTGCTTCAGCGCTTAGATTTGATTTTATCAAGATTTTGCGCTATATAAATATTGTAATTATTATTATTATTATTCCTGATGCTAATTGACCATGCTAGCAAAACAAAAACTTAATCCTCTGATTTTCACACTCTATTCACCAGCTTCCTTCAGGAAGCTGGTGGATAGAGTTAGAAAATCAAAGGGTAAGCTGGTGGATAGAGTGACAAAATCAAAGGGTTAAGTTTTTGCAGTTGGTAGACAGGGTGCGGGAGTCAAAGGGTTAAGAATGGAGCGGGACAATGGAATGAGGAGAACAGACCGTAAGCTGCAATAAAATGACAAGTGGAGCCACTAGCCCATAAAGCAATGTCTACATTTACAATTTCCGACTATGACAAATCATCCTGTAGGGGATCTTCCTACTAAGATGGCTCACAACGGAAAAACGCCGGAATTTTGTTTTTGTTTTTTTTGAAACCATTTCTATCTGCGTGTATGAGAGAGAGCACTGGGTACACCCAGGGAAAAAAAAATACTGGACGGACTTGCAGGGTGGCTGAGGACAGAGAGGGTGGAAGATGTACTCGCAGCGAGCGACTTGGGATAGATTCGTATGGAGGGCCATGATCGCCAACGCCACGCGGCAGGACACACGATGATAATGATGATGTATGTACCCGCATACGGTATATTGCTGCACAAGTCGGTATGGGTGCATGCTGGATGTTTCCTGTTTCCCTAAGCCACCGGACACGGAAGTGATTTACAGGATCTGCAGTATCTTGAACGAAAGTATTTACTGTTCTGCATACGGAGACACAAGAAGGGCGTTGAGGCCTTCACAGGCCTACATAACATATTGACCTGGTTGATGGGAACGACCTCCACCCTTTACCCGACAGGAGGAAGATACCCAGGCCAGAGCGAAACCAGACCTTCAGACAGGAAGTCTGTCTTACCCACATGATTAACACGCCCGTCAACTTAAGACTGAAAACGAAACAAAACAAAACAAAACAAAACGAAAAGAAAATCTTCCTGTATGGAGATCGACCCCCCCCCCCAAAAAAAAACAAACAAACAAACAAACAAAAAACAAAACAAATCCTAAGCGTTATATGATCAGCAAAGCGCTAGAACTTCGAGTGCAACTTGTGACTTTCA
>JAPXFY010000028.1:15018909-15021409 GCA_030674185.1 Monoplex corrugatus
TCTGTCGAACGAAAAATTCCGTTTTGTCTCTTTGGTGTTGTTTGTTCTTATCTTTGAGAGAAGCAAACTCCCCCCACCCCCACCCCACCCCACCCCGCCACCCCCCATTTTCCTTGTCTTGAGGATATGACGATCTCTCCACATTTGTCGTTCTAAACAAAGATTTGAGATTTCCTTGTTTTATCACGATTCAATACTGGGAAACCTAACACCCGGACACAAACCAGTGATGCTGAACACGAAATTCAACAAACAATTCATGATGGACGTGAAACTGTTTCTAAATATAAGGTAACACTTGGTCCAAGCTTGTAGTTAAAAATAAGCTAGTACGAAACAATTGGTCTAGGCCTACAGATAAGTTAAAAGCCTACTTGACACGCGCGATCACACAGTGGATACAACGTCAGAGTTTCAGTCAGAAGGTCTGGGTTCGATCCTGCCTAGGTACCTCTGGCCCGGTGGGTAAAGGGTAAAAGATTTCCCTAATGGGTAAAGGGTAGAGATTTCTCTATTGGGTGAAGGATGGATTTCTCTACTGGGTATATGGTAGATATTTCCTACTGGGTATATGGTAGATATTTCTCTATTAGGTAAAGGATAGATATTTCTCTATTGGGTAAAGGATAGATATTTCTCTATTAGGTAAAGGGTAGATATTTCTCTATTAGGTAAAGGGTAGATATTTCTCTATTGGGTAAAGGGTAGATATTTCTCTATTAGGTAAAGGGTAGATATTTCTCTATTAGGTAAAGGGTAGATATTTCTCTATTAGGTAAAGGGTAGATATTTCTCTATTAGGTAAAGGGTAGATATTTCTCTATTAGGTAAAGGGTAGATATTTCTCTATTAGGTAAAGGATAGATATTTCTCTATTAGGTAAAGGGTAGATATTTCTCTATTAGGTAAAGGGTAGATATTTCTCTATTAGGTAAAGGGTAGATATTTCTCTATTAGGTAAAGGGTAGATATTTCTCTATTAGGTAAAGGGTAGATATTTCTCTATTAGGTAAAGGGTAGATATTTCTCTATTGGGTAAAGGGTAGATATTTCTCTATTAGGTAAAGGGTAGATATTTCTCTATTAGGTAAAGGGTAGATATTTCTCTATTAGGTAAAGGGTAGATATTTCTCTATTGGGTAAAGGGTAGATATTTCTCTATTAGGTAAAGGGTAGATATTTCTCTATTAGGTAAAGGGTAGATATTTCTCTATTAGGTAAAGGGTAGATATTTCTCTATTGGGTAAAGGGTAGATATTTCTCTATTAGGTAAAGGGTAGATATTTCTCTATTGGGTAAAGGGTAGATATTTCTCTATTAGGTAAAGGGTAGATATTTCTCTATTAGGTAAAGGGTAGATATTTCTCTATTAGGTAAAGGGTAGATATTTCTCTATTGGGTAAAGGGTAGATATTTCTCTATTAGGTAAAGGGTAGATATTTCTCTATTAGGTAAAGGGTAGATATTTCTCTATTGGGTAAAGGGTAGATATTTCTCTATTAGGTAAAGGGTAGATATTTCTCTATTGGGTAAAGGGTAGATATTTCTCTATTAGGTAAAGGGTAGATATTTCTCTATTGGGTAAAGGGTAGATATTTCTCTATTAGGTAAAGGGTAGATATTTCTCTATTGGGTAAAGGGTAGATATTTCTCTATTGGGTAAAGGGTAGATATTTCTCTATTGGGTAAAGGGTAGATATTTCTCTATTAGGTAAAGGGTAGATATTTCTCTATTAGGTAAAGGGTAGATATTTCTCTATTGGGTAAAGGGTAGATATTTCTCTATTGGGTAAAGGGTAGATATTTCTCTATTGGGTAAAGGGTAGATATTTCTCTATTGGGTAAAGGGTAGATATTTCTCTATTGGGTAAAGGGTAGATATTTCTCTATTGGGTAAAGGGTAGATATTTCTCTATTAGGTAAAGAGCAGAGATTTCTATATTGGGTAAAGGGTAGAAATTTCTCTATTGGGTAAAGGGTAGATATTTCTCTATTGGGTAAAGGGTAGATATTTCTCTATTGGGTAAAGGGTAGATATTTCTCTATTGGGTAAAGGGTAGATATTTCTCTATTGGGTAAAGGGTAGATATTTCTCTATTGGGTAAAGGGTAGATATTTCTCTATTGGGTAAAGGGTAGATATTTCTCTATTAGGTAAAGGGTAGATATTTCTCTATTAGGTAAAGGGTAGATATTTCTCTATTGGGTAAAGGGTAGATATTTCTCTATTGGGTAAAGGGTAGATATTTCTCTATTGGGTAAAGGGTAGATATTTCTCTATTAGGTAAAGGGTAGATATTTCTCTATTAGGTAAAGGGTAGAAATTTCTCTATTGGGTAAAGAGCAGAGATTTCTATATTGGGTAAAGGGTAGAAATTTCTCTATTGGGTAAAGGGTAGATTTCTATATTGGGTAAAGGGTACAAATTTCTCTATTGGGTAAAGGGTAGATTTCTATATTGGGTAAAGGGTACAAATTTCTATATTGGGTAAAGAGCAGAG
>JAPXFY010000028.1:15036409-15038909 GCA_030674185.1 Monoplex corrugatus
ATAGCAAATTATCTTTACACAAGCCGTTATTTCACATGTTCAAAGTTATGTTAACCAATTTTATTGTTTCAATCGTTAATTATAACGTCTTGTGATTTGTTCCTTCTCGTCTCGGCACAGTTGTTTTCTGGTTCATTTCTTTTCTGAAGATTAACCATTTCCAAGTATACTCACTTCACATCACATCATGAATGACACTACACACAAGACAACTATACATAACACTAAAAGAAAACCACCACAAACACATACACACACACACATACACACACACATACACACACACATACACACATCACACACAACAACATACACACACAAACACACACACACACACAACACATACCACACACACACACACACACACACACACAACACAACACACACACACACACCACACACATACACACATCACACACACTACACACCACAACACAACACACACACACACACACACTACACAACACACACACACATACACACACACACACACAACACACACACACACACACACATCACACACACACACACATACACACCACACACACATACACACACACTACACACACACATACACACACACACACACACACTACACACACACACACACAACACACACACACACACACACACATACACACATCACTATAACACACACACATACACACACCAAACACAGCCCACACACATACACACTCACTCACACATACACACACAACACAACTACACACACACACACACACTACACACTCCACACAAACACACACACACACACACATACACCACATCACACACAGTAACACTCACACACACATAACACACATACCACACACATACACACACACCACACAGACACACACACACACACACACACACACATACACACACACATACACACACACATACACAGACACACACACATACACACACACATACACACACACAACACACACACACACACACACACACACACTCACACACACACACACACACACACACACACACTCACACACACACACACACACACACACACACTCACACACACACACACACACACACACACAGACACACAACACAACACACAGACACACACACACCACACACATACACACACACATACACACACACATACACAGCACACACCATACACACACACACATACACACACACACACATACACACACACACACACACACACACACACACACACACACACATACACACACACACACACACACACACACACACACACACACACACACACATACCACACACACACACACACACACACACACACCAGAGGTTTGTCTATTCATTCTTTGTTGTCTGTTGTATACACTTGACACAAGGCCAACTGGCCAAAACTGTGCTCCTGTCCTGGTCTGTTACATTCATTCTTTGACTCCTGCACCCTATCCACCAGCTGCAAAAACATTAACCCTTTGACCCCTTCACTCTATCCACCAGCTTCCTGAAAACTTAACCCTTCGACTCCCTCACCCTATATCCAGTTCAAAACATACACAATATTTCAAACAGGAAAAATATTAAGTAAGTATCAACAATGCATTCGCGCACATAATCTAAGGAGATGCCGCTGGCGTCGACCATTCCTCGTAAAATCTATCGCATAGGGGACCAAAAAACAAAAAACCAAAAAAAACAACAAACCCCCCCCCCCCACACACACACCTGAATACAAATCTAAACACAACTAAGGAAACCAAAACGTAGGCCACATAAAAACGGGCCAAAAATCACCCAAAATCGCTTACGCACATCTCACATCCCTAGAGCCAAAAACGTATCCAACACATGTACAGAGTTATCAATCCCAAGAAAAGTACGTAAGATTTTATGGAACACATACAGGTGAATGGACCAGCAAAGCAAAAAAAAAAAAAAAAAGAAAATGACGACGAAAGCAAGGAAACAAGGCAGAAACATAGAGAATGACAGGAAGAAAGGGAAATTTCTAGCACAGAATTTCACTGATTTGATTTCGTTCAGTTTTTACGTCGACACCTGCCTCAGATGATACGGCCGACGGGGGGGGGATAACCATCCCAGAGAAGTGGGGGGAAGAGGGATTATCTAATCCTATACTGACACCACCAGAACAACAATGATGTTAACGTAGGACAGTGAGATGACCAGTTTTAATAAAGCGCACCCCGGGATTCGAACCCACAACCATTAGCATGTGAATCCGACGCTCTTTTTCTTCTTCTTCTTTTTTTTAATTTTTTTTTTATTGTTGTTTAAAGCCCAGCCGACTGCGCAAAGCCATCAAACCAACTGAGCTGCTGGGGCCCGCAGCGAATTCCCAGAAGGTGGAGATACTATTTATACTGAAAGAACCCCCGGCATCCCCTCGCGGGAAAAGAAAGGGGTGAGACTAGTACTAGTACTAGGACTGTTTGAAGAGAGATGTTTGCAGAGCTATCTTTAAAAAAAAAAAAAAAAGAGGGGGGGGGGGGACAAAGAATGCAGATGACAA
>JAPXFY010000028.1:15041409-15063909 GCA_030674185.1 Monoplex corrugatus
GCCAAGAATGCACTTAATACATGTACCCAATTATCAGTCCTAAGAGAAGGTACGTTATTGTGGAACACATACAGGTGAATGACCAGAATGCAGAAAATGATAGGAAGAAATGACAGAAAGCAAAGGAACAAGGCAGAAACAAAGACGATGACAGAAAAGAGGAAAATTCCAGCACATACCTTCTAGAAGGTGGGGGATACTATTTATATTGAAAGGGGGGGGGGAGATTATTTCATTGCTGATTCATGAATAAACAATTAAAACAAAATAGGGCTACGCGCATCTCCCTGCTCAACACACTGTGAACATATTATACATTCTGTAAACTCAGCACATTTTGCTCGTACTTTATATTTCTATGCATACTCTTAATGCATTTATAAGTTTACACACTGATAAAGTTTACCTTCATTTTTCATTCATCTAAAGACTTGGCCAAAGCAGTTCTTGAATCTGAGTCAAATATTCTTCGATAAACATCTCACGATTAAATTAACTTTTTTGTGTATAATGCCAAAAGCGTAAGAACCTATCAACAGTGAAATAACCTTATTCAAAACCTGCTTCGTATGCTCCAGTTTTCTCATTCATTCAACCCATTTCTGAAATCTAGTTTATAACGGAGCTATAGAATTTGCTATTTATATCGCATAAAGGAATACCTCTTATACAACCAGGGTGATTAACTGAACCTTTTCTTAAATAATCGAAGTATGACTGACTTTATCCAGCGTTTTTGCAATATTCAATTATATGACTTTCTCCAGTGTCATTGTAATATTTAATTACCAAACACAGCGTTAAAGAATTTTTTTAGAAAATGAATTATGACGTTACCACAATTTTACAGGTCTCTGACTAAAGGAAAACGAAAGAGCACCAGCCCTACACCAACTGGCAACAAACTATCCAGAAAGACGTCCAGCGATTAAACACGAATCGGGGTGTCGTCATGGTGTTGACTGATGGGTGATCCAAATGGACACCGATGACTGCCTCGAGCACTGGATGATACAGAAGCCAATGAATTGAACTGATCCGTCTGGCCCGGCTGATATTCTTTTCTTCAATAATAATTATAATCACAACAATAATAACAATCATCATCATCGTCATCATCATCGTCATCATCATCATCATCATCATCACCATCATCATCGTCGTCGTCATCATCATCATACTTCTTCTCTTGCAAGTGAATAATCCAAACATCAATATCATTTTCAGCATCATCACTTTCTTTTTCAGCAAAATCTTTTTTCAAATAGTTCAGAGAGAGAAAGAGAGAGAGAGAGAGGGAGACAGAGAGACAGAGACAGAGAGACAGAGAGAAACATAGAGCTGAATTTGTTTAACGGTGCCTCGTTCTGGTTTTCTTTTTCCTGTTCTATTTGTTTGCTTGTTTGTTTGTTTGCTTGCTTGCTTGCTTGCTTGTTTGTTTGTTTGATTCTTTGTTCACGTCTACTGATCTGGATCTCTGTGTACTTATGAATGTTTATATGCGTGTTTGTATGTGTTGGTGTGGTTTAAGAGTATCAATTTACTATCCGTTTCCTTTTTTTTCTTTTCTTTTTGTTCGCCTCTGTGCTGGTATATCTGCAGTTTTTGTTTCTTTTTCTTTCTTTAAATTTTGTTTTGATTTTGATACCAAATCGGCACTGACAGATTTAGTTCTGTGCGGTGTAGAACGCTTTTATGCGAAGAGTAATAATAATAATAATAATAATAATAATAATAATAATAATAATAATAATAATAATAATAATAATAATAATAATAATAATAATAATAACTACAATATTTATATAGCGCAAAATCTCGATAAAAATCAAAATCTAAGCGCTGAACATACACCTACGCACGCGCGCACACACACACTCACACATGGCTATAAATGGGGGAAAAGAATAAAAGCAATGGAAAATTATAGAGAGCATATTATATACAAATATATATTACAATGTGATTCCACTCCGAGCGGAGACAGGCTACAGAGGGGGATGAGTGAGGTCAGGATTTTATGCAGAGGAGAAAAGGTGAGTTTTGAGAGCGGACTTGAAGGAGACAAAAGTAGGTTGCTGACGGACAGAGGGAGGAAGTTTGTTCCAGGAAAGTGGACCAGAAACAGAGAAGGCTCGTGGACCATAGGTATTGAGCTTAGTGCGTGGAAAGCGAAAAGTCAGAGGATCGGAGGCAGAGCGGAGGGTACGTGAGGGAACATAGATCTCACGTAGGCTTGACAGATATCGGGGGCTGCGTTATTGAGGCTTTTGTAGCACATGGTGTCTAGTTTGTACTGTATGCGCTTTGATACAGGGAGCCAGTGAAGTTGTGCCAGGAGAGGAGATATGTGGTCAGCTTTTTTCTTTTTTTAGTACAAGGCGTGCAGCATTGTTTTGAATGCGCTGTAGGATGTGAATGGTGGAGGCAGGAAGACCAGACAGGAGTGAATTGCAATAGTCAATGCGAGACATTATGAAGGAGAGAACGAGTTTTGCAGTTGTTTCGACAGAACGACAGTGCCATGAAACAATTTCTTTTCATCGTCTTCTTCTCTTGACCAACCACGCCCCCCCCCCCCCCCCCCCCCCCCAGACACACGTTCTTCCTCCCAACCCTCTTCTCTCTGTAATACATACTCATTAATGATGTTTTCTTACCTCTCTTTCTTTCTTTCTCAAACAATACCAAATGCTGTTACTCTTTGATCTCCTTATATGAGTAATTTATTGGTGTATTTCTTGTCTTTGTTGTTGTTGTTGTTGTTATTTTTTGTTTTGTTTTTGAGTTTTAGGCAGATGCTCTGGTAAATTAGCAACAGCAAGTTTGAAACAATGGCCTTTAACCGCTAACTACTATCTTTGGAAAATACAGTATCCTTGTCATTTCTCTCTCCCCCCCCCCCCCTCCAGCTTCTTGGCAGATATATAGCAACCGCTTTTAGCTTACAGCTCCACCGTTTGAAAAGGAGGAGTCGGCCTATCAATTCTCTCTCTCTCTCTCTCTTTCTCTCTCTGCCAGTCTGTCTGTCTCTCTCTCTCTCTAGCAACGGAACATTTGAAAAATATAGCTTTTAACCGATAACTTCTACTCTTGGATAATTAAACTCTCTCTTTCTCTCTGTCTGTCTGTCTCTCTCTACTGTTGGAAAATATACCAACTCTCCCTTTCTGTCTGTCTGTCTCTGTCTGTTTGTCTGTCTGACTGACTGTCTATTTGTCTCTCTCTCTCTCTCTCTCTAGCAACAACAAGTTTGAAAAATAGTTTTAGCCGATAATTTCTATTGCTGGAAAATACTCTCTCTCTCTCTCTCTCTTGTCTCTGTTATTCTCTGTCTCTCCCCCCCCCCTTCTCTCTCTCTAGAAATGGCAAGTTTGAAAAAATAGCTTTCAAACGATAATTTCTACTGTTGGAAAATTAAACTCTCTCTCTCTCTCTCTCTCTCTCTCTCTGCCAGTCTGTCTGTCTGTCTGTTTCTCTCTCTAGCAACGGAAAATTTGAAAAAAAATTGCTTTTAACCGACAATTTCTACTGTTGGAAAATTAAACTCTCTCTTTCTCTTTGTCTGTCTGTCTCTTTCTCTCTACTGTTGGAAAATAAACCAACTCTCCCTTTCTGTCTGTCTGTCTCTGTTTGTCTGTCTGACTGACTGTCTATCTTTCTCTCTAGCAACAACAAGTTGGAAAAAATAGTTTCAGCCGATAATTTCTGTTGCTGGAAAATACTCTCTCTCTCTCTTGTCTCTGTTATTCTCCCCCCCCCCCCTCTCTCTCTAGCAATGGCAAGTTTGAAAAAAAAAAGCTTTTAAACGATAATTTCCACTGTTGGAAAATTAAACTCTCTCTCTCTCTCTCTCTGCCAGTCTGTCTGTCTGTCTGTTTCTCTCTCTAGGAACGGAAAATTTCAAAAAAAATTTCTACTGTTGGAAAATTAAACTCTCTCTTTCTCTTTGTCTGTCTGTCTCTTTCTCTCGACTGTTGGAAAATAAACCAACTCTCTCTTTCTGTCTGTCTGTCTCTGTTTGTCTGTCTGACTGACTGACTGTCTATCTGTCTCTCTCTCTCTAGCAACAACAAGTTGGAAAAAATAGTTTTAGCCGATAATTTCTATTGCTGGAAAATTCTCTCTCTCTTGTCTCTGTTATTCTCTCCCCCCCCCCTCCCCTCTCTCTCTAGCAATGGCAAGTTTGAAAAAAAAAAGCTTTTAAACGATAATTTCTACTGTTGGAAAATTAAACTCTCTCTCTCTCTCTCTCTCTCTCTATCTCTCTCTCTCTCGTGCTCTTTGACAAACCCCACCACTGTCTGTCTCTACAGATGCAGATCTATCTCAGTGGCGAAGTTGCTGTCTATCTGTCGTCCCGGCGCCTTCATGCGCACACAGAACGCTCTGTGTTTTCCGTGTTTGTGTGTGCAACCGCTTCCTAGGAGCTGCTGAGAACAGTCCCAGCATTATTTGCGGGCCAGTTATCTCCTCCTTCCTTGACTACACACTCACGTAGTCTGTTGCCCCGGTGTCTCCTGATCGTCATGTTAAAGTCCAACGGAAAGTTGATAATCCATGTAATTGATGTCATTGATTCCATTTCCCATAATGGTTGGCGTTTAGGTTCTGGCTCTCTCTGTGTCTGTCTGTCTGTGTTTCTGTGTGTGTGTGTGTGTGTGTGTGTGTGTCTGTCTGTCTGTCTATCTGTCTCTGTCTCTCTGTTGTTTGAAAAAGATACTGCTGAAGAAGAAAGTGATGACTCTGAAAATGATTTTGGTGTGTAGCTGTGAGTATAGTTGTCTGTTTGTCTATATATCACTGTCTCTCTCTTTCTCTGTCTTTCTTGATTTTCTCTGTGTTTGTACAGTTGTCCGTCTGTCTCTGTCACTATCTCTGTCACAAATACACAAACTGACTCTGTGTCACACACACACACACACACAAACACACCACACACACCACACCACACACACACACATATATATATATATACAATATTATACACACATAGACATCACACACACACACACACACACATATATATATTACTATATTATACACACATACACACATACACACACACAATACACACACACAGACATACACACAGAGACATACAACACACACACACATACACACACAATACACACACACAACATACACACACACATACACAACACACACACAACATACACACACACACACACAACAACACACACACATTCAACAACAACCCTACACACACGATATAACACAACTGTTCTAAAGTTCCGATGCCTTTTTTCTTGCTCATGAATCGTTGAATGTTACTTATATGTCCATTGCCTTTTATGGTTTGAAAGATTTATCCACCTCATATATAGCTCCTTTATCTTACTTATTTAATTTATCTATTTATTTTGTTGGGTTGTTTTTTTTTTTAATAGATATATTTTTCCTTTCGTCTAAAAGCACATATGTGAATAGACGTTAAAAGTTAAAAGAAATATCGAACGAACACAAACACACAAAAATATGTTTTATGTTAACCTGACAATGAATGGTCGACGATGATAGTGCGTATTTTGTGTATGTGTGTGAGTAAGTGTGGTAGTGTGTGTGTGTGCGCTCGCGCGCGTGCGAGCGGACGTGCGTGTGTATGCGCGCGCGCATGTGTAAGCGTGTGTGTACGACAGACAGAGACAAACACACACACACAGAAGTGAGTGAGTGAGTGAGTGTGTGTGTGTGTGTGTGTGTGTGTGTGTGTGTGTGTGTGTGTGTGTGTGTGTGTGAGGAGGGGGGGGAGGAAGGGAGAGAAAGACAGAGACACAGAGAGATAGAGAGACAGAAGACAGACTGGCAGAGAGAGAGAGAGAGAGAGAGAGAGAGAGAGAGAGAGAGAGAGGAGAGGAGAGAGAGAGAGAGGAAGGAGAGAGCGAGAGAGGATACAAATTGTTTTTATTGTGGCAAACCTTCACGCCCATTCACAGGGGCCGCAGGAGACGGGTGTGGCTACACAACATGAAAACCCAATCTCGGAAATAACCGTTAACTGATCGAGTGCCTGTACACATCAACAGTAGGGCTACAGACGGCTAGGATACAATCACAGGAAATGTTTACAAACACGATGGTGTGTGTGTAATCAGTGTCATTACTTTAACCCTTTGACTCTCGCACCCTATCCACCAACTGCAAAAACTTAACCCTTTGATTCCCTCACCCTATCCACCAGCTTCCTGCAGGAAGCTGGTGGATAGGGGTGAGGGAATCAAAGGGTTAAGTTTTTGCTTTGCTCGCATGGTTGGCAATGCAGCATGCTGACGGAAAGGGTGCGGGAGTCATAGGGTTAAACAGCCTTATGGTGGACCTAAGTAGTTTTTACTTCTATCAGCGCTACTAAGACTGTCCTGGTCTTTCTCAGTTTGACTAGAACTAGTACCACACGCTACTATACCCGTCTTGGTGTTTCTCAGTTTGACCAAAGAGAATACTGCCTAAGGTACTAACATCAGCGCTACTATAACTTTGTCTTTCTCAGTTTGACTAGAACTAGTACCACACGCTACTATACCCGTCTTGGTGTTTCTCAGTTTGACCAAAGAGAATACTGCCTAAGGTACTAACATCAGCGCTACTATAACTTTGTCTTTCTCAGTTTGACTTGGAACTAGTACCACACGCTACTATACCCGTCTAGGTGTTTCTCAGTTTGACCAAAGAGAATACTGCCTAAGGTACTAACATCAGCGCTACTAAAACTGTCTTTGTCTTTCTCAGTATCACACGCTACAAGAACTGTCTTGGTCTGTCTTAGTTTGACTGGAATTAATTAACACCACAGAAAAGCAGGCAGACTTGAACACTACGCCGTTGTTCCCTATTACGGAACAGTTACGCTAACAACAAATTACTGAGTTAAGTGGATCGAAACAGCGAGGAGTGGGCGCTGGCGAACGGCGTACGTAGCTGGACGTAACGCTTGCCTGTGTACTGTACACACTGATGACCAAGGTTTCATGATGTGGTTTGTTATCTAGACAGACCTTGTCCAGTCACGTTCATATTCATGATACAGTTGTATGTTTCTACGCGTCTCACTTTCTCCCTTTTCCTTCGTGCGTATAAATGGAAACATTACAGCAGCAGACTACATCCCAATATCATATAAGATAAAACAACTACAACTACTTCGTTCTTTCGTGAAACGTTTGCAGAAAGAGATCTGTCATTCTTCCCAATATACGTAATGGTATCTACGCAACCAACATCTGTCTTATCAGCAGACTGTTGTATGATGTTTTACGACGGTCAATAATAACTATTATCTAATGTGTTTAATGAAGAAGATTAGAAAAAGACAAACAAACAACATTTAGAGGACATTTTATGAGGCAAGAGAAATTTGAGCACCTAGTCACAATAGAAAAGCTGGAGGGGAAAAAAAGCACGAAGGAGACCCAGGGAGAAAACACTTCAAGGATTTGCAGAGTGGATGAAGACATAAAGGGTGGGAAATATACTTGCAGCGACAAAAGATAGATGTGTATGGAGGGCCATAATCGCCAACGCCAAGCGGCAGGGCACATGATGATGGAAGTGTTTTTTCCCACTAATGTCCCTGAGTGTTGTTATATCAGTCACGTTCACCAACTACAGCGCCACTTACAGCCCTGTCTTCGATCTGTTTATGTCCTACCACCACCTACATCATTTACATCCCTCCCTCACCCTCCACCCTATCACTTCTTCACTGACAGTAGCATCATTCTTTTACATGATTCATTATCTACATGAACACTGACCTCAGGTCCAACTGTCAAGGTCTGTCTACCTGTGTCGCTGTCAGTTAAATAACCAAACCAATGGACAAAAAAGAAGAGACTCTTTTCCTTCTTATTTCGTTCGATGTCTACATGGTCAGGTTATATCTGGCGATCAAATGTGGCCATAAATGACAGACAGACAGACAGACAGAGA
Organism: Monoplex corrugatus; assembly: GCA_030674185.1. Taxonomy (NCBI): domain Eukaryota; kingdom Metazoa; phylum Mollusca; class Gastropoda; order Littorinimorpha; family Ranellidae; genus Monoplex; species Monoplex corrugatus. Next base: position 15,049,357 of record JAPXFY010000028.1, read on the forward strand.
CAGACAGATAAAACAGACAAACAAGATAGACAGACAGATAAAACAGACAAGACAAACAGAGTACACGAATAAAGACAGACAGATAAAACACAGACAGACAGACAGACAGACAGACAGACAGACAAGCAGACAGACAAGCAGACAGACAGACAGACCGACCACACAAATAAATGAATGAATGAATGGACGAATGTTTTTTTGTTGTTTTTTTGCGTTACCATTTTCTCGGTGGCGTGTATGCATATTGTTCCGCACACACTGTGCAGGCAGCATGTTGCTACAAAACCTGCATACTCCGCCTTCGGTGGGTATCCATGCTGGGTGTCTTTTTGTTTCTATAAGCCACCAGACGGACACTGACATAGCATACAGGGTCTGTAACATCTATGTGTTTTAACTTGGGATCCTGCGTACCTATATACACGAAAAGGATAAGGATTAACATATGTACATATATGTTGAACAGACAGATAGGGAAAATACCCTTTTATGGAGATCCCAGAGCTGGGAAAAATATCCTTTATCCATTCGGTAGAAACGTACCCCAGAGAGAATCGAACACAGACCCTCTGACCAAAAGTCTTACCCACTTGACTACCACACCCGTCGAATGGATGACGAATGAATGAACTATATACATATGTATTCATTCTGCATTTTGCAATGAAAAAAAAACATAAAAGCACAACACCATACATATCTATATATCTATATATACATGTATATATATATATATATATATATATTTTTTGTTTTTTGTTTTTTTTTGTTTGTTTTTTTTTTTGCTATGAATTTCAACACCTGTTGCTGATAAGAGTTATTTCACATTTAAAACTAATGCAATTCACGCACATCAGAACTGGTGTGTGTGTCAGTGTGAGTGTGTGTGTGTGTGTGTGTGTGTGTGTGTGTGTGTGTGTGTGTGTATGTGTGTCAGTGTGAGTGTGTGTGTGTGTGTGTGTGTGCGCGTGTTTTGTGTGTGTGTGTGTGTGTGTGTGTGTGAGAGAGAGAGAGAGAGAGAGAGAGAGAGAGAGAGACAGAGAGACACAGAGAGAAGAAGCGGAGAGAGAGAGAGAGAAAGGGAGAGAGAGAGAAAGAGAGAGAGTGTGTGTGTGTGAGTGAGAAAGGGTGGGCGAGAGAGAGAGAGAGAGAGAGAGAGAGAGAGAGACAGACAGACAGACAGAGAGAGAGAGGGAGACAGATAGACAGAGACAGAATCAGAGAAACAGAGACACAGACAGACAGACAACTATACAGACAAAGAAAATCAAAAAAGGACAGAGAGAGAGAGAGAGCGACAGAGACAGAGAGACAGAGACACAGAGTGATATACAGACAGACAGACAGACAGATAACCATATCCATAAACACACAAAGAAAAATCAAGAAAGACACAGAGAGAATGATATACAAACACAGACAGACAGACAGATAACCACATCCACAAACACACAAAGAAAAATCAAGAAAGACAGAGAGTGATATAGACAGACAGACAGACAGATAACCATATCCATAACACACAAAGAAAAATCAAGAAAGACAGAGAAAGTGATATACAGACAGACAGACAGATAACCATATCCATAAACACACAAAGAAAAATCAAGAAAGACAGAAAGTAATATACAGACAGACAGACAGACAGATAACCATATCCATAAACACATAAAGAAAAATCAAGAAAGACAGAGAATGATATACACACAGACAGACAGACAACTATACTCGCATTCGTCCTTCCAGCGGCCTCTGGCAGAGTGGGACAATGCACTGGGGAACGACGCCCATGAATAATGAAGTCCACAGGCCATAAAGTATCAACGTAAAACAAGATGGTCAAGCCATCCTACCCATCCTTTCTTTCCTCTCAACTGCCGGGACGTCAAGGTCACTAAGAGCGTCCGTCCAGGAAAGCAGACCCAGAGAGGAGAGTAACCAGCACAAACAACACGCATATCAAGACCAGAACTACATTCTTCGCAGAACGCTAGCATGTACCCAACGCCAAGTTCGGAATCAAATGGACAAAATGCAACCTCATCTAAATCACAAAACTACTTTTCTGGATTACCAAGATGCCCATCCTTTTGAAACATCCTCTCGAAACACCATCGCATTTGTTTCTGTAAGTTTTACTGAGAGAGAAATATCTGTTTTTCTTTTTGAGACAACTTAGTAGCATCTGTAATCACGAAACAGTCTGACAAGCAGCACATCATCAGCGAATAACATCAAAAACATTACTTTGGTACCTAGAATAAGCTGAATGCCGAGATTTCTCGTTTTCGACAATTCCACCGACAAGCTCATTTATGAAGGAAGAAAACTTCAGAGGACTAAGCAAAGATCCTTGCTTTACGACAGGTGGACAATTGAAGAAAAAGTAAGACCATCTATCACGAACGCACGCAAGTACTAAACTGTATATTACTCTTAACCCTTTGACTCCCGCACCCTGTCCATTACCTTCCAGCATTGACAACCATGCTACCAAAGCAAAAATTTAACCCTTTGACTCCCTCACCATATCCACCAGCTACCTGCAGGAAGCTGGTGGATAGGATGCGGGAGTCAAAGGGTTAATTTTTTTGCAGTTGGTGGATAGGATGCAGAAGTCAAAGGGTTAGGTTTTTGCAGTTGGTGGACAGGATGCAGGAGTCAAAGGGTTAAGTTTTTGCAATTAGTGGATAGGATGCAGGAGTCAAAGTGTTAGATTTTTGCACTTGGTGGACAGGGTGCAGGAGTCAAAGGGTTAACGTAACGTATTTGGTAAACCTGCGTACGTATACACACGACGGAAGGGTGGTTTATGCACTAACTGGTCTGCACACATGGTGAGCTGTCCGAGCGCGGCGAATTCCTCTTGAAGTAACTCCAATAACTCCAATAACACACGCTGACCTAGGACATCAAAAACAAAAAACAAAACAAAAAAAAAACAAAAAACCTCCACTCTTTACCTATCAGCCGGAAGGTCCCCAGGCAGGCAGGACCGAACCCAGACTCTCCAACTGAAAAAGTCCAACGTCTTAATTACGGCGCCCATCGGCAGGGGCTCTCTATATAACACAAACTGAATGGAGACCTCCAAAATGGACGTGACGAATGTCCGTCACGACGACATCATCACCTCGTCTCAATCCGTTCCTTTCCCCATCAACTGACCGTGAAATTGATGTTGATGGCTGTCGGCACGTTCCGCGCCAGCTTACGACAACAGGCAGCGGCCATTCAGGGCTCTGTGTCCCCTATCCTCGTGTAGTTTTGGGACAAGCACGGCTGTCGTTAACACTGACGGACCATAGATAATTCGCATACATAAATGACATCAGCGGAATAATTATGTCTACAACCACACCAAATGAAATAGCAAAAAACAAGAAACAAAAAAAATTAAAAAGAAATAAAATGGAATAAAACAAAATAGAATAGACTAAAAGAAAAGAAAAGAAAACAAAATACAATGAAATGTAATACAACGAAACAAGCTATAATAACATGAAATGAAATGAAATAAAATTTTAAAAAAAATAAATAAATAAAATTTAAAAAAAAAAAAAAAATTAAAAATAAATAAATAAATAAAATAAAATAAAATAAAACAAAGTAAAAGGAAATAAAAGGAAATAAAATAAAATAAACCCAAACACAAGTGTGACTGCCTGCATTCACACGAACAGGAACACGAAAATAGAATCAGAACGCGCATTTAATACAACCAGACAAAGACAAGCGCAAGGCCTGTGTCAAGCGTAGACGTGAGATCACAAACGAATAAACACTAAATGCAAAAATTAGGAGAAAAACACTGAAATAAACACATAAAACTCGTTGTGCCATGGTTGCATTCTAGTGTGTGTGTGTGTGTGTGTGTGTATGTCTATATATATAATTATATATACGGTAGGAGAAGTGTGTGGCCAAGCGGTTACAGCATCTGCCTACGACACGAGAACCTGGGTTCGATTTCGAATCAAGGATCAGTACAGGCATTCTTCTCCCTCGGCCTCTCTCCAAGAGATCTTACGTGGTGGTCTAGATGCTAGTTTTTTTAAGTTGAGGTCTTTGGTGTCAATGGTTCATGACGGTTGTCGTTGGAAGACCGTGATGGGTGGCCTCCTTATGAGGGTGGGGGTGGAGGGTCTCTCAGTCGGTCTGGTTCCACGACTAAGAAATTACTGTCGTTGCTAGGGTGCTTAGTAGGCAATGTTAGACACTGTTGACATCCACTGAAATGACCCATATGCAGTACTGTTGACATCCACTAAAATGACCCATAAGCAGTATTGTTGACATCCACTGAAATGACTCATAAGCAGTACTGCTGACATCCGCTGAAATGAATCATAAGCAGTACTGTTGAAATCCACTGAAATGACTCATAAGCAATACTGTTGAAATCCACTGAAATGACCCATAAGCAGTATTGCTGAAATCCACTGAAATGACTCAAAAGCAGTACTGCTGAAATCCACTGAAATGACCCCATATGCAGTACTGCTGAAATCCACTGAGATGACCAATAAATGACTCAAAAGCAGTACTGTTGAAATCCACTGAAATGACTCATAAGCAGTACTGTTGAAATCCACTGAAAAGACCCATAAGTAGTACTGTTGAAATCCACTGAAAAGACCCATAAGCAAGACTGTTGAAATCCACCCAAATGACCCATCAGCAGTGCATGGTCTCCTCTGGTAAGTAGCCACATGACAGTCTGACATCTCTAGCTCCTGTGGCCTTCCTGGCGCTGCAATTACGACTGTAATAGTTAGGGATTAGTGTCGTGTTTTGGAACTGGAAAGATAGGTGTGAGATCAACGCCATTGGCTAGCGAATAAGTTGGGACAGAAAAAAACAATAACAGCCCGTTGCAAGGCACTGTAATACTGTTTAACGACCACGATCTAAATGATGAGTCTTTGTTTTCTTGTGTCAGCAGAATTACCGATTAAATCGAGGATCTGTGGGCTGTTCTCCCCACACAATCAAGTTTTCTTTTCATCGTGACATTTTTTCTTCCACTTGGCAAACTGTGTGTCTTCAGCCTACATTTCGTATGTCATCGTGGACAAATGTTCTGCTTAAGCCGAGTATAGCGCCATTTGAAGAAATGGGTCCCGGCTATGCAAAGCTTACTTGTTGACACAGTTGTGCAAGCTGATGTTGTAGGCCACCTTCTTCCTCCCTCCCCTCCCGTCTCCTGTCGGTGTGCACATTACTGGGACATTTCTGAAGTGTACAGTGGGCCTGGCTGACCTGCTGGGTTTGCATTATTGTGATGTCAAAGGTTGTGGGTAAAGTTCACAGCTGAAGTTCGCGATCGCTAAGTAAGCAGGGTAATTGAGTTGGTAATGACAAAGAGTGAGACAGTCCAGTAATATTAGCACGAAATTCAGCATGAATGCAAACTAATTCCTTTCCAGGCTTTGTGAAGGTTTTCTCATTCTGCATACCATCATCATCATCATCAAGTGCCCTGCCACATGACGTTGGCGATCATGGCCCTCCATATGCATCTATCCCTTGTTGCCGCAAGCACATCTTCCACCCTCTCCGTCCTCAGCCACTCTGCAAGTCCGTCCGATATTTTTTTCCCTGGGTCTACCTGGTGCTCTCTTTCCCTCCAGCTTTCCTGTTGTGACCAGGTGCTCTAATTCCCCTTTCCTCATAAAATGGCCTGTAAATGTTGCCTGTCTTTTCCTAATCTTTCTTATCAATTATCTTCCTGTGTCTGCCTCCATCAAGACTGTCCCGTTTGTTTTCTTTGCTGTCCATGGTACTCTCAACATTCTTCTTAGAAACCACAACTCGGCTGCCTCAATCTTGTTCTGGCTTTGCTTGTTGACTGTCCACGCTTCACAACCATATAACATTATGTATATAACATTCAAGAACTCCTGCATACCATACATAATAAAAAACAACAACAAACAAACACCCAGCCAGGGAAGATCACTAAAGCCATACGGAGATACTCTGCTGACCAGCTTCATCAGCTGTGCCATCAACACCATCAACAGGTAGGCGTTGCCCACGACAGCCACAGTAGTTCATGCAGGGCACAGTCACACAGTAGTTCATGCAGGACACAGTCACATCTGAACACAGCAGAGCACAACAGAAGAAGGATCAGCAGAGACTGAACCCAGAACCGCAGGACTCGTTATGATGCAGCTCCTGCAGAAGAACATACAATTCCAGGATCGGTCCTGTATTCCACGTGAAGACTCATACATGGCAATAAGGACCAGTATGCCTGCTCCAGGTAGACCCAGGCAGAAAACATTGGACAGACTTGCAGAGTGGCTAAGGAAAGAGAGAGAGCGAGCGGGAGATGTACTTGTTGCAGAGTGGTTGAGGACAGAGACAGTGGGAGATGTACTTGTTGCAGAGTGGCTGAGGACAAAGAGAGTGGGTGATGTACTTCTTCCAGAGTGGCTGAGGGCAGAGACAGTGGGAGATGTACTTGTTGCAGAGCGGCTGAGGACAAAGAGAGTGGGAGATGTACTTGTTGCAGAGTGGCTGAGGACAAAGAGAGTGGGAGATGTACTTGTTGCAGAGTAGCTGAGGACAAAGAGAGTGGGAGATGTACTTGTTGCAGAGTAGCTGAGGACAAAGAGAGTGGGAGATGTACTTGTTGCAGAGTGGCTGAGGACAAAGAGAGTGGGAGATGTACTTGTTGCAGAGTGGCTGAGGACAAAGAGAGTGGGAGATGTACTTGTTGCAGAGTAGCTGAGGACAAAGAGAGTGGGAGATGTACTTGTTGCAGAGTGGCTGAGGACAGAGAGAGTGGGAGATGTACTTGTTGCAAAGTGGCTGAGGACAAAGAGAGTGGGAGATGTACTTGTTGCAGAATGGCTGAGGACAGAGAGAGTGGGAGATGTACTTGTTGCAGAGTGGCTGAGGACAGAGAGAGTGGGAGATGTACTTGTTGCAGAGTGGCTGAGGACAGAGAGAGTGGGAGAAGTGCTTGCAGAGACAAGGGATAGATTCGCATGGAGGGCCATGATCGCCAACGCCATGCAGCAGGGCACATGATGATGACGATGATGCCTGCTCATATGTGGGGTCGATGGAAGAGTCCACCCATAACATTCAACGTTAATATAATCTGTCACTGGGATCATATGAACACTGCAATGTTGGTATGACTGTATTGTAAGGACACACCAAAACTTCTATTCAAAATGCCTCAGCTTCTCTTGTGTCTAGCCTGCAGTTATCCATAATTTTGTTTCAAACATTCCCAATTTTTCGGACGTGTGTATACAGTACTGTCTTGCCCTGCCCACACTGTGTAGACGGTATGTTGCTGCATAGTCTGCATACTCCGTTTTCGGTTAAGCGCGTATGCTGGGTGCGTGACGTTTTCATGGTTCCATAAGCAACTGGACATCTACATGACTTGCAGGTTGATTAATGTGTACATCAATTTTTTCTTTGTGCGTGCAAACACAAAGAGACAGACAGACACAACACACACACACACAGACACACACACACACAGACACACACACACACAGACACACACACACACACAGACACACACACACACAGACACACACACACAGACACCACACACACACACACAGACAGACAAAACACACACACAGACACACACACACACACACACACAGACACACACACACACAGACACACACACAGACAGACACACACACACAGACACACAGACACACACACAGACACACACACAGACACACACAGACACACACACACACACAGACACACCACACACACAAGACACACACACAACACAAGCACTAGCACGTCTGCAAACGTTTGACCTGGGCGATCAAAAAGCAAACAAACAACAAACCCCAAACAAACAGCAAAACAAAACACCTCACTTGACTCACCAGGCGGGGAGGGTGGTGGTGGTGGTGGTGGTGGTGTTATTATCCAGGTAGAATCAAACCCAGATCCTATTTCTATTCTTACTGTTAAAAGCCCAGCCGGCCGACAGCGCATATCCATATCAGGGCTACAACCATTTCAGCACGCACATGACACCATATTGGGGGGAAAAAATCGGAAAAGATTGGAGGTCCCAGGTGTTACCCTTTTGATTATCGCCCACGCCGGTCCTATTTCGATTATGAAGATCTGATTCAGATACAGAGTTACCGCCCACTGTTTGCTGAACTCTTTATTCACGGAGTACGACTAGGGGTCACGGACATTGCTGCTTGCCAAAGCGGTCTTCACTTCTTGCGTCGCCATGGTGGCAATTCAGATGCCGGTACCACTAATCAATTTAACGTTTAAAGCCCTGTCGACTGTGCATAGCAATATCACGGCTATAACTATCTCAAAATACACACTAACACCTCGCTGACCCTGGGAAAAATCTGAAAAGAAAAACAAGTACACATACCAACGCATTCGCGTATAAAAGCTATGGAGATGTTCCCTCGCGTTGACTAGTCCAGTCAACTTGTTCCCAGGGGGGTTAAAAAATACCTGACTACGAATGTATAATAAGAAAGTATATTAAAACACATAATAAAACAGGCCTGAATTAACTAGAATTCCTTCTGCACCACTTCAATTGTATCTTCCGATACTTCATCTTACATTGTGATTGTAATTCATTTGTGCACGTCTATGGATGTATGGAGTCCGGTGCGTGAGTGTGCGTGTGTGTGTGTGTGTGTGTGTGTGTGTGTGTGTGTGTGTGTGTGTGTGTGTGTGTGCGTGCGTGCGTGCGTGTGGTGTGTGTGTGAGTGTGTGAGTGTGTGTGTGTGTGTGTGTGTGTGTGTGTGTGTGTGTTAAGTAGGTGAATGGCTGTGAGCGTGCGTATGTGTGTATGTGTATCGTTCGTTGCTTGATTTAACGTCTTTTCACTATAAGTGATATTAGACGGGGAAAAATGGCATGGAGGATGAAATAAGGGGGGGGGGGGGGTGTGTGGGAGGAGAGAGGGGAACAGAGTAAGGGACGTAAAAAAAAAAAATTAAAAGGAAGCGGCAAGGTCTTAAGAAAAAGGATATGGATGAACAGAGAAATGAAACTAGAACAACGCTAACATCAATAATGTAAAAGAAAAATCGTCATAAAAACAAAACAAAACAAAAATAATCATAATTATAATAATAATCTTAAAGTAACGCATTAACAGGACTGTGAACCAATGATTCTGAAATTTTAACTAACAAAACTTGATCCGATACTACTTCTTTAAAATGCGTTTCAAGATAGTTTCCTTGTGTAAACGTCTTTGGTAAAAAGGAACGAAGCTTTCTGCAGTAAAACAAACAGTGATACAATGTGAATTGTTCGCCACAAATACATAAAACGTTGTTACAATATTTTGTTTTCAAAGCGTTCAGTTGAATGCGAAAATATGTCATAACAATTAATCTCAAATGATATAACGAGGAATACTGCAAATTTTTACAGATATTTTGAACTGAAAGTTTGATTCTTTTTTGAGACACAAATTTTTCATTTAAATGTTCATGAAATCGAATCCATGATGCTAATTCTAGCGAGTTGTAAGCTTCTTTTACCGAGGTGTTAACATGTAATTCTATGGAATTTTCAGAATGGAGGGCACCGGATTTAGCTGCTCTGTCAACTACGTTGTTGCCATGAAGACCAACATGAGAAGGCACCCAGCATAAATTGATTTCCGAACCATTTATCTTTAAACAATGTATTAGATGATTTGCCTCAATAATTAAGTCAGGTCTTGTGTCTGTATCAAAAGACTGTAAGGCATATAATACAGATTTTGAATCAACAAAGAGAACTACTTTGAATGACACAGGCCGAAGGCTTATTAAATAATGCAACGCTTGAACAACAGCGACCAATTCTGCTGTATATATAGATACATTTGCCCCAATGAAAAAAGACTTTTTAATGTTAAATTTTGGAACATAAAAGGCTGCTCCAGCGCTCTGGTTTGCTAAGACTGACCCATCGGTAAAAATGTGGAGGTGGGTACTGTACTTTTCATCGATGTGTTCACAAGCTGTGGATAGCGTAATGTTGACATTATCATCTTTTTTAACTTTTGCATAATCGAGATCAAATGTGGCATTTAGCATTTCCCATGTAGGGATAGGCGTTATCGTTGGTTTCTCAGCAATTTCATCCATTGTTATGTTGGACTGTTTGATCAGGCCAGATATGTAAGTTGCGGCTGTAATTTGTGATGAAATGTTTTTTGCTCGTTTTGGAAAGTCAGTATCAGACCTGATCTTAATTTCTTTGCTCACAAAATTATCCACTTGTGAAGTAGTTCTAATTGCAAACTTTGCTGTAGCTAACTCACGATGGTTGTTTAAAGGTAGAATTCCAGCAACTTTGTACGTTTCCAGAGTAGAAGCATGAGTTGGTACACCTAATGCAATTTTAAGACTTTTGCAGTCCAAGCTCTGAATCTTTTTTAGTAAATATTTGGGTGCATTGAAGAAAACTTCTTGCGCGTAGGATAATTTAGACCTGACCAGCGCTGTTGACAGATGAATCAGTACATTTGTATCCATTCCCCAGGGTAATTTGCTTATTATCTTTAGAAAATTTAAGGTTTTTCGCGCTTTTGTTAAAATATAATCAAAATGGACATTCCAGCTTAATTTGGACGTGATGTAAACTCCCAGGAATTTTACGACCTGTTTGTAATTTAACACTTCACCAAGCAATTTGAAAATAGGCAAGTTATTTGAGTTACCACCAGGATCAAACAGCATCATGTTAGTTTTTTCTGCTGACAACGACAGCCCATTTTCTAACATATAGTTTCCAAGATTATCAAGATCAATTTGATACAACTTCCTGATGTAATTTCGCGTTCTCTGTGGAGTTGTCTTTTTTAAAGTGATATTCATCCAAGTGCATATATCATCAGCGTATTGTACTAAAACAACACGATTTGAAAGAGCTTTAGGAAGATCCTGTATAAGGATATTAAATAAAATAGGTGCTATCACTGAACCTTGTGGAATCCCCATGTCGAGGCATCGTGAAGAAGAATAACTAGCTCCCACTCTTGCCTGAATTGTTCTATTAGCTAAAAAAGATTTAATGTAATTGAACATATTGCCCGATAAACCAACAGATTTTAGCTTGAACAATAAACGTTTATGCCAAACTTGATCGTAAGCTTTTTTCACATCAAAGAAAGTAGCTAAAACACTTTTTCTGCGGGCAAACTGTTGTTTGATCTGAGTTGTAAGTTTAACTAGGTGCTCAACTGCGGATCTTCCTTTTCTAAAACCTGCCTGGTTTACCGGAATAACGTTATTTTTATCACAGTAGTGTGAAAGTCTGTTTAAGACCAATCTTTCCATTAGTTTGCTTGTGTGGGACGTTAAAGCAATAGGTCTGTAACTGTTTTTATCGGTTTTCGATTTTCCTGTTTTTAAGATTGGTATAACTATAGATTTTTGCCAGATTTGTGGCACAGTTCCAGTAACCCAGCATTTCTGCAAAATTTTGTGTAGGAAAATAAGGTAGTTTTCAGGGAGATGTTTAATCATTTCAGTCGAAACTGCATCAACACCTACCGAACTCTTTTTGTTGTGTAGAGACAGTACTGTGTTTTTTAGCTCTTCTAAGGTGATTGGAGAATTAAACCAGAGATCATTCTGTGGTACTGGATCAGTGTAGATTGGGTTGTAATCTTCCATTTCTCTGTGATGTTTGCAGTCAGGAGATAAACCTTCAACTTTACTGTTTTTGGCGAACAGATCCACAAAAGTTTCTGCTTTGTCCATGTCTGAAGGAAATGTGTTACATGTTTCAATCATTATCGGACACCTAGGTAAGTTGGTTCCATCCTTCATTTGTTTCATTTTCGTCCAGACTTTATGGAAATCTTTGAAATCTGAAATTTCTTTTGTGCAGAATGATGCCCAATAATCTTTCTTTGCTTCAGCAATGATTTTGTTACATTGGATGTTAGCTTTTTTCATTTCGACATGATCCTCAGGTTTCCGGCTTTTGATGTAGATTTTGAATTTCTCCCTTTTATATTGAACTGCTTTCTCACATGCCTCTGTCCACCAAACATTACCCAATCGATTATTTGATCTAGAAGATTTGAGTTTCGGAATCGATAGGTCTGCAGCGGCTAAAATAGACTCTTGGAATTTAGAAAACATAATGTCTACATTTTCACTTTCATAATGTCTGTAATCTTGATTAGCTAGAGCAGTTCGAAATAAGGACCAGTCAGAACGCTTGTAATTATATTTTGGAATAATTTCAGGAGAGCTGTCTTTCATCCTGATGTTTTTGTCAGTTATGGTTATGATGATAGGTAGGTGATCGCTTCCCAAAGTGTCTCTGTGAGTCTCCCAGGTACAGGATGGCGCTAATTCTGGTGAGATTAGAGACAAATCGATGGCTGTCGCCCTGTGTTTGGAAACATCAGGGATCCTAGTGACACTACCATCATTTAGAAGGTAAAGCGAACTATCAACGATATTTTCTACCAAACGATTGCTCTTAACAGTAGAACAGTTCTTTTCCCAAAATGGGGAGTGGGAATTAAAGTCTCCACCTATTAGCCATTTACCACGCTGCTGATCTTGGATAGTGCGCAGCCATTCTGTGTTGTGGTCATTTGGACCTGTTGGTAGACACACGAAATTCAAGATGGCGGAGACACCTAACTAACAAATTTTCAGCTGTCGGAGAAAACCTGTAAAAGGCCCAATATGACAAGAACGAGAAGAGGCCGCCTTGCCCAAAAGAAACAAGAAGACGCATCAGAGGGCAAGGCTGATGGAGAGAAGATATCGTCCAGTGCCGCGGGAGCAGAGACTGAAAAGGACCCGAAATCGACAGTCGCCGAGTCTGACGCTAGGCCTAACGCTACATCTGGTGCACCGACCACGACTCCCACTGACACGCAGAGTGGGACAACCTGCACAGCGCCTCTTCCCAGCTCGGCGGACTGCGTGAGTACGGCAGAACTAAAAAACATCATACTGGCTCTGCGGGACCAAGTCAATTCTCTGGAAAAGACGGTCCTTACTCTACTCACTAACCAGCAAAAAAAGAACATCACCATGACAACCCGTAACTGTCACACACAGACGGATCTACATGACACACATCCCACCTACGCTGAGGCACTGAAACAAAACCACACAAGCAAGCAGGACGACAAACAGACCCGAAACCTCAAGGCACCAAAACCCAGCAGCAAAACTAAACAGCAAGCAACAAAAGTGCCTGAAAATAAAATAAAAAACAAGAAAGAACAACGTCATGACGTCATACCAACTAAAGACGTCATTTCGCTTCCCAAACATAGGCCTACACCATCCCGTTCTGAAAATATTTCAAAACAACATAAAAAGACCCACGATCTTCCGTACGTTCTCACTGTCCACGACTCTGTGTTGAAAGGTGTCAACTCAAGAAGACTGGGACGATCTTACGGTTTTGAAGGAGACTCGTGCCCTGTGAACGACCCTCATAACATTAAAAGCTCATTAGATATGGCCTTTTCCAAATTTGATGATTCAGCAGACTGTATTGTTTTTCACTGTGGTGTGCATGAATTGAACAGCAAAGATCTCCCTGCAACAACTAAACATCTCGCTTCAGGCATAAAACAAATAGCACAAGAACATCCAAAATCTAAACTAGTCGTTAGTAAGGTTGCCCCTGTACGGCAGGCCCGAATGGAGGTTCAACGAAATCTGTTCAACGCTTTTCTATCTGCTGAACTTGTTGATATGAAAAATATTTCTTTTGTATCACATGAGAACCTTCGTACCACTCAACAATTTCTAAAAGACGACATTCACCCCACCACCAGAGGAAGTAGCATCATTGCAGGAAATCTTGGAAGACACATTCGAGACCTATTTTGGGAGACTCCAAGGAGAACATCAAGATCAAGATCATCACAGCTACACCCTTCCAGATTCTCCAGAGGACAGTACCACCCTTTTGACAACTACACACCATGGTGGCCGTATAATATGTTTTGAAATAACAGTATTACATATACAATACTTAATGTTCATGTCACAGGACTTTTTCCTCGTCATCTCTGACATTTCTTCTGCTGAAAATAAACACTAACTAGGTTTTAGTCCGACTATCAAGACTCGGTCAGACTATACACTCTGTACATTTGAAGACGTGAATGCCATTATTTTGATTTTTGGTTATTTGTTATCCCTTGTAATCTATTATCACCTTTATAAGTTATTCGTACGTTGGACTATGTAATTTTCTTTTTATTGATTTTGCTACAATTTTGTTTTCTTTACTTCGTAGTCTAAGTAATTATGTAATTTTCTTTCTGTCCAGTTCTCCTGGACACAGAAAATCAAAGTATTCATTATTATCGACCATAAATAACAGTTAATAGAAAGTTGGAGATTAACCAATATCAGCAATGCGAAAACAATCCCAAGTCAAGTTTTTGCAATGGAATTGTAGATCCCTTTCCACCAATTCGGCTTACTTGGAGCATTTCCTAGCATCAAATAGGTGTGAAATTTTGATTCTACAGTCGATGAATGTTGTCGCTACCAAGCTTCCCAATTTCCCCAA
>JAPXFY010000028.1:15068909-15076409 GCA_030674185.1 Monoplex corrugatus
CAGGTAGACCCAGGGAGAAACTATTGGACGGGGGGACTTGCAGAGTGGCTGAGGACCAACAAGGTGGGAGATGTACTTGCAGCGTATGGAGGGCCATGGTCGCCAACGCCATGCGGCAGGGCACATGATGATGTGTGTCTATTCTCGTATTATCATTACTACTATTACTAAAACTACTGTTGTTATTGTTAATAATAACAATAACAACAATAATAATAATAATAATAATAATTAATATTGTAGTAGTAGTAGTAGTGGTGATTGGTAGTAGTAGTACTTAACGCCCAGCCGAATGCGTGAGCCTTATCGGGTGATAAAAATGTCAAAGTACACACAACATCTCGCTAAAAAAATAAATACACTTGGCGAAGAATATCATGTACAAATACCAATTCATCTACGTACATAATCCAAGGACATCCCCTGACGTTGATCATCCCGCCCAATTTATTATTAGGGGGTTAAAAAATAACAAATCTGAACACAAATATACAATAATAATGAAGTACACTAAAATATGACCTAAATTACCTAAAATTGCTTCTGCACATCACATTTGTTTGAAGCCAAAAAAATGCATTTAATGTATGTATTAATCCTTGGAGAAAGTATGCAAGGCTTTATAAAACATATACACTTAAATGGACCAGCAAGATAGAAAATAACAGAAGAAAGAGATGACAGAAAGCAAAGAAGCAAGGCAGAAACAAAAAGTCACAGAAAGGAGGAACTTTCTAGCACAGAGTTTCCAGATGGCGGGGATACTATTTATACTGAAACGGTCCCCGACATCCCCACGGGGGTCGTTGTATCAATCTTGTCATTGGAACATTACAGGCAGTGAAACGTAAGCTCTTCATCTACGATGTTCTGTTAAGTTACCAGCCAGAATAATAATAATAATAATAATAATATATTTTATTTATATAGCGCAAAATCTTGACAAAATCAAATCTAAGCGCTGAGCGTATACATGCACACATACCTACATACATATGAGCGTATACATGGATACATACATGCTTACATACTTACATACATAAATCTAAGCTGAGCGTATACATGCATACATACATACATACATAAATCTAAGCGTATACATACATATGGTGCATCTCCCTTCTCCTTTCCTTCTGTAATACTCCATCCTGGCAGGTAACACACAATCATAGACAACAAAAAAACACCCCAAGGTGCTGGATGGGACCCAGAGCAACAATGCCTCACCATTTACCAGACAATCACTTCCCAGCTCCCGACGTAAACACAGTGGCCATTTCACCGAGCAAAGGAGGGTTGTCCATGCGCTGCATGACCCATTCGGACCCAGTCATCAGTAACCTTGCTTATAAACTGAAATGGCAAGGTGGGAAAATGACAAACCCTGGCCACATGGCCACACTATGCTCAACTGCCAAGACAGAGCCAAAGAACTTTTCTCTGCATCACACCGTGCTCTCATCTCTCCATTGGGCAGCCTATCAGCCGCCAGCCAGTTTGCATAGCTGCCCCTTCTTCTCCACTTACTATAGTCTCGATACTTAATAGTCGTAGTGCAAAGTTCTTCATCTACAATGTCTTACCTGCGTCTTCTCTCTATCGGGAAGCCTATCAGCCGCCAGCCATTTCGCACAGCTACCTGTCCGCTCTTCTCTCCTTACTATAGTCTCGACACTCAGCTGTCGTAGTGCAAAGCTCTTCGTCTGCAATATGTTACAAAATTACCTGCCAGAATGCTGTATCTCCGCTCTAT
Source organism: Monoplex corrugatus (assembly GCA_030674185.1). Lineage (NCBI taxonomy): Eukaryota > Metazoa > Mollusca > Gastropoda > Littorinimorpha > Ranellidae > Monoplex > Monoplex corrugatus. Next base: position 15,070,663 of record JAPXFY010000028.1, read on the forward strand.
ATTCCTTTGGCCATACTCCATTCCGGCTCGTAACGCTCGGTTTACATAAATAAGTAAAACAACCCGCCGTACCCCCAAGCGGGACTTAATAGCTCAGATATTGCTGATCGTCCGATTCCCATGCTAATGGCTATGGATTCGAACCACGGGGTGCGCTACATTACAACTAGCCTTCATACCGCCCATCTGTACGTTAATTGTTGTCCTAATGGTCTCGATCTTACCCAGACGCTCCCGCGGACGCAGGAGGCAGAAAAAGCTCTCCAACGGGATCGGTCAGCACAGGGTCTCGGGGCATTACTCCTGCGCCTAGACCTTGCTAGCGCTAACGGTTTTGCGCAGTCTCGGGGAGTCTGCCAGACAACTGCTGGCAAATTTGGGTGGAGCGCATATGGAATTGTCCGAGTTCCGAGAATCCCTTTTGCATAAATTGTAAAAGTGTAGACTACGGTGTCGGTATAAGATCAGGCAAGTCCCTCTATAGCCCCCATTTCTCTGAGATGGTTGTTACCCACGTCGGCCATATCATCTGGGGTGGGTGCTGACGTAAAACCCAACCAAATCAATCAATCAAAAACCCAACCAAATCAATCAATCAACTGATAACGAGAAGAACAAGAACAAGAACAACAAAAACAACAATAACAATAATAATAATAATAATAATAATAATGAAAATAACAATAATAATAATAATAGTAATAATTATAATAACAATAATAACAAGACGAAGAAGAAGAAGAACAACAATAACAACAACAACACCAACAACACCTTTTTGATATTATTGTTTAAAGTCCAGCAGACTGCGTACAGCCATATCAGGGCTATAACCGTATCAAATTATACAAAAGATTTCAACAGCGGACAAAAAAGACAAGGAAGTAAACATATCAATGCATTCGCGCACATAATCTAAGGAGATGCCCGTGGCGTTGACCACTCCGTCCCATTTATCGCACAGGGGATGTAAAAAGCACACCTGAACACAAATTTAAACATAACCAAGGACACCAAAACATATAAAAACAGCCTAAATTTTCTATAATTGCTTTCGCATATATATCTCATTTCCCTAGAGCTAAAAATGCACTTAACACATGTATCCAATTATCAATCCTAAGAGAAAGTATGCAAGACTTTACCGAACACATACAGGTGAATGGACCAGCAAGGCAGAAAATGATAGGAAGAAACGACAGAAAGCAAAGGAGGAAGACAGAAACAAAGAGAGTGACAGAAACGAGGGAATTTTTAACCCACAATTTCTAGAAGGTGGGGATGCTATGATGGTATTTATAATGAAAGAGCTCCCGGCAACCCCACGGGGAGAAACAACAATAACAACCCCCAAAACAACAACAATAATAATGATAATAATGATGATGATAATCATAAGAACAGTAACAACAACAACAATAACAAAAATGATAATAATAATAATAATAATAACAACAACAACAATAATAACAATAACAATATAATAATAATAACAATAATAATAACAACAACAATAATAATAACAATAATAGTAATAACACAAATAACAATAACATCACAGACCCAAACGGATCACGACAGATGTTGTAAGATTAAGGACGCATGAGTGGCGCCCTTTGAACTGATGCACATAACGGAACCGATTACTGTTTACTGCCGTTAATCCACCCTGGCCTCTGGCTACGGCGCTGTCGTAATGACGGCCATAAATCGCCTGTACAGCGATTATTGGATATTTCCTTTACTGTTATAAGCATTAACACCATACGGTACAGTGCAGGCTGGCTGTTTTCATAACCCACAAGCCACAAACGTCACTTACAGGAATCTTTAACGTGCATCGTTCTTGTTATTTTTGTTTAAAGCCCAGTGCGTAGAGGCGTATAAGGGTTATTAGAGTTTTAAAACATATACAATACTTCAACAGGGGGGGGGGGGGGGGTTGGAAGGAAAAGAATATTAAGTACACATATCAATGCATTCGCGCACATAGTCTGGCGTTGACCACTCGTCGAATTTATTACGAGATTTAAAAAACATACCTGAATACAAATTTAAACGGAACTAAGGACACTAAAACATATATAAAAACGGGTCTAACATAACCTTAAATTGCTTCCCCATATCTCATTTCCCTAGAGCCAAAATTGCGCTTGATACATGTATCCAGTTATCAATTCTAAAAGAAAGTACGTAAGACTTTATCGAACACATACAGGTGAATGGACCAGCAAAGCAGAAAATGATAGCAAGAAATAGTACGTAAGACTTTATCGAACACATACAGGTAAATGGACCAGCAAGGCAGAAAATGATAGCAAGAAATGACAGAAAGTAAAGGAACAAGGCAGAAACAAAGAGAGTGACAGAAAAGAGGAAATTTCTAGCACAGAATTTTCAGAAGGTGGGGATAGTGTTTAAACTGAAAGAGCCCCCGGCATCCCCACGGGGGATAACGTGCATCTCAGTACCTTCCATCTCAAGACACTGCAAATGCCCAAGGCTTGTGTGCAGCCATAAGGATTATACCATGATCATTTTGAATCTTTTTTTTTTTCGGGATCATCGCACTTATGGAGATTTCCTTTGTGCTCACTTTTCTTTTTCTTTTTTTTTTTTTTTTTGGGGGGGGGGGAGGGGGCGGTCATTTTCTAAGTCACCTTAATGGCCACACAAACTGGCACAGGTTTTACGAGGTGGCGATGACGCAATGGAGTACCATCTAGGATTGAGACTACGTAACAGGGCTGTACTCTACGCTTATTATAATAACATAAGCTGGCATCAACCAGGCCCGAGAGATACAGACACATGCGGTGTTGGTCAGAAGGTTTGAACAACATCCTCAATGAAGCATCCACGAAGTAGACGAGACACGACCGTGTGGTCCCATCCTCCCACTGAACCCACAGCAAGCTAAACTCTCGGTAGGAGCAGGTTGCAGCCGAAAAATCCCACAATAACTTTTCAATGGACCGATGGGGATTCAAACCCACAACCTTCCAGTCTGTGGACCGTTGCGGTAACCAATACACCACAGCGACATGGTCAGATCATTCTGGATCTTCTCCCATCACACAGCATCAGTAGCGTCAGCGCATATGGAATGTATTCAGAGAGCGAGAACATTATCTTGAATAACTGAAACTAAAACTTTAACATGCATAGAATCAGTATGAGTATTTGATACAACCAAGACAGGCGCAAATTTCTGGCCAACAGCTGATCGAAAATTTGCGCCTGTCCTGTATGGTTGTATTACATACACGTTCTGATTCTATTAATTTTCGTGTTTTTCTAGTTCCTGTTTGCTCGAACGCGGGCGGTCATACTTCTTTTGGGTTTAACATGTATGTTTGGTGTTTTGAGTGAATACACACAATGGGGGGTGGGGGGTGGGGGGAGGGGGCTACACACTGGCAATTCTGTACCCATGCTGACCTGGGAGACTGGAAAGATTTCCACCTTTCGCTTACCAGGAAGATTTTCACCTTTCGCCTTCCTGGCAGATTTCCAGCTTTCACTTACCAGGCAGATTTCCACCTTTCGCCTACCAGGCAGATATCCGCTTTAACCTACCTGGCAGATTTCTACCTTTAACCTACCTGGCAGATCTCCACCTTTCACCTACCTGGCAGATGTTCACCTTTCACCTACCAGGCAGATGTTCACCTTTCACCCACCAGGTAGATTTCCACCTTTCACCTACCAGGCAGATTTCCACCTTTCACCTACCAGGCAGATTTCCAATCTTTCACCTACCAGGCAGATGTTCGCCTTTCACCTACCAGGCAGATTTCCACCTTTCACCTATCAGGCAGATTTCCACCTTTCACCCACCAGGCATATTTCCACCTTTCACCTATTAGGCAGATGTTCACCTTTCACCTACTAAGCAGATTTCCACCTTTCACCTATCAGGCAGATTTCCAACTTTCACTTACCAGGCAGATTTCCACCTTTCGCCTACCAGGTAGGGGTTATACTGGCAGGATCGAACCCAGGGGCTTCCAACTGGAAGTACGACTTTTACCCACTCGACCATTGCCCCGTCAACTGACGGACTGGAAAGGTTAATACCCTATCGCGTGGACGGAACCCTGGCTGACCTTGATCCTTGCTGATTTTGCATTCAGGAAGAAGGTCTCTTAGCCGAAAATGAGACCACCTGAAATCTGTACCAGGTACGTTTTCCCCCTTACGTGCAACCTTCCAACTTACTTTCTGCGTTTTCTGTGTTAAAAAACAACAACAAAAAAACAATATCAGCAGCAGCAGCAGCAACACCACCAACAAGACTACTACTACTACTATTACCACTAGTAATAAGAAGAATGATGATGATGATAATAATAACAATATTAATAATATTAATAATAATAATGATGATGATGATGATAATAATAATAATAATAATAATGTAGCCGTGCACACCCAACGGCGTGTAGCAGACGTCTTTTCTTCTCAAACGATTTTGAGTACAGTTAACTCCCTTGGTTCAGCGATTCTCAAAAATATTAGGAAATTCTATTATTTAAACCCTTAAAAGTTAAGAAATGAATAACTTGTGCACTCTTATTCAGCAGAAGAGTATGTATTTCTTGTAGGAAATGTCCTCGAGGCGAAGTTTCCCCTCGTTTGCCTGAAATCAATAATTTTGTTGTCCGATCGTTCGGTACTATTCAAATTTCCTACCAGTGAGCCGTGATGATGATCGGAAATTTGTATAATAATGAAATAAATTGTGGAAATTTTAAGATCGCGATTAGAATGTTGGTATTCTAATCTTTCATTTGGACCACATCACACCTTTAATCATTAGATATTAAGCTTGCATTAAAGAAAGTTCAGGCCAAGTCAAAGTGTGACAAACCGCCAAAATGACCGCCATCTTGCCGGGATGTAGAATCGAATTCTTAATATTTAAAATCTGACTTAGAATACATAATTACATTTAGCTTTTTGCTCCTTTTATAAACAGAAATGATATTGCAATGAAATATTGCTAAGCAGTAAAGTATTAGAAGAGATCTTAGCATTCCGTATTGTGGTCGAACTATGCGTGTCCAAATTAGGATCATTTGTGTTTTCTATTGCCTGTTCACCGATCTATCTCTGCACTGAGAGATTGATTTACCTATTCAAAGTACGTCCACATAAACTTATCGATCATCGTGTATTCACTCATTTGTTTGATATTTTTCATAGACTAATATTGATTGATTAAATACGTAAAAATACGGCTAAAATCCCTTTCAGCAGAGTGTAAACATTGACTTAAATCACTTATAGTTTAGATCTGTGTGAATGTTGTGCAAAATGATGTAGAATACAACAATCTGTATGCTGTGTAGAATTTTCTGATATATGATATGTTGGTATTTGTTATGTGGACCGCAAGATAAGCTCCGCTGAGCTTGCTCGAAGAAACACAAATCTGGCCCCTAAGGGGTTCCAGAGAGTCGTTTTGCCTGCGGGCTCGCGGTGCGGTCAATGCGGTTCACATACGGAGTATATAAGCAGATGAGTGCGAGTGCCATGTATGCCTTTCTCCTCTGGTCTGGTCTTGAACGTTTGGGTCAGAATAAAGAGAGAAACATCATCTCTGTCTTCCTGGGTCTTCTTCGTCAGACTGCATTACCATCTGCGCTCCTCTGCTCTTCTGCCTCCTGTCTTCACCTTCACCCTTACCACCACACCATCACAATAATAATAATAATAAAAAGAAGAAGAAGAAGGTGAAGAAG
>JAPXFY010000028.1:15091409-15093909 GCA_030674185.1 Monoplex corrugatus
CATCATCATCAATCACCAATACCGTTCTTCTTCAAACAGACCTAACTGCATCATCATCATCACCACCATCATCATCACCATCATCATCATCATCACCACCATCATCATCATCATCATCACCACCAATATCCTTCTTCTTCCAACAGACCTAACTGCATCATCATCATCATCATCACCACCAATATCCTTCTTCTTCCAACAGACCTAATGGCCTAGAAACGTTTGCACACTGACACTGACACAAACCAGGGGCCTACGGGGGGACAGGGTTAAAACTGGAAGTTTCCATACCGCACTGTGTTCTCTATCCACTGGGTTTGTCACGGACAGGTGTTGTCATTTGTTTTTATCTAAATGACCTGTTTTCTCACTTAAATTCTTTTCTGATATGCAGTGAATCAACGGAAGGAGTGGGTGTAGCGAGGGAGAGAGGGAGACAGATAGAGAGAGAGAGAGAGACAGAGACACAGAGAGAGAGAGACAGAGACAGACAAAGAGAGTGACAGACAGTGAAAGAGAGAAAGAGACTGAAAGAGACAGAGAGACAGACAGACAGAGACAGACAACGAGACAGTGACAGACAGTGAAAGAGAGAAAGAGACAGTGAGAGAGAGACAGACAGACAGACAGTGAGAGAGAGCAGAGAGAGAGAGAGAGAGAGAGAGAGAAAGAGAGCACAGAGAGAGAGAGAGAGAAAGAGAGAGAGAGAGAGAGGGAGAGAGAGAGAGGGAGGGAGAGAGAGAGAGAGAGAGAGAGAGAGAGAGAGAGAGAATGACACAGATCGATAAACAAAAATACAAAAAGCAATCGTGCAAATGTACGTATACACACACACACACACACACACACACACACACACACACACACACACACACACACACACATACACACACACACACACATACACACACACACACACACACACACACAAACACACACACACACACATACACACACACACACACATACACACACACACACACACACACATACACACACACACACACACACACACACACACACACACACACACACACACACACACTACAACGTGGGAGTGAGGGGAGGGGTTGGGTGGGTCTTCATAACATTTACACGTAAAAGGTTACGTCACACAATACAAAATACACACCATCATTTTAAATAATACCAATTACATATCACTTCATGCACGCGTGGCTGACATAAAAAAGAAGATACCGATCGTGACTTCACTGAATACATACATACAAATTTAAGAATTTGCCTACATACATTTTTCATACATTATACACGCAAAATTACATTTGAATTTCACAGTATTCTGTATCCAACCAGTTCTCATGCACAGAGAAATAGCACATGAGCACCTGCATAATCAGATGGTTACATCGGTTTAAATAAATATCTTGCCCTTCGCATGTAATCGATATAACTCGGTCTTACGTGCATAAATCATATATTACATTTCAGTATTCAGGTAACAGTACAGAAACGATCTTCTAAATTCGAGAGAGAGAGAGAGAGAGGGGGGGAGAGTGAGAGGAATAGAGAGAGAGGGGGGAGAGTGAGAGAGAGGAATAGAGAGGGGGGGAGAGTGAGAGAGGGAGAGTGAGTGAGAGAGAGGAATAGAGAGGGGGGGAGAGTGAGAGAGAAGGGGGAGAGTGAGAGAGAGAAAGGGAGAGACAGGGGGGAGAGCGAGAGAGAGGGGGGAGAGTGAGAGAGAGGAATAGAGAGAGAGAGGGGGGAGAGTGAGAGAGAGGGGGAGAGTGAGAGAGAGGAAGGGAGAGAGAGAGCGTAAGAGACAGAGAGACAGGGACAAACAGACAGGCAGTGTGTGTGTGTGTGTGTGTGTGTGTGTGTGTGTGTGTGTGTGTGTGTGTGTGTGTGTGTGTGTGTGTGTGTGTGTTGTGTGTGTGTGTGTGTGTGTGTTGTGTGTGTGTTGTGTGTGTGTTGTGTGTGTGTGTGTGTGTTTTGTGTATGTCTGTGTGAATGTGTGTGTGTGTTTTTGTGTGTGTGTGTGTGTGTGTGTGTGCGTGTGTGTATACGCGTTCGTGTGTGTGTGTGTGTGATGAGGGAAAGAAAACCTTTTCACAAAACGTCTGCTGACCTAAGAAGACAGAAGGGATGGCATATTGATATATTCTTTCAAACTTTTAATCAGATACTATCGGCAAAGTGCTAACACAAACAAATCCAGTGATACACATTCATGACAATAACAATAACTTACAGTGACAAGCCATTAATTCAAATAACGAACAATAATATATATATATATATATATATATATATATATATATAAAACTGTAAACGTACCTGCGACTGGGACGTACAATTTGAGATGTCAGATACCTGCAACAAACAAAACAAAAGATATATATGACATGACACGCACATTTCCATAAAACACAATTAACAACCACGAAGCATGAAAAGATAAACAGACTCATACACAGGCAGGCCATTTAGATGTCAGACATATTGTTAGTCTTACTGATGTACACTGGAAACGCGTGTG
>JAPXFY010000028.1:15101409-15103909 GCA_030674185.1 Monoplex corrugatus
TTAGCTCCACTGTTAAAAGAACTATCTTTGTTTTTTCCACGGATAGATGCAGTTCATTTTCTACCATATATCGTGCTATTTTATCAAGCTCTAATTGATAACATTTACGCGTATAATTAAGACAGCGCAAAGGAGTTTTTCTTTTCATATTTACCTGCATCCACATGCATAAATCGTCAGCATATTGAACTAAAACTACATGTTTAGAAATTTTACTGGGTAAGTCATGTAATAATATCTGTGTGTGTGTGTGTGTGTGTGTCTGTGTATGTGTCTCTGTACGTGTGTGTGTGTGTGTGTGTGTGTGTGTGTGTGTGTGTGTGTGTGTGTGTGTGTGTGTGTGTGTGTGTGTGTGTGTGAGTGTGTGTGCGTGTATGTGTGCGTGCGCGCGCGCGCGCGTGTCTGTGAGGTTGAAGAAGTGAGACAGACTCAACAAGGGACACAATATAACAGAATTAACTAACAACAATAGGCGTAGGGCATAAGAAGGAATATAGCCACATTGTGCCCTCCGTTCCACTTAAGACGACCGTCAAACCCATTGATTTCTCTTGTCGACAGCTGCTGCCGGCAAGCTGACAATATGTTGCGTATTTGCACAGCAATATGGTTCGTATATGTTATTATTTTCTCGTCATGAAAGAAAAAAATGCAATCAAGAGACTATGGGCGTGATCATCACGAAGAGAGGAATGAAGATGGATTGGGCGAATCATACTAGAGAGTAGGATAAAATTACCCAGACCGCGCTTCACTTGACGCCAGAAGGAAGACGTATGTGAGGATTTGGGATTTGGAGTTTATTCAAGAGGGATTCATCGTACTCGGGGAGTTCCATATGCACTCTGCCACCAACTATCTAGCATACCTGTTGAACCTGCGTAAAAGGCTACGTACAGACAAGATCTTAAAATGGGAAGGGGAGGGAGAGGGAAAGACGGGATCTATGAAACACCAAGCCGACATCACCAGAACGATCGAAACATTAAGACCAGCAAATTTTACTTTTCCACGCTGGGACTGAACTCGAGACCGCGATGAGATCTTGACTTCCTGGTTCTCATAAGAGAAGCCAACCAGAGCCACAGGAGGCCTGAAGACCCTGAAACACCTGGGGTTTCTTCCATATTTTCTTCCATACAGGAACTGGCCCAGAACACACACCAGCATCTAAACTTGCGACTTCTGTGGTCTTGTCTCCCATCGATTATTGTAACTCTCTGCTCTCTGGCTTGTCTGCTTCTTCTGTTGCATGCCTTCAGTGTATTCAGATTTCTGCGACCCGTCCTGCCTTCGTAAAAAGGGGCATGATCATATCACTCCTTTGCTTCACTTTCTACACTGGCTGCCTGTTTCTCAAAGAATGTCATACAAATTCAACACATGCTACAAGTGTATCAATGTTACTGCTACTGTTTATCTTCGTGACCACCTACAAATGTACACACACTCCTGCCCGACCTCCGTTCTGCTTCTGACACAAAGTGTCTACAAATTCCTCGGTACAAATGCACCACTGTCGGTCGCCGTTCTTTTTCTGTCTAGTCCATACAACTGGAACGTTCTTTCCCCGTCTATTCGACAGTCACAAACTCTGTCTTTCTTCAAGTCTAGCTTGAAGACATACCTTTATGCCCAGCAGTGAATCCCCCACCCCCACCTCTCTCTACACGTTCACTCTTTTGTCCCACTGCCCTCCTGTCCTCCCCCCCCCCCCCCCCCACTTGGGTTTGTGTGTGTTTTGTGCCCTGCATTTGTGGTCGTTGTTGGGTGATTGCTTTGGTGAATGGTGACAGTGTGCGCTTTGGTTTGATTCGTGTATCAACATTTGGTGCCTTACAAATGTCATTAGCAGTAGTAGTAGTAGCAGTAGCAATAGTAGTAGTAGTTGTGGTAGTATCATAGTAGTCGTAGTAATCGTAGTGGTAGTAGTAGTAGTAGCAGCAGCAACAGTTGTAGTACAAGTAGCAGCCGTTGGTGTTGGTGGTGTGGTGGCGGTGTAGTAGTAGTAGTAGTGGTAGTAGTAGTGCTGGTGGTAGTAGTAGTAGTAGTGGTAGTAGTGGTGGTGATAGTAGTAGTAGTAGTAGTAATAGTAGTGGTAGTAGTGGTGGTGGTAGTAATAGTAGTAGTAGTGGTGGTAGTAGTAGTGATGGTAGTAAGTGGTAGTAGTAGTAACAGTAGTAGTGGTGGTAGTAATAGTAGTAGTAGTAGTAGTAGTGGAGAATATTCGTTGCTGCTCAACACACGAATGGCATAAAGAACAGCAGTACAGATCTCTCTCTGTCTCCTCTCTCTTTTCTTCTCTGTCTGTCTCATCTCTGTCTGTCTGTTTCTCTCTCTCTCTCTCTTGCTTTTCCCCCATGCGCGCGCGCACATACACACACACACCACACACACATACACCACACCACACACAAACCACACACACACACCACACCACGCACACACACACACACACACCCACACACGCACGCTAACTCCAGAATTTCCGTAGAGAAAG
>JAPXFY010000028.1:15112405-15114905 GCA_030674185.1 Monoplex corrugatus
GAGAGAGAGAGAGAGGAGACAGACAGAGACAGAGACAGAGAGACAGACAGACAGACAGAGAGAGACAGACAGGCAGACAGAAAGACAGAGAGAGATATAGAGACACAGAGACAGATAGACAGAGAAACACAGAAGCAAAGACATAGAGAGACAGAGAGAAAAAGAAACAAACACACACACACACACACACACACACACACACACAACACACACACACACACACACACACACACACCACTCGCACACCACACACACACACACACACACACGCACACACACACAAACACACACACACACAAACACCACACACACACACACAAACACCACACACACACAAACACCACACACACACACACAAACACCACACACACACACCACACACCACACACACACACACACACACACACACACACACGCATGTATGCCGACACACAGCTTGCCACGATAAAACATATTCTCACCACCGTGATCATCGTAGCCATAAATCATTAATATATTGACAGCCAACATAAAAGTTCTATAGAGGTATTAAAAGTGTGCATAATTCAACGCTAAAGTAATAGGACTAACACATCACGAATGAAACTCAAGACATTTGTTTAAACTCGTTGAATGTACACAAACACACACATACACACACGCACGCGCACGTACAGGGACATACACACGCATGCACATACAGATACATGCACACACATATTCACACACAAATACATAATATAATACATACATACATACACACACATAATACGTACGTACGTACATACATACATACATACATTCATACATACAATGATACATACATACATACATACATACATACGAACATACAGACACACATGCATACATACATACACACACATATAAACACACACATACATACATACATACACACACACACACATACATACATACATACATACATACACATACATACATACATACATATATACATACATACATGCATGCATACATACATACATACATACATACACACACACATACATACACACACATATAAACACACACATACATACATACACACACATACATACATACAATACATACATACATACATACACATACATACATACATACAAACATACATATATTTACATACACATATACACACACATCATCGTCGTTTTCTCGAAGTTCTGTTTATTTCTCGAAGTTCTGTTTATCCCGAAGTCTCTCACTGCGAAAAGGAAAAGTGGCAGATTCAGTCAAATTCATGGTAGCCAACCAAGCCATCCCCACTGTCACAGAAGAGCCAGTAAAAAGTCTCGGAAGATGGTATGATGACTCCCTGAAAGACACACAAAGGGGATGTGAAACCAAGCAAACAGCAGAAGAAGGCCTGAAGAAAATAGATAACTGCGGACTGCCAGGCAAATACAAAGTCTGGTGTCTACAGTTCATGCTGATACCAAAGCTGCTGTGGCCATTGCTAATCTATGACATTTGCACCAGCACAGTGGAAGCAATGGAAGCCAAAATCAACAAATACACAAGAAAATGGCTCGGTGTCCCACCTGGTCTCACTGATGTTGCATTCTACTGTCGTCAACGGTCAAGCAATGCTGAAGCTACCTCTCAAATCCATAGTGGAGGAATACAAAGTTGGAAAAGCAAGACTGTTGAGCATGCTGGAGGAATCGGAAGACAATATCGTGAGATCAGTTCAGCCAAAGCTGAGAACTGGCAGAAAATGGAAAGTCCAAGAGGCTGTAAACAATACCAAGAGAAACCTCAGCATCAAAGAAATAATTGGACACACGCAAACCAACAGACAGGGACTGGGAGCAAGAAAAATGCAGTGGTGGTCCAAAGCCAAAAGGAAGGAAAAAAGAGAAATGATCATACAGGAGTTGAAGAAAGAAGAAGATGTCAAAAGAGTGCAGAAGGCAGTCCAGCAAGGTCAACAGGGGCAATGGACAACATGGGACAGTGCACTCCAAAGAAGTCTCAGCTGGAACGATATGTGGCACATGGCTCCTCTAAGGATAAGCTTCCTCCTCAGATCTGTATATGACCTGCTCCCCTCGAATGCAAACTTAGTGAAATGGGGGAAATCAGATGACCCAGCATGTCCGCTCTGTCAGAAGAAACAAACAGTGGAACATGTCCTAAGCTCTTGCAAAGTAGCGCTAGCCCAAGGAAGGTATACATGGAGGCACAACCAAGTTCTGAAAGTGATCACAGACGTGGTTAGCGAAAAAACCATGACCCCAAACGCACCAATTGCTATGACAACGTTCTACAAAGCAGGAGGGAAACAGGTCTGGCCCGAAATTGCTATGACAACCAGCACATTGCCAAAGGGTGTTCTGGATGGAGCAGTCGACTGGGAGTGTACAGCAGACCTCCCAGAGTGGAGAAATTACCCAGATGTCATCAGCAAGACAGGCATGAGACCAGACATCGCTCTCCACTCTGACTCCTCGAAACAAGTGATTCTGATAGAACTCACTGTGCCATACGAAAGCAGAATGGAAGA
>JAPXFY010000028.1:15119905-15142405 GCA_030674185.1 Monoplex corrugatus
GGGTAATTGCAGTAGTTCCTTGCCGAGTTGTGTGTCAAAACCACTCCAGTATGAACGCAAAGTGTTTTTAGCAACTCACACAACGTGGAGTGAAAGAAAGTGCGAAAGTCTCATTTCAATTTCCACTATTATCATAATCATTATCAATATTATATTAATATAACTGTGTAAAGCCCAACCGACTGCGCAGAGCTGTATCAGGGCTATAACCATCTCAACATTTCTTTGAATCGGGGTGGGGGTGGGTGGGGGGTGGGGTGGGGGACGACCTTGAAAGAAAATCAGACACACACGTTAAAGCCTTGGAGCACATAATCTAAGGACATGTCACTGGTGCTGACCACTCGTTCAATTCATCACCCAGGGGGTGGGTGGAGGGTGGAGAGAGCTTTATCAAAAATGAATACAAATATGTAAATGTAAGTATACTAAAAAAAATAATAAAACATATCAAAACTGGCCTAAATTACCTAAAGCTGCTTCCGCATATACCACTTCCTCAGAGCCAAATATACAATTAATGCAGTTGCCCAATTATCATTTCTAAGAGTAAATATGGAAGGCTTTATGTCAAACATACAGATGAATGGGCCAGCAAGGCAGAAAACGACAGGAAGTGACGACAGAAAGTAAAGGAGCAAGGGAGAGACAAAGAGAGAGACAGAAAAGATGAAATTTCTGGCACATACTCTTTAGAAGGTGGGATGCTATTTATACTGAAAGAGTCCCAGCATTTCTATTGAGACGCAGTCAATTTCCAAACACAGAATGTATAAGATAAATGATGATGATATGATGATGATGATGATGATGATGATGATGATGATGATGTGATGGTGGTGGTGGTGTTGTAAATTACATATTTTGTAAGCACATCAACATTATTTATCAATATAAGCCAAACAATTCTGGAACTAACACATAAAGAAATCAGAAAAAAACACGAAAGAAGAATATGAATGCGTATTCAATACAACAAAACAAGACAGGCGCAAATTTTCGGCCAACTGGCCTTTGTCAAGCGTAAGATTACAAACAAACAAACACTAGATGTTCTTTTTCTCACATTGAAGACAGCAGCAGGGAAGTTTCAGTCTTTTTCTCAATTTTTTTTTGTATCTAGTGTTTGTTTTGTTTGTAATCTTTGGCCGAAAATTTGCGCCTGTCTTGTTTTGTTGTATTGAATACGCGTTCATATTCTTCTTTCGTGTTTTTTCTGGTTCCTGTTTGCTTGCAACGCGGGCAGTCACACTTGTTTTGGATTACATAAAAAATGATAAACAAAAATTAAACAAATACATATCGATGATCTTTTATCTTTAGAAGGGGGTTAGTCACAAACAGGTAGCACATATGTTGACCTAAGGGATCGGAAAAAAAGTCTCTACTCCCCCCCCCCCCCCAACTCCCCACCCTTTCTGGAAATCCTAAGCTAGAAATTTCCTCTTTTCTATCACTCTCTTTGTTTCTGCCTTGCTCCTTTGCTTTCTGTCATTCTTCTTATCATTTTCCACCCTTTCTGGAAATCCTAAGCTAGAAATTTCCTCTTTTCTGTCACTTCTTTGTTTCTGCCTTGTTCCTTTGCTTTCTGTCATTCCTTCTTATCATTTTCTGCCTTGCTGGCCCATTCACCTGTATGTGTTCGATACAGTCTGACGTACTTTTTTTTTAAAGGACTGACCATTGGGTATATTGTATTAATGCATTTTTGATTCTAAGGGAAAAAAGGTATGCAGAAGCAATTTTAGGTATTTAGGCCCGTTTTTAATATATAGATGTTTTGTTGTCCTTGGCGTGTTCAAATTTGTATTCAGGTTTTTTTTTTAAATTCCCCTGTGCGATAAATTGAACGGAGTGGTCAACGCTAGGGGCATCACCTTACATGTAGAATGCACGAATGCATTGCCATGTATACTTTATTTTCTCTTCCCTCTTTTCCTTTTTTCCCTTCTTTTTTGAAGTATTGATAATGTCTTGAAACGGTTACAGCCCTGATATGGCTCTACGCAGTCGGCTGGGCTTTGAACAGAAACAGCAGTACAAGTAATAACTCTCTACCCGCCCAGCACGGCTGTGCAAAATGACCAGAAACAGCATCTTTAGTTGCTCCTAGCCTGGCCCTTGACCCCCCTGATCACACGCTGTGATAGACATTCCAGTGTCAGCAAGCAACTGACGCGGGTCTTTCCCTTCTTTACGTATATTAAAAAGTGGCGATTTTTCGCTCTTTTTGACAGCGACTTACAAACAAGTCGAGGTTTTGTCGGCATCCACGTTTTGTCAAGTAAAAGTTCTGTCTCTTGACTCTGTCTGGACGAAAATTGAAAAATTCATCCTTAATCGTTTGTGATTTATTTGCCCTTGATTTGAATATACCGTCAGCATTGTTCAGTGAGATTAACGTGAAATAAACGATGTTCAGAGTGGGGCACATAGCGTAATGGAGTGAAGTGGAATTAAGTAAGCTATTATTGGCTATGACTGTTGAAATGACGGTGTTCTCTCTCTCCCTCTCTCTCTCTCTCTCTCTCTCCCCTCCCCTTCACACTGAGAAAGCGGAAAATCACAAAAGCTAAACACAAAGGACACTTATTCAGTGTGTTGGTAATTGAAACTTATCAATAGGAAACAGGATTTTCTGTTATATTGTGTTTGTTCCTGCCCCAAACAATAGATGTGTTACACTATGAACTTGTAATGTCATTTTGACAAATTATAGCAGTCCGCCACGTAGGTGTTATAAAGTAATAATGACTAATGTAATGTCATGTTTCCAGCATCTGATATTTCCGATGGTGATACACTTTCCGACAGTTCCGTAACCTGTAACCCGTATAATTGGCCTGCAGGAAAGTATACACACTTGTGACGAGAGAAAGACAGAGAGAGAGAGAGAGAGAGAGAGAGAGAGAGAGAGAGAGAGAGAGAGAAGAGACAAGAGACAGAGACAAGAGAGAGAGGCACTATGGAACAAAATGCCACACTCATGTCAACTTTATGATCCCCTAACACAGACTCAGTGAAAAGGCATGTGTAATATAGTGTACAGACTCGTGTGTATCGTTTCCTTTAACCAGAACAAGAATACATTTGCAAATATTTTATACTGACAACAAATATGTCGTTCTTATCCCACTTTACTTAGCAAAATGTTAAATACTGTAATGCTTACCAGGATCAATCGAGTGTAATGACTTGCGAGAATGATGGCAACACATTCTGTGACATCGCATACATTTGAATGACATCTCTTTGTTAGTACAGACATACAGGCACAGCTTGGACGTTGTCGTATATGTATAAAACCTTGCTTTCTAAAATGTGTGAATTTACCTTCTTACATCTGTTTGTCATAGTATTCTCACAAGCTGGGTCCAAATTGCCAACATAATATTCTGCATTCACCGACAAACACAATGGACCATAATACATAATGTCAATTATAGTTGGCTGCAGTAAAACATATGCTTGAATTAAACATAAGATCTACTATTTTGAGTGATAAACCTGTTGTTTCTGTTCGTCAATACTGATGTAACCTTATCAAAAGGCACTGAAGGTGAACAGAACCGATTGTGTCCGAGTGCCCCACTCTGATGTGCATGTATTAAGCGACTCAAGCAGTAAAAAAAAAAAAAATCACAATGGCAAAACATAAATAAGTAAACAAACAAACAAACAAAAACACTTCGAGTGCTTAGTGTGCTCTTGCCAAGTTAGACAAGTTCGTGAAGGTGGGTACTTAACTTGCGTCGCTCTCCTCACTCGAATTGAGCCGGAAACCATCTGCTGGGATGTGATAAGTGATCATCAATACGTATGACAATGTCTTGAAGATTGTAGCATCTCTCTCTCGAACACAAGAAAAGAGAATGGAAACGGTCTGTACAAGGTGAAACATCGTGTCGGTTAAGTTGTCGCTCTACGGTGAGGTAATTATATCACGTCTCTCTCCTTCCCTGCCGAGGTGGAATTTTTGTGCTTAAGTGAAGACGCTTTCCGAAGTGTTAAATTTTGTGTGACATAGTTCTAATGTGTGTGAATACCTCAGAAGCTTAGCAGAACGGCTATAAAATTACGGGGAAAAAACCCTGAGATCATGACAAAATCGCTCTACTCCCTGAAATTAAGCCAGTTTTGTGCAGGATGCAGTAGCGTAGTCTATTAGATTAATCTGGTCGTGTTTGGTATCATTTTAATGTTACTTGTATCGGCAACACGGTCATTTACATATCAGACAGACTGTTAAAAGGCGCTGTAAAATCTAAGACTATATAGCAACTAACTCATTTTTCTTCCTTCCACTGCACAACCACTATCAGCAGGCATGATGTGCATGGTCGGCCCTCTCCGGCTGAAATAAGGTCAGGTCACAGCTTGGGGCTTCTGCAACTAAAGAGTCGGATTGGAACAGCCGTGCCAGACAAGAGACCCGTATAAAAAAAACCCCAGACCTTCCGATTGGAATTCCGACACCTTTCCCACTTGACCAACGCGCCCTGTCGTAAGGCAAAGAGAATGAAGGGGTCAGAAGAGGGGTCAGACGACAATGGTCACTAACGCACTTGAAGGAAAGCGACAGTTGACAGAGAGACGTTACACTGTCCAGTCAAGTGTCCACCGGCACGCTCTGCCCTTTGTGAGAGGAGACAGTACATCAAACGCCTTGGCCCTAAGCCGGACGTGTCAAGACCTTTTGTCCATGGCAATGGAGGGTGATTTTCGGGTAGGCTGCGTGCTTTCCGAGATGGTCGGGGTGGATGAATGGATTACATTAAACGGTCTTGCCGCGCTCGTTGCTTTCTTTCCGTCTTTCTTTCTTTTGCCACGCTCGCTTCTTTCTTTCTGTCTGCTTTTCTTCTTCTTCTTTTCTTCTTCTTTTTCTTCTTCTTCTTTTCTTCTTTTTCTTCTTCTTCTTCCTCTTCTCCTCTTCCTTCTTCTTCTTCCTCTTCCTTCTTCTTCTTCTATTTGTTTAAGCCAGTATTCTTCTTTTTGTTCTTCTTTTATTTTCTTTTCTTCTCTTCTCCTCTTCCTTCTTCTTCTATGTTTCCTATTCTTCTTCTTCTTCTTCTATTTGTTTACCGTATTCTTCTCTTCTTCTTCTTCTTCTATTTGTTTAGCCAGTATTCTTCTTCTTCTTCTGCTCCTCCTCTTTCCACTTCTTCTTCTATTTGTTAACCAGTCTTATTCTTCTTCTTCTTCTCCTCCTCCTCTTTCCACTTCTTCTTCTATTTGTTTAACGATGAGTTTTCATTTGCCGTCAGGCTTCATCTGACCATGAATAATGATTACGGCAGTTCTGCCCCCTGCCCAAGTTCATACTGCTTACAGCCCAGCCGACTACCAGAGCCATATCAGTTCAAAGAAAAACGACAACCCGGTTAAGATAAAAGACAACAGGGAAAAACACGCTCACCGTTAACCCTGCAAATCTAAAATACAAATTAAGAAAAACAGACTTAAAATCAAATCAGGTGAAATCTATTTGATCTCTTGTAAAAACTGGAAAATGCAGGAAGGGCGTCTCGGAAGAGGTTCTTTAAGGAGTCCGCTGTGTAGTGCTTTTGTCTTACATCGATTAAGTCCCACAACCAAGGAGGCAGTGTCTGATGCTCAACGGCTCGTCACACGGTATACACCACGGTGCTTCTTCATTTTTTAAAAGGTACATGTGAGTATAGGATGTGTGACCCGTGTGTAACCCACATAACACTGTCTCTTTCTTACGGTTCCCTGCAGCTGATGGGGGAATTTCGTTCACGCTAGGTCGGATTTGAAAAAATATTTACCTGTCTGTTCAGTCCAATCCTCCTGCCATAGATTTCTCACGTAACTGTGTACTTTCGACTTTACATCTGTGTAAGGAATCGAGGATTTCCCACGCCCCCCCCCCCCTCCCTCTCTCCCTGGCCCAGTTTCTGCAGGAGAGGACCCGTAGGGACGTCAATGGGGGAACGCTTCTACCGCTTGCTGTCGATGACGGATGACGGTGTTGTTATTGGCGTTTATACTGCGTGGTACCATGTTTTTGTTAGAAGGCACCTGCAAAGCGCGTTGTTGTGACTTTATCCCGGGGTTTGTCATCTCCCCCACTTGCCATGTGGTTTCTAAACAAAGTAAATGATGACTGGGTCCGAATGGGTCATGCAACGCATGGACAGCCCTCCTTTACTTGATGAAACGACTTTCGAGTGGCGTTGGGAGCGAGGCACTGGCGCTCTAGGTCCCATCCGCACCCTCGTGGTGTTTTAATTAACACAGATGCCTATCAACTAAATAACATAACTCTTGAGAGTCCCGAAGTTATCTCCCATGTAGAATTTCTCAAACCCAACACAGTTTGCGCTACCCATTCAGCTAGCATAGACGTAGCCACAAAGCATAAAGTGGTAAGCTCAGAACATTCCTTATGTAGATGTTGGCGTTATGCAGCAACGGTATGACGGTTTTCTTAGAAGGCACCTGCGGACCTGGTATATCTTATTTCAGCCCTTTGGTCTTTCTTTCAGGACAAACCCTCCCTTACCTCCCGGCCAAAAGACTTGCTCTGTGATCGCACAGAGTTGGAGATAGCCTTTTCCAGGTTGACAAGTGTGAGCTGGCAGAGTCAAGAATAAAGAGACCAGGAAGTGCGAAAACTGGCGGCCGGAGAGGAAGGGGGCACCGGAAGGGGGGAGGGGGGGGGAGGCGGACAGGAAATTGGACCGGGTGACGGGCAGACAGATAAACAGCCACCACAAATTTTGCTTTTAAACTATGACAGTAAGACACGAAGAACTGATCAATCAACTAGGAAGTCTCAATATTGATGGAAAGGATGTAAGAATGATAGGGAATATGTATTGAGAACAAACAGCAGCAATGAGAACAGAAAATGATATGTTATTTCCAAAATCTCGAAAGATGGGTTAGGCATGGATGTCTATCATGAGAAACCTAGAAAACAGCCCTCAGGTAAAGGCTGGAGGAAAATGATAATCTTCGTTATGCAAATGACACTATTCTAATTGCAGAAACATGAAAAAGACCTACAAAATCTTGTGAATATAACAGAAATAGAAAGCAGAATTAACGGGATGGAGGTAAATATGCAAGAAGACTGAAGTCATAGTAATCTTTAAAAAACAAAAAATCCCTTCATGCAAAACAACAGCAAATGGTACAACACTGACACTGGTTGATAAGTTTAAATGTCTGGAAACAGTCATCTCACCAGAAGGCAGATGCACATTAGAAATCGCCAGCAGAATCGGCCCACCTAAAACAGCATTCAAGAAGATGAAACGTGTTCTTACCAACAAATGCCTATCAATTAACATCAGGAAGAGGGCTGTATGGATGTGAAGCGTGGACAGTCAACACGCAAAGTCAGAACAAGACTGAGGCAGCTGAAATGTAGTTTCTAAGAAGAATGTTAAGAGGTCTATGGACGTACAGCAAAGAAAACAAACGAGACAGTCTTGACGGAGGCAGACACAAAAAGAAAAGAACATTAATGAAGAAGATTAGGAAAAAGACAAGCACATTTGCAAGACATTTTATGAGGCAAGAGAAATTAGAGCACCTAGTCACAACAGGAAAGCTGGAGGGAAAGAGAGAACCAGGTAAACCCATACAGAAGTTACTGGACGAATCTGCGGAGTGGCTGAAGACAAGAGGGTGAGAGATGTACCTGCGGCGACAAGGGACAGATTCGTATGGAGGGCCATGATCGCCAACGTCATGCGGCAGGGCACATGATGATGATGATGAGTTTTCACAACGTCTAATAATTTCAGGAAGCCTAGGAAAACAAAAAAGCTACAATTATTATCATCACAAGGTAAAAAAAAAAAGACGCTTTCACCAGCCTGCCACTGCCGTCAAGAGGGGCCACTCAGACGTCGCCTCTAGCAAGTGGAACAACAGGTTGATATGGCCAGCTTCAACTCTCAACACTCAATTCAATGGCAGCCAGCGGCAACCGGAAAATGCGGTTACATTCATCGCCAGATATGCCCTCACCATGTAGACTATGTAGAAAGAAAGAAGAAAAACAGAGAAGAAGAAGAAGACAGAGAAGAAGACAGAGAAGAAGAAGAAGACAGAGAAGAAGAAGACAGAGAAGAAGAAGAAGACAGAGAAGAAGAAGACAGAGAAGAAGAAGACAGAGAAGAAGAAGAAGAGAAGAAGAAGACAGAGAAGAAGAAGAAGAAGACAGAGAAGAAGACAGAGAAGAAGAAGAAGACAGAGAAGAAGAAGACAGAGAAGAAGAAGACAGAGAAGAAGACAGAGAAGAAGAAGACAGAGAAGAAGAAGACAGAGAAGAAACAGAGAAGAAGAAGAAGACAGAGAAGAAGAAGAAGACAGAGAAGAAAAAGAAGACAGAGAAGAAGAAGAAGAAGAGGAAGACGGAGGAGGGGGAGGAGAAGAAGAAGAGGAGGAGGAGGAAGACGGAGAAGAAGAACAATAACAAGAAGAACAACAAGAAGAAATAGAAGGGAAAAAAAACCATGAAGAACAAGAACAAGAACAAGAAGAAAAAGGAAAATTACAAGGCACTAAATCTTTAAGTATTCATTAAATCATAATGGACACTTTAGTCGTTCATTCAAAGGTTCACCAACAGTAACAAAAAGCAGTTTAAGGATACAAAGCATCTGAATACAGGTGGGGGTAGGGGTAGGGGTGGGGTGGGGTGGGGTAGGGGAAGCAGGAGAAGACGTCACAGGGGTATTTCTCCACTTCAGGTTTTCCAGCTCGCTGCTAAAACCGTTAACTCTTTCTCCCCATGATGGAATAAGCAGACAGATAAAAGACAAAATTGTTGCAAGCTGATCACACACTGTATACAGTGTACGTAATGTACATCTTTACTGCTGGAAAATTAAAATCAATCAATTTCCACTGACCACACACTGTTATACCGTGTCATCATTATCTTTACTGTCGAAAGCTGGTGAATAAGGTGAGAGAGTCAAAGGGTTAAGTTTTTGCTTTGCTATCACGGTCGACAATGCAGGATGCTGGTAGACAGGGTGCGGGAGTTAAAGAGCTTAGACAACAAGATTCACTCCAAGTCATAATACCCATTGGACCAAAGCCAAAAGCGAGTCTCGGTGGGATACACGTGGGACTCCGGGTGACGTCATAACCGATTCTGTGCAAACACGAAACCGTCCTCGCACAAAACCAAATAAGGATTGAACCGGGCTGGCGGACAAATTAAATAGTGCGCAGCGCTGCGCTGTGTGGACTGATCGATGGCTAACTGTTTGCTACCTGCCTTTTCTCCCCCCATCAAACTGCTGGGAAATAGCGAACATAGGATTAATCGAATCACGCACGCGCGCTCGGTCTGTGTGTGTGGTGGTGTGTGTGTGTGTGTGTGTGTGTGTGTGTGTGTGTGTGTGTGTGTGTGTGTGTGTGTGTGTGTGTGTGTGTGTGTGTGCGTGCGCGTGCGTGTGTGGTTTGTGTGTGTGTGTTTTGTGTGTATGTGCGCGTGTGTGTTTGTGTGTGTCTGTGTTGTGTGTGTGGTGTGTTTGTGTATGTTTATATTGTTGTGTGCGTGTGTGCGTGCGCGCGCGCGCGCGCGCGTGTGTGTGTAT
Source organism: Monoplex corrugatus (assembly GCA_030674185.1). Lineage (NCBI taxonomy): Eukaryota > Metazoa > Mollusca > Gastropoda > Littorinimorpha > Ranellidae > Monoplex > Monoplex corrugatus. The sequence goes on from JAPXFY010000028.1 coordinate 15,129,493, forward strand.
GTGTGTAAGTGTGGTGTGGTGTGGATGTGTGCCTGTATGTGTGAATGTGCCTTGCCTCTGTGTGTGTGTGTGTTTTTGTGTGTGCGCTCGCGCGCGCGCGTGCGCGCGTGTGTGTGAGACAGCGAGCGCGCACGCGCGAGCATTTGTGCCTGGTTATGTAAGTGCGTGCGTTGGTTGTGTATGTGTGTATGCTTGACTGTGCGCGTGCGTGCGTTCGTGTGTACACGCGCTCATGCGCCAACTTTATGTGGAGTCAAAAAACAGGCCTGGCAGAGAGAGAGAGAGAGAGAGGAAGAGAGAGAGAGAGCAAGAGACGAGAGAGAGAGAGGAGCGAGAGACAGAGTGAAAGAGAGAGATAGAGCAGAGAGAAGAGAGAGAGCGAAAGAGAGGCAGTGAGAGAGAGAGAGAGACAGAGAGAGAGAGAGAGAGAGACAGCGAGAGACAGAGACAGAGAGTGTGAGAGAAAAAAAAGGCAGAGAGAGAGAGGGGGGGGGAGCGAGAAAGAGACAGAAAGAGTCAGAGAGAGAGAGAGAGGAGGGAGAGGTAGGGAGGGAAAGAGAAAGGAAGAGAATCCAGCTATACTACCTGTTCGTGAAAGTAGGCCAGCAAAACGAGCTGCATTCACGACATCCACCTGTATCAATTCTCTCATTGGTGCAGGTACCTTTTTTCTCTTTTTTTCTTTCTTCTCTCTCTCTCTCTCTCTCTCTCGCTCTCTTTTTCTTTTTTTTTTCCAACTGTGTGATTCTACAGCAGCATAGACTTAAAGAACCCAGAAATCGCCAAAACCAGGCACGTCTTAGAGTCTGGAGTCTGTTCAAGGGGATTCATCACAATCCGGCAATTCAATATGCGCTCCACCCAAATCTGCCAGATGACTCCCTGAGCCTGCACAAATCCCTATGAGCTGGCAAATCCCATGCACAATGCGACTTACAGCGCTCTAGGCGCTTACAATTCTACAATACAAAAAGAAATATGATATTTACATGTAACACACAATTCTACAATACAAAAAGAAATATGATATTTACATGTAACACACAATTCTACAATACAAAAAGAAATATATTTACATGTAACACACAATTCTACAATACAAAAAGAAATATATATTACATGTAACACACAATTCTACAATACAAAAAGAAATATGAAATTTACATGTAACACACAATTCTACAATACAAAAAGAAATATGAAATTTACATGTAACACACAATTCTACAATACAAAAAGAAATATGAAATTTACATGTAACACACAATTCTACAATACAAAAAGATATGAAATTTACATGTAACACAATTCTACGATACAAAAAGAAATGAAATTTACATGTAACACACAATTCTACAATACAAAAAGATGTGAAATTTACATGTAACACACAATTCTACGATACAAAAAGAAATGAAATTTACATGTAACACAATTCTACAATACAAAAAGAAATATAAAATTTACATGTAATACACAATTCTACAATACAAAAAGATGTGAAATTTACATGTAACACACAATTCTACAATAAAAAAATAAATGATATTTACATGTAACACACATTCACTATATTTACCCATTAACATCATGCACACAATCTCAATGACTCTCACACACAACTTACGACAAGAACGCACTAAAACAGGACGGGGATAGGATCAGGATGAACACAGTTAATTTAACTCTTTCACTCCCGCACCCTATCCACCACCAGCAAAAAATTAACCGTTTGACTCTCTCACCCTATCCACCACCAGCAAAAATTTATTCATTTGACTCTCTCGCCCGATCCACCAGCTTCCTGGTTGTTGCTGTTTTTTGTTGTTTTTTTTCGGTCCCAACCAGACCCACTTTGCAGATGCGTCATCGAGGGCATCGCTCAAAAGTTCTGACCAACGCCGCAGGTGTCTGTATTTCTCAAGCCTGGTTGACGCCAGAATATATTATTATGAAAGGAGGCGTAGAGCACAGCTCTGTCTCAATCCAGAATGGAACTCCATGGCATCATGACTATCATCCCCGTCGTCGTGGTCATCATCATGATCATGATCATCATCTCGCTCTTTTCCCTAAACTCCGTGAAGAGTCCTTTAACGCGCCGCACAAAAGAACTGTTCACCAGATCCCTACAGCTTTGTCGACTGTGTTCCAAAGCCAGGGGCCTCTGTAAAATGGCTTCTCTGTCCATTCTGCGAAGTTGTCAGCAAAGAATACAGTACCTACGGTAGGTACTACACTCTTTGGTTGTCAGTCCATTGTGGTCCCCCACCTCCACCCATCGTCTTCCCCTCTGTCTCCTTATCTCAACAGTTCTCTGGAGGATGTGATATAGCAGGGCCACTGTATTATATACATACAGACATCATACACCATGTCTGTGGTATTCTATAGCCACACCACCACACCATGTCTGTGGTATTCTATAGCCACACCACCACACCATGTCTGTGGTATTCTATAGCCACACCACCACACCATGTCTGTGGTATTCTATAGCCACACCACCACACCATGTCTGTGGTATTCTATAGCCACACCACCACACCATGTCTGTGGTATTCTATAGCCACACCACCACACCATGTCTGTGGTATTCTATAGCCACACCACCACACCATGTCTGTGGTATTCTATAGCCACACCACCACACCATGTCTGTGGTATTCTATAGCCACACCACCACACCATGTCTGTGGTATTCTATAGCCACACCACCACACCATGTCTGTGGTATTCTATAGCCACACCACCACACCATGTCTGTGGTATTCTATAGCCACACCACCACACCATGTCTGTGGTATTCTATAGCCACACCACCACACCATGTCTGTGGTATTCTATAGCCACACCACCACACCATGTCTGTGGTATTCTATAGCCACACCACCACACCATGTCTGTGGTATTCTATAGCCACACCACCACACCATGTCTGTGGTATTCTATAGCCACACCACCACACCATGTCTGTGGTATTCTATAGCCACACCACCACACCATGTCTGTGGTATTCTATAGCCACACCACCACACCATGTCTGTGGTATTCTATAGCCACACCACCACACCCAACGGGTAGTTTTCTTTTCTCAACTGATGTCAGCAGATCTTGATATGATTCAGTGTGCTGCTTTACGCTTTGGCGCACTTGTTCATTGGTGATATGATCCGTGTATCTCAAGTGCTGTATTTTACGATAACATCTCATTTCTAATACTCGGATTCGTCTTTATAGTTCTTTCCAAATCTGTCATGGGAGTCCGTATCTAATTAACATCATAGTATTGTGGGGAAAAAAATGTCTCAAATTACTCAGGTCATAAACCTGCCATAAAAAAATGGTATAAAAAAAAAAAGAAAAAAAAAAGAGAACTTCATCCTCAATAAATGATTCCTGACATCAATGACCAACTGACATCAATTACCAAATCTGTCGTGGGGAGTCCGTATCTAATTAACACCATAGTATTGTCTAAAAAAAAAATTGTCTCAAATTACGTAGGTCATTAAGCTGCCATAGAAATGGTATAGGAAAGGAAAAAAAATGAGAACTTCATCCTCAATGAATAATTCCTGACATCAATTGCCAACGCTGACAGCAAATGCATCAAGTATAATTTTTATCACCGCTGATAGCATTTACATAAACTTAAAACAAGCAGAAACGTGAGGAGATTAAAATGACACTGTACGTCATTAACCTAGTTTGTAAAGGAAGCTTCTTCAGTTTCGCAACACGGCAGTTCCAGGCGCGCGCGCGCACACACACACACACACACACACACACACACACACACACACACACACACACACACACACACACACACGCACGCACACACACACACAGAGTCTAATATCACTTATAGTGAAAAGACGTTAAATCAAGGAACGAACGAACGAACACACACACACACACACACACACACACACACACACACACACACACCACACACACACACACACACACACACATATATATATATATATATAGGTAGAAAGAAACTCTAGGGAGAGCTAGACAACAGAAGGTCTTCAGAGAAGTAACCCCCTTTAGACAAGTGTTTCGGCCCTGAATTCCTTACACTCTCGGGGGCCGGGCCACATCCAGGTCATGACTCCTGGATGCCCTTCTGCTGTTGTCTATTTTTTTTTTTTTTTTTCCCACGCCGGGGATCGAACCTGGGCGATTCTGCGCTTCAGAACTGCGGTACGCGGTTTTACCAATGTGCTAACGGGGCACACATCATCTGTAGGGAATTTAATCCTTATGAAGTTCACTTTTTTGGTTCCTCCTTGCCCAGATCCAGCTTGAGCTCCTTTCTGCTGCCTCTGCCATCGCTTTAAGGGCTCTAGTCCTCTTCTTCCCAGAAATGGCGAGTTGTTTCATGAGATCATAAGCGGAGGTGCCCACAAACCCTCTTGCCCCGACCTCTATGGCGAAGATTTTGACCCGCAGACCTGCTTTCTTCAGGGTGCTGGCAAGACCGGCGTATTTTTCGGTCTTGTAGATATGTGCTTCTTCCATTCTGCTTTCGTATGGCACAGTGAGTTCTATCAGAATCACTTGTTTCGAGGAGTCAGAGTGGAGAGCGATGTCTGGTCTCATGCCTGTCTTGCTGATGACATCTGGGTAATTTCTCCACTCTGGGAGGTCTGCTGTACACTCCCAGTCGACTGCTCCATCCAGAAGACCCTTTGGCAATGTGCTGGTTGTCATAGCCCTTTCGGGCCAGACCTGTTTCCCTCCTGCTTTGTAGAACGTTGTCATAGCAATTGGTGCGTTTGGGGTCATGGTTTTTTCGCTAACCACATCTGTGATCACTTTCAGAACTTGGTTGTGCCTCCATGTATACCTTCCTTGGGCTAGCGCTACTTTGCAAGAGCTTAGGACATGTTCCACTGTTTGTTTCTTCTGACAGAGCGGACATGCTGGGTCGTCTGCTTTCCCCCATTTCACTAAGTTTGCATTCGAGGGGAGCAGGTCATATACAGATCTGAGGAGGAAGCTTATCCTTAGAGGAGCCATGTGCCACATATCGTTCCAGCTGAGACTTCTTTGGAGTGCACTGTCCCATGTTGTCCATTGCCCCTGTTGACCTTGCTGGACTGCCTTCTGCACTCTTTTGACATCTTCTTCTTCCTTCAACTCCTGTATGATCATGTCTCTTTTTTCCTTCCCTTTGGCTTTGGACCACCACTGCATTTTTGTTAACAGTTTTCATTCAAAAATATTTGTGCCTGTTCATTCCTGAATAAACAGTCCCCTGAGGCAGGCACTGGCTGAAGCACTGGGCTCAACATTCTAGTTTGTTGTCTTGTTTTTTGGTTTATCTGATATATATATATATATATATATATACATAAAATTATATATATAATATATTACTCATATAAACACACGCACAGACATAGATAGATAGATAGGTAGATATATAGATAGATAGATAGATAGATAGATAGATAGATAGATAGGTAGATAGATAGATAGATAGATAGATAGGTAGATAGATAGTTAGATAGATAGATAGATAGGTAGATAGATAGATAGATAGGTAGATAGATAACCGCGCGCGCGCGCACACACACACACACACACACACACCCGCGCGCGCCACCTCTCTGTAAGGATCACTTAGATCTTGCAACATACCACTGCCAGATTCATACATGCCAACCGTTTTTAAGGATCACTTAATTTTTACAACGCAGCAATTCCAGATATATATATATATATATGTATATGCCAACTGTTTATACGGATCACTCACTTCTTGCAACATAGTACTTCCGGGAATATAATTATATATATATATATATATGTGGGTGTGTGTGTGTGTGTGTGTGTGTGTGTGTGTGTGTGTGTGTGTGTGTGTGTCTGTGTCTGTGTGCCTGTCTGTGTGTGTGTGTGTGTGTGTGTGTGTGTGTGTGTGTGTGTGTGTGTGTCTGTGTGTGTGTGTCTGTGTGTGTGTGTGTGTCCGTGTCCGTGTATCTGTACTCGTCATACAGAACAATTAATTCCTACAACAAAGCACTTCAAGATATGTATACAAGCCAATTCTGTGTAATGATCACTTATTCTTTCTAGAGCAAAATATGCAAAACTTCCAAACGCTTAGATGCATTGTGTAGCGTACATCAGCACCAGACTTGTTCATTTCGTTATTTACAAGACCAAGAGTCAACAGACATTAAAACTATACACTGAAAATAATACAGAATGTAATGGTTTGCTTCGAAAGATTTTTTTTTACAAAGCATTTATTGATCTTGTTGATACGAATTTGACCAGACATTTAACGAAATACAGAAGACAGAAAAATGTGTATTTCGACAGATTAACCCCCCCCCCCCCCCCCCCCCACTCAACCATGTTGGTACAAACCATTTGTGGATGGTTCAACGAAGAAACGGCTTAAGACAAAAGGACAAGTGCCGTAAGAAGTAAACATATTGGCCGTTATGCAAGTAACGGTTCCCACTGGGAAGAAACCCTACCGATGTATTCTTTGGCCCCAAAGGTTTCAAACAAGGTGACATATGTACCCCTATGCTGTACTTAAAAACTGTCCATAGAGGACAATGCATACTACTGTCGAAAGCGTACATGTGCACCCATACGTGCACTTAGTCGGTGTCTGTTGTTTTTTTTTTTACTAGATTCAAAGTTTGATAATGATATTCTATTCCTGCAAAGCGCAAAGAGCATGCTTTTCAAGTGGATCGTTCGCGCTATATAAATGACATAATAATTTTAAAGAAAAAAAAAGAAGTTATTCTGTCAGTTGCAATGATGATACGAGTTCCTGCTAAAGGCAAAGCTACATGTGTGTTTTACCCAAAACGTGAACCCCTTAGCATTCTGATAAAAGGGTTGAACCATAAAACTTACCATGTTGAAGAGGCAATGCAAAAAAGAATCATAACATAATAAAACATATATGATATGACCGCATGTCAATCACTACTGCGACGAAGATGGCAAACAACTGAACAAAATTAAAGTAAGTTCAAAATGCTTTTAAAAGTACTAAGCAGTTAACACCTCTCTCTCTCTCTCTCTCTCTCTCTCTCTCTCTCTCTCTCTCTCTCTCTCTCTCTCTCTCTCTCTCAATATGTAGTCATTTAGATCAATTATTTCAGACCTTAAGGGAAAGGGCTGGATGAAAAACGCACGTACAGTGCATTTCGATAACATTTAGAAATGATTTTTGATCTTGCCCCCCCCCCTCTCTCTCTTTCTCTCTCATCCTCATCTCTCTCTCTCGCCCTCCTCTCTCAATCTCCTCTCTCTCTCTCTCTCACTCTCCTTTGTCTCACCCTCCTCTCTTTCTCTCTAGCTCCCTCTGCTCTCTCTATCTTTTCTTCTCTCACCTTCTCCTATCTCCTTTCTCTCTCTCCCTTCTCTCTCTCTCTTCCTCTTCTCTCCCTCCTCTCTCTCTCTCCTCCTCTCTTCCCCCTCCTCTCTCTCCCCTCCTCTCTTCCCCCCTTTCTCCTCTCCCTCTCATCCCTCCCCTCTCTCCCTCCTCTCTCTTCCTCCTCTCTTTTCCTCTCTCCCCTCTCTCTCTCTGATCTCTCTCTCTTTCTCTCCCTCCCCTCTCCTTCCCCTTCTCTCTCTCTCTGATCTTTTAACTCCTCTGACGTCTCTCTCTTCTCCTAAATACTAATCTATGCTGCTTTACATTTGACGTTGCCAAATGTCCCTCTCCTTCCCCCTGCTCCTACAGCCTCCCCTCCCCTCCTCTCCCCTCCCCCACCCCTCACCCACACACACAAATACAGCTCCACCTCTCGTGTTCACACGACAGCCTATGTCGTACTTCCCGAGTCACAGGCAGGAAAACTGGAATTGCTATAAGGAAGGAGGGGGAGAGGGAACAACATATTAGGGGGAGAGGAACAACATAATTATTAAGTGCAGTTATTTCCACTTCTACCACGGCCATGCCTATCGTGGTACTGGCGAATACTCTGAGTGACAACTTCCATGTCTTAAGTACGTATCGCTATTTACTTTTACGAGAAGAAAAACAAACCATAACAAAAACAGCAACGACAGAGTAAACTGCAGGTGAGATGAGAAATGGACAAGTGAAAAACAAACGTATGTATCACTATTTATGTTTATGAGAAGGAAGTCAAAACATAACAAAAACAGCAACGACAGAGTAAACTGCAGGTGAAGTGATAAACTGATAAATGATTGGTTTGTTTTTTTTCAAAAAGAAATGTATGTATCGCTATTCATGTTTATGAGAAGAAAATCAAAACAAAACAAAACAAAACAAAGACAGCAACACCAGAGTGAACTGCACGTGAGGTGAGAAATTGATAAATAAAAAAGAAATGTACCTTGTTATCTTGTTGAAGAAGTAAAGGTCGAAACCGGTAGGTGTCTTACCTGACGATATTATGTCAAGTCTTCAGGTGAGTACACTGCATTTCTTTTTTTATATCTAAATTTAGAAAAATATCTATTGTTGCTGAAGAAAGTCAGAAAGAAAGACAGAAAGAAAGAAAAAAGAAAGAAAGAAAGAAAAAGAAATAAACAAAAAAGAAATGAAAGAAGGAAGGAAGGAAAGAAAAAGAAAGAAAACAGAAAGAAAAAAGAAAGAAAGACAGAAAAGAAAGAAAGACAGAAAGAAAGAAAACAGAAAGAAAAAAGAAAGAAAGAAAGAAAAGAAAGAAAGAAAGAAAAGAAAGAAAGACAGAAAAGAAAGAAAGACAGAAAGAAAGAAAACAGAAAGAAAACAGAAAGAAAACAGAAAGAAAGACAGAAAGAAAACAGAAAGAAAACAGAAAGAAAACAGAAAGAAAAAAGAAAGACAGAAAGAAAGAAAACAGAAAGAAAAAAGAAAGACAGAAAGAAAGAAAACAGAAAGAAAAAAGAAAGACAGAAAGAAAGAAAACAGAAAGAAAACAGAAAGAAAACAGAAAGAAAAAAGAAAGACAGAAAGAAAGAAAACAGAAAGAAAACAGAAAGAAAAAAGAAAGACAGAAAGAAAGAAAACAGAAAGAAAAAAGAAAGACAGAAAGAAAGAAAACAGAAAGAAAACAGAAAGAAAAAAGAAAGAAAGACAGAAAGAAAACAGAAAGAAAACAGAAAGAAAAAAGAAAGACAGAAAAGAAAGAAAGACAGAAAAAAAGACAGAAAAGAAAGAAAGAAAGAAAGACAGAAAGAAAGAAAACAGAAAGAAAACAGAAAGAAAAAAGAAAGAAAGAAAGAAAGAAAAGAAAGAAAGAAAGAAAAGAAAGAAAGACAGAAAGAAAGAAAACAGAAAGAAAAAAAGGACAGAAGGAAGGAAAGAAGGAAAAAGAAAGAAAGACAGAAACAAAGAAGGAAAGAAAGAAAGAAAAGAAAGAAAGAAACAAAAAGAAAGAAAAGAAAGAAAAAAGAAAGAAAAGAAAGAAAGAAAGAAAAAGAAAGAAAAAAAAACAACAACGAAAGAACAGATTAAAGAAAATAAGCAGGAAAACAAAGGAATAAGCAAAGAAGGAAGACATTACGAAAAAAAATAAAAACAGACATTTCAACGAAAACTTTGCTCGTTTTTCCACTGTTAAAGCTAACATTAGGCCATAACCTTCTACCTCTATGAGTGGGCAACCTCCGAGGGAGAGGAATAGAGGAGGGTGGGGGCTGAGGGTGAGGGAGTGGTCCAAAGCTGACAGATGAGTGATGACCGCCACAAGAGACTGGACAGGTCCTCGGTAATCAGATCCTTCAAAGGCCTCACCTGTCCCGACACTGGACCCCGCAGAGAACTTACCTGTATGTATATACCTTGTGTATCTTTAGCGTCTTAAGATACATGACTCGACCCACACCTACCCGCCTACCTATCTGTCTTACTCAGTGCTCTCTCTACATCATTATCATCACTAATCATCATCATCATCATCATCATAATATCATCATCATTACTAATCATCACCATCATCAGTAATCATCGTCATATCATCATCATCATCATCATCATCATCATCATCATCACCACCACCACCATCATTGCTCATCTGTTGGGCTTTAACAGAGCTGGTCGATTCGATTGGCGGTTGTTTATTACCCCGCCGACCGCTAAGGACTAGATCGAACTAACACAGCTATCAAAAAAACGACAACAAACTTTATTGTTATTTTATGTTTTGTTTAAAGCCCAGCTGACTGGGTACAGCCATATCAAGGCTATAACCTTTTCAAAACACACACAATACTTCAAAAGGGGAAAAGAAGGAAAAAGAAAATTAAGTACACGCACCAACACCTTCGCACACATAATCTTAGAAAATGCCCCTGGCGTTGACCATTTAGTCCAATTTATCACACAGGGGATCTAAAAAGACATACCTGAATACAAATTCAAACTTAACTAAGGACATTAAAACAAATATAAAAACGGGTCTAAATTACCTGAAATTGCTTTTGCATATCACATTTCCCTAGAGCCAAAAATGAACTTAATACATGTACCCAATTATCAATCCTAAAAAACAGTACGAAAGACTTTATGGAACACAATACAGGTGAATGGACCAGCCAGGCAGAAAATGCCACGAAGAAATGACAGAAAGCAGAGGAACAAGGCAGAAACCAACAGAGTGACAGAAAAGAGGAAATACCTAGCACAGAATTTCCAAAAGGTGGGATATTATTTATACTAAAACAACCCCAGGCATCCCCCCCCCCCCCCCCGGGGAGAGGGGGAGGACTTTATCATCTCTGTACGCGGGACAGTGGTCTCGTTTGACAGAACCGTCGATTTATGGTCTGATGTCTTGAGTTCAATCCCAGCCCCCAACATTTAAAACCGACCTGTTCGCTGCCCATCTTAGTGTTCCCATCATTCTGGTGGTGTCGGCTTAGTGTGTCATAGGTCCTTCAAACAGTATAGTACCTACGGAGGTGCAGTCTGTTTGGGTCCCTCTCGCCAACTCTCCGTTTCAAGGCTTTGCCTTCGCATTGGGGTTTATGCGGGCTCGGGGAGTCTGCCAGATAACTGCTGACAGATTTTGAGTGGAGCGCATATGGACTTGTCTGAGCGCATTGAATCCCTCTTGAACGAACCCCAAACTCCTATCACTTCTAAATGAGATACAAAGAAATTATCATCAAGCACGCGCATCAAAATAATGACAGCAAAACAAAAAGTGAAGATAATGAACAGACAGAAATCGAATATAGCAGATAAAATAACAATAAAAACAAACAATTATATACACGGTGACAATGTGTGGCACTAAAACATCTGCCATAAACAGCATTCATTATAATCATCACTATAAAACAGTTAATCATCACTGTTGCATACACACACACACACACACACACATACACACGCACGCACGCACGCATGCACACACACACAACGCACGCATGCACGCACGCACACACGCACACACAACACACACACACAGAGATATATATATATACATATATATATATATATATGTGTGTGTGTGTGTGTGTGTGTGTGTGTGTGTGTGTGTGTGTGTGTGTGTGTGTGTGTGCGTGTGTGTGTATGTGTGTGTGTGTGTGGTGTGTATGTATATATAAATCATTCTAAACACAGACACGCGCGCACACAAGCATACATTCAAGCAGGCTTGAGTACACACTGGTCCTACAACCACGTCTTATTTCAGATTACTGTTCCATTTCTATCAAAAAATCACACAGATCTTCGGATACTGGTGGATTTTTGTTGTTGTTTTTGTTTTTTTTTTGTTTTTTTGTTTTTTGCAACTGTTTTGGATTTTAAAGACGGGAACATTTACCTGATAGTAGCAGCCTTTTTTCCCTCCAAGAATGACACTTTTAACAGACATTTTTTGGGGGGAGGGGGGTGGTTGCATTCCTAATCTCTCTACACATACACAAACTACCTAAGCCTTTCTGTCTCTGACCAACAATCTTCCCACTTGCATCACTTCGTTTAAATATCACTTAACGTTCCCTCTTACATTCATAACTTTTGTTTAAAATATGTGTAGAGTTCACGCTTAATGTCCCCTCTAACATTTACAACACTTGGTTAAAATCATTTTTAGAGTTCACATTCAGTGCACCATTCCAATGACAAGGTCAGGACAGACTGTTGGAAACAGCGACAAATCACTTGAAAAATATAAACAACAAGAAGAAGAATACCGACCCTAAATAAATGCACCTAAAACACACACCCAATTATCAATACTAAGGGAGAAAAATTATATACACACACATATATAAAATATTTCATAGAACACATACAGGTGAATGGACCAGCAAGGCAGAAAATGGTAGCCAGAGATACCAGAAAGCAAACGAGCAAGGCAGAAGCAAAGAGATTGACAAAAAAGATTAAAAAAATTTCTAGCACAGCATCTCCAGAAGGTGGGGATACTAGTTTATACCGAAAGAGCCCTCGGTACCCCCTTGGGGTGGGAGGTGGGGGTAGGCTAGGTGAGGCTTGTTAAATGGAGTGCAAAAAAATCAGCTGTACCTCAAATGTACCCCGTCATGATTTTTTCGAAATCGATGGATGCTATTTGCATTAACAACAGACCAAGATGATGTCGGGGTAAGAAAGACAAACACAGACAAAGCTTTAGGAAAGACAAGAGCACGTTCCTCAAACACACAGGGCCAGATGCTGGAGTACAGCTGGCGCGCAGGTCACAAAACTGAACTCATTTGTCACAGGAGCCAGAAAAAAAAAAAAACAAGAAAAAACAATAAGAACGCGCATTTAATACAAGACAAGACAGGTGCAATTTTTCGGTCAAATGGACTTTGTCAAGCTTAAGATCACAAATTAACAAACACCAGATTAAAATAAAAAAAATATGAGAAAAAGACTGGACGGAGCAGCAGGGAAGTTTCAGTCTTTTTCTCCTAATTTTTGTATGTTTGTTTGTGATCTTACGCTTGA
>JAPXFY010000028.1:15152405-15159905 GCA_030674185.1 Monoplex corrugatus
GAGGCAGCCGAAATGTGGTTTCTAAGAAGAATGTTGAGAGTTCCACGGACAAGCAAAGAAAACAAACGAGACGAGGCAGTCTTGATGGAGACAGACACAAGAAGATCATTGATTAAGAAGATGAGGAAAAGACAGGCAACATTTATAGGACAGTTTATGAGAAAACGGAGAATCACAGCACCTGGTCACACAACAGGAAAGCTGGAGGGAAAGAGAACACCAGGTAGACCCTGGGAAAAAATAATGGACGGACTTGCAGGGTGGCTGAGGACAGACAGAGTGGAAGATGTACTGTCAGCGACAGCGATAGATGCATATGGAGTGCCATGATCGCCAACGCCATGCGGCAGGGCACTTGATGATGATGATAACACTACTTCTACATTTTGGACAGTGAATGAAAGTAGCCTACATGTCCTCCGATCCAAGACAGAGAAAAAGCAAGTTTGTCTTCCTTGCAATGGTAAAAGCAAATAAACAAACAACAAACAAACAGACAAACAAATAACAAACAAACAAACAAATAACAAACAAACAGACAAACAAATAACAAACAAACAAACAAATAACAAACAAACAGACAAACAAATAACAAACAAACAGACAAAAAACAAACAAACAGACAAACAAATAACAGACAAACAAATAACAAACAGACAAACAAATAACAAACAAACAGACAAAAAACAAACAAACAGACAAAAAACAAACAAACAGACAAACAAATAACAAACAGACAAATAACAAACAGACAAACAAATAACAAACAGACAAACAAATAACAAACAGACAAACAAATAACAAACAGACAAACAAATAACAAACAGACAAACAAATAACAGACAAACAAATAACAAACAGACAAACAAATAACAAACAGACAAACAAATAACAGACAAACAAATAACAAACAGACAAACAAATAACAAACAGACAAATAACAGACAAACAAATAACAAACAGACAAACAAATAACAAACAGACAAACAAATAACAAACAGACAAACAAATAACAGACAAACAAATAACAAACAGACAAACAAATAACAAACAGACAAACAAATAACAAACAGACAAACAAATAACAGACAAACAAATAACAAACAGACAAACAAATAACAAACAGACAAACAAATAACAAACAGACAAACAAATAACAAACAGACAAACAAATAACAGACAAACAAATAACAAACAGACAAACAAATAACAAACAGACAAACAAATAACAAACAAACAAATAACAAACAGACAAACAAATAACAAACAGACAAACAAATAACAAACAGACAAACAAATAACAAACAGACAAACAAATAACAAACAGACAAACAAATAACAAACAGACAAACAAATAACAAACAGACAAACAAATAACAAACAGACAAACAAATAACAAACAGACAAACAAATAACAAACAGACAAACAAATAACAAACAGACAAACAAATAACAAACAAACAAATAACAGACAAACAAATAACAAACAGACAAACAAATAACAAACAGACAAACAAATAACAAACAGACAAACAAAAAACAAACAAACAGACCCAGAAAAACAAGCAAACCAAAATAGCATTATTTTACTCCACAGAATTAACCGTCTGGTCTGAACACAAATGGAACAGAAAACTTTGAGGGCGAGAGTGCTGTTGAGAAGAGGAAGAACAAAAAAACTGGGTGAAAGATTGAGAAGAGAAGAAAAAGAAGAAGAAGAAGAAAAGAAGAAAAAGAAGAAGAAGAAAAAGAAGAAGAAGAAGAAGCTGAAGAACAAGAGGAACAAGAACAAGAACAAAACAAAAAAACAAGAAGAAAAAGAAAAAGAAGAAAAAGGACAAGATGAACAAGAAGAAGAAAAATGACAACAAGAACAAGAAGAAGAAAAAGGACAAGAAGAACAAGAAGAAGAACAAGAAGAAGAAAAAAGACAACAAGAACAAGAAGAAGAAAAAGGACAAGAAGAACAAGAAGAAGAACAAGAAGAAGAAAAAAGACAAGAAGAACAAGAAGAAGAAAAAGGACAAGAAGAACAAAAAGAAGAACAAGAAGAAGAACAAGAAGAAGAAAAAAGACAAGAACAAAAAGAAGAAAAAGGACAAGAAGAACAAAAAGAAGAAAAAAGACAAGAAGAACAAAAAGAAGAAAAAGGACAAGAAGAACAAAAAGAAGAACAAGAAGAAGAACAAGAAGAAGAAAAAAGACAAGAACAAAAAGAAGAAAAAGGACAAGAAGAACAAAAAGAAGAACAAGAAGAAGAACAAGCAGAAGAAAAAGGACAAGAAGAACAAGCAGAAGAAAAAGGACAAGAAGAACAAAAAGAAGAAAAAGGACAAGAAGAACAAGCAGAAGAAAAAGGACAAGAAGAACAAAAAGAAGAAAAAGGACAAGAAGAACAAAAAGAAGAAAAAGGACAAGAAGAACAAAAAGAAGAAAAAGGACAAGAAGAACAAGCAGAAGAAAAAGGACAAGAAGAACAAGAAGAAGAAAAAGGACAAGATGAACAAGAAGAAGAAAAAGAACAAGAAGAACAAAAAGAAGAAGAAGAAGAAGAAGAAAAAGGACAAGAAGAACAAAAAGAAGAACAAGAACAAAAAGAACAAGAAGAAGAAAAAGGACAAGAAGAACAAAAAGAAGAAAAAGGACAAGAAGAACAAAAAGAAGAACAAGAACAAAAAGAACAAGAAGAAGAAAAAGGACAAGAAGAACAAAAAGAAGAAAAAGGACAAGAAGAACAAAAAGAACAAGAACAAAAAGAACAAGAAGAAGAAAAAGGACAAGAAGAACAAAAAGAAGAAAAAGGACAAGAAGAACAACAAAAAGAACAAGAAGAACAAAAAGAACAAGAAGAACAAAAAGAACAAGAAGAACAAAAAGAAGAAGAAGAAGAAAAAGGACAAGAAGAACAAAAAGAAGAACAAGAACAAAAAGAACAAGAAGAAGAACAATAACACGAAGAAGAAACTGGGTGGAGGATGAACAAGAACAAAAACAAGAACAAAAACAAGAAGACGACGAAGAAGAAAACAAATCAGGCCCAACGTGAGCCCCCAAACCTCATCTGCCAGTCAAGCAAACCATGACTATAAACCCCAACCTACATAACCCGTCTTCTGATAAAATGTCCATTTCCGCCGAGCTGTAATAATAACAATAATAATGATCAATATGACTGATTGGCCTCCCTCGAACCGTAACGAACATGGAAAACTTGACACAGCTGTTTCGGTGTCTCTAGGCCACAGGCCTGGACACAGTGACATGGACAATCTGCTGTCGCCCATACAGCAGGTGTCTTTTTATACAACACCTGTAGTGCCAATGAAGATGCTGTGTCGCCCATATAGCAGGTGTCCCTTTTATACAACACCAGTAGTGCCAATGAAGATGCTGTGTCGCCCATATAGCAGGTGTCCCTTTTATACAACACCAGTAGTGCCAATGAAGATGCTGTATCGCCCATATAGCAGGTGTCCCTTTTATACAACACCAGTAGTGCCAATGAAGATGCTGTGTCGCCCATATAGCAGGTGTCCCTTTTATACAACACCAGTAGTGCCAATGAAGATGCTGTGTCGCCCATACAGCAGGTGTCCTTTTATACAACACCAGTAGTGCCAATGAAGATGCTGTGTCGCCCATATAGCAGGTGTCCCTTTTATACAACACCTGTAGTGCCAATGAAGATGCTGTGTCGCCCATACAGCAGGTGTCCTTTTATACAACACCAGTAGTGCCAATGAAGATGCTGTGTCGCCCATATAGCAGGTGTCCCTTTTATACAACACCTGTAGTGCCAATGAAGATGCTGTGTCGCCCATACAGCAGGTGTCCTTTTATACAACACCAGTAGTGCCAATGAAGATGCTGTGTCGCCCATACAGCAGGTGTCCTTTTATACAACACCAGTAGTGCCAATGAAGATGCTGTGTCGCCCATATAGCAGGTGTCCCTTTTATACAACACCTGTAGTGCCAATGAAGATGCTGTATCGCCCATATAGCAGGTGTCCCTTTTATACAACACCAGTAGTGCCAATGAAGATGCTGTGTCGCCTATATAGCAGGTGTCCCTTTTATACAACACCAGTAGTGCCAATGAAGATGCTGTGTCGCCCATATAGCAGGTGTCCCTTTTATACAACACCAGTAGTGCCAATGAAGATGCTGTATCGCCCATATAGCAGGTGTCCCTTTTATACAACACCAGTAGTGCCAATGAAGATGCTGTGTCGCCTATATAGCAGGTGTCCTTTTATACAACACCAGTAGTGCCAATGAACATGCTGTGTCGCCCATATAGCAGGTGTCCTTTTATACAACACCCGTAGTGCCAATGAAGATGCTGTGTCGCCCATATAGCAGGTGTCCCTTTTATACAACACCTGTAGTGCCAATGAACATGCTGTGTCGCCCATACAGCAGGTGTCCTTTTATACAACACCCGTAGTGCCAATGAAGATGCTGAGGCCAATTCGGCTTGGAACCAGGGAAGGGAGAAAAGTTTATGGGTTTGTGTGTGAGTGTGTGTGTGTGTGTGTGTGTGTGTGTGTGTGTGTGTGTGTGTGTGTGTGTGTGTGTGTGTGTGTGTGTGTGTGTGAGTGAGTGTGTGTGTCTGTGTTGTGTGTGTGTGTGTGTGTGAGTGTGTGTGAGTGTGTGTGAGTGTGAGTGAGTGTGTGTCTGTGTGTGTGTGTGTGTGAGAGAGAGAACAACAACAACAACAACAACAGACTCATTAAGAGCTGTATCTTGTTGAGCTGTAAGAGTACATACAATCATCAACAACAGACTCATTTAGAGCTGTATCTTGTTGAGCTGTAAGATGTACGTACAATCATCAACAACAGACTCATTAAGAGCTGTATCTTGTTGAGCCGTAAGACGTACGTACAATCATCAACAACAGACTCATTAAGAGCTGTATCTTGTTGAGCCGTAAGACGTACGTACAATCATCAACAACAGACTCATTAAGAGCTGTATCTTGTTGAGCTGTAAGATGTACGTACAATCATCAACAACAGACTCATTAAGAGCTGTATCTTGTTGAGCTGTAAGATGTACGTACAATCATCAACAACAGACTCATTAAGAGCTGTATCTTGTTGAGCCGTAAGACGTACATACAATCATCAACAACAGACTCATTAAGAGCTGTATCTTGTTGAGCCGTAAGACGTACGTACAATCATCAACAACAGACTCATTAAGAGCTGTATCTTGCTGAGCTGTAAGACGTACGTACAATCATCAACAACAGACTCATTTAGAGCTGTATCTTGTTGAGCTGTAAGATGTACGTACAATCATCAACAACAGACTCATTAAGAGCTGTATCTTGTTGAGCCGTAAGACGTACGTACAATCATCAACAACAGACTCATTAAGAGCTGTATCTTGTTGAGCTGTAAGACGTACGTACAATCATACAGTTTCAACATAACGTGTCTGTGTCTCCTCCAACTACAGTACAGAGGCCGTCTCTGTTCTTTCTAATTCTGTTATCGATCCTAGTCTTGTCTCCTTGTCTCGCTCGTGAAATTATGGATTGAACCCTTAGATATGCTGGACTCCTGGGATCTTGCAGTATTTCTTGCTTGTAGTGAGACTCTGTGTGTGTGTGTGTGTGTGTGTGTGTGTGTGTGTGTGTGTGTGTGTGTGTGTGTGTGTGTCTCTCTCTCTCTCTCTCTCTCACACACACACACTCACTCTCTCTCTCCCTCTCAAACACACACACGCACACACACACACACTCACTCACTCTCTCTCTCTCTCCCTCTCAAACACACACACACACACACACACACACTCTCTCTCTCTCTTTCTCTCTCTCTCTCTCCTTTTCTCTCTCCCTCTTTCGCGCTCTCTCTGTCTTTCAGTCAACATTTAATGATCAATCATTTTCATAATTTCTTTGATATTGTATGTGTAATGATTCATCTGTATTTTGTTGTTACTGTATTTTGTTGTTGGTTGTTGGTTGTTGGTTGGTTGGTTGGTTCGAAGACACTTATATCATACGTATAGAGCCTTAAGGAGCAAGAACTAATTGTAAGACAGATCCAAAAGGACCTAATGCTATTGTCTTTGAGTGATAAAATGTGTGACTCTCTGTCTCTCTCTCTGTCTCTCTCTCTCTCTTCTCTTCTCTCTCTTCTCTCTCTCTCTCCCCGCTCTCCTCTCTCTCTCCTCTCTTTCTCCTATCCTCTCTCTCGTCTCTTCTCTCTCTTCTCTTTCTCCCTATCCTCTCTCTCTCTCTCCTCTCTTCTCTTCTCTTCTCTCTTTCTCTCGCTTTTCCTCCCCGCTCTCTCTCTCTCTCTCTCTGTCTCTCTCTCTCTCTGTCTCTCTCTCTCTCTCTCTCTCTCTCTCTCTCTCTCTCTCACACACGCACTCTCTCTCATCTAGTCGCGGTAGTCAAGTGGGTACGACGCTGACTTCCCTTAGGAAGGCCTGGGGTTTGAACCTATCTGGATACCTTTAATCTGGTGGAAAATAAAGGATGTAGTTTTTTTCCCCATCTCCAAGGCCAACATCGCGTGCAGACCTGGCAATGTCTACACACCGGTCATATATATTTATATATATACACGCACGGAGAACATCAAATATGCACGATAAAGATCCCTGTAAGTCATGTCAGGGACTGGTTTATGGAAACGGTAAGGCTTGGCAATGTCCAGACCCTCTTTAGTGTATGCACGCATGGAGAACATCAAATATGCACGATAAAGATCCCTGTAAGTCATGTCAGGGACTGGTTTATGGAAACGGTAAGGCTTGGCAATGTCCAGACCCTCTTTAGTGTATACACGCATGGAGAACATCAAATATGCACGATAAAGATCCCTGTAAGTCAGGTCAGGGGCTGGTTTATGGAAACGGTAAGGCTTGGCAATGTCCAGACCCTCTTTAGTGTATGCACGCATGGAGAACATCAAATATGCACGATAAAGATCCCTGTAAGTGATGTCAGGGACTGGTTTATGGAAACGGTAAGGCTTGGCAATGTCCAGACCCTCTTTAGTGTATGCACGCATGGAGAACATCAAATATGCACGATAAAGATCCCTGTAAGTCATGTCAGGGACTGGTTTATGGAAACGGTAAGGCTTGGCAATGTCCAGACCCTCTTTAGTGTCTGCACGCATGGAGAACATCAAATATGCACGATAAAGATCCCTGTAAGTCATGTCAGGGACTGGTTTATGGAAACGGTAAGGCTTGGCAATGTCCAGACCCTCTTTAGTGTATGCACACATGGAGAACATCAAATATGCACGATAAAGATCCCTGTAAGTCATGTCAGGGACTGGTTTATGGAAACGGTAAGGCTTGGCAATGTCCAGACCCTCTTTAGTGTATGCACGCATGGAGAACATCAAATATGCACGATAAAGATCCCTGTAAGTCATGTCAGGGACTGGTTTATGGAAACGGTAAGGCTTGGCAATGTCCAGACCCTCTTTAGTGTATGCACGCATGGAGAACATCAAATATGCAC
>JAPXFY010000028.1:15174905-15182405 GCA_030674185.1 Monoplex corrugatus
CTGACAAGACTCCCTGAGACTGCGCAAAACCCTTGACGCTGGCAAGGTCTTGAAGAGGCGAACTGAAATGGAGGAGAGGGGACAAATGAGGGGACAGGGGAGGGCGAGTGAAACCTCTGAAATGCTAAGATGACTCCCCTAAATGATGGAAACATTAAGATGGACAACAAACAGGCCTATGTTTAATATTGTGGGCGGGGACGAGCACACACACACGGACGTACATGCACACACACAACACACACACACACACACACACACACACACACACACACACACACACACAACACAACCAATGTACTTGGTTACACACACACGCGCCCACGTTATGATATCATAACGAAGGCATACGCTGTATATACTCTGAACAAGCTGTATCACTATACAACAACAACAACAACAACGATTGTGCATTCATATAGCGCCTTCAATCAAGCATAAAACACTTTACAATTTACTCTGTATACTTACAGCACACGAAACACACAACACACACACACACACACACACACCCGTCTAATATCACTTATAGTGAAAAGACGTTAAATCAAAGAACGAACGAACGAAACACACACACACACACACACACACACACACACACTCACACGCACACACACACCACACACACACACCACACACACACACACACACACACACACACACTCACACGCACACGCACACCAACACACACACACACACTCACACGCACCACACACACACACACACAACCACACCACACACACACACACACACACACACACACACACACACACACACACACACACACACATGTACGCGGATACACACGCACGAGCACTCACTAACACACTTCCGCAAACCACAACTTAATTACACAATACACTCAACGAAAATACTTCAAAAGCGTGGGAAGACTGAACAAGTGAGCACTGATGAAAGGACGGCCAGACAAAAATAGTTTTGACATTGGCTTTAATAATAATAATAACAATAATAATAACAATAATAATAATAAATAATAATAATAATAATAATAATGACGATAACAACAACAACAATGCACATTTATGGCACGTAATCCTAAGAAGGAAAAGTTCTAAGCGCGTACGATAAGGAAAACAAGAACACAGAAAACAAAGAATGCAAAAGTCAAACAGCACCAACACCAACAAATTATTACTTTAACACACACACACACACACACACACACACACACACACACACAACAGACAGAGAGAGAGACAGACAGACAGACAGAGACAGACACAAAGAGAGAGAGAGAGAGAAAGAGAGAGAGAGAGAGAGAGAGAGAGAGAGAGAGAGAGAGAGAGAGAGAGAGAGAGAGAGAGGAAGGAAAGCAACAGAAGAGGGGTGATGCCTGAAAAACAAGTGCCAACCAACAATCGACTGAGGACTGACAGACTCACCGTGGACCTTGAAGGAGTTGGAGGTAACCCACAATCCGAGCTGGCACCAGGTACAGCCTTATCCCCACATGTCACACCTGAGCCACTGCCTCCCTCTTTCATGTTGCCTGACAAGGGCGCTAGGCGTGCCTCTGAATTCGTATCCGAAGCTTCACTGCCCTCGGCGAAACCACTCTCGGTTGATGATAGTTTCCTGACGGGATTGTTTGCTTCTGCCGCAGCGTTTTCTGGTGTCGGGTGTTGGACAGCCAAACCACTTCTGGTCCCTGCACAATTCTGTTTCAACGGTTTACTGTCGATTTCTGGACACGTCTCCGATTCCGGTGACGTATCGTCTGCTGCGTAAGTACTGACATCCAGTGACGAATCGTTCCCGATTGATCTATCATCGTTTTCGATGGAAGAGATGTTTTCGGCGGATCCATCTTTACTTAGGGACACACCTTCATCTATGGATGTGGGCCTGCCGTTTTCTGTTTTACTCTGAACCGAGGCCAGATTGCCTGCTGGGGGGCCTTCTTTCACCACACCACTATTATTCTTTTTTGTCTCGAGTCTCAATTTTAACGAGGGCCTCGTTTAAAGATCCATTTCCCTCTGACAACACATCCCCGTTCTGCTTGACTGGTTTGTCCATGACTGCTCCACCACCACCACCACCACCACCAGGGCCGGGAGATCGATCAGCACGACGTTTGCTGTCGGTACTCTCTTGGTCTTCGGGCGCGCTGGCAGCGTGTGCTACAGTGTCTCCCATCGTGGCTGCTGCCAGAACCCGCTGGCGCTAGGCGCGAAACAATGGGTCCTTAGTTCTGGCAACAGGGAAATGTCGTCTGCTAGCTAGTACACAACACAGCCCGGCTGCGCACAGTAAATTATTCACTCACTCACTCCCAAGGTACAACAAGCTCAGAAACGAAATAACCTGCCACCGTTGGTTTGATTCAATTAAGCTGACTTAATTACGAAGGAGTGGTAAATCGAGACCGCTTTTAAAATAAAATCGATTGATTTGAAAGATCAAACCTGGAAAACACAGCCTTTCATCACAAACACGACAGAATCAGATCACAGTGAATCAAAACATCGAGGGTTTTCGAGAGGGTTTTTAAATTACACAAAGTCAACTCTCGTCTGCACTTCACTACACAGAAGATTTCAAAGCTTCTGATAATCCATCCGTTCTGTTTGCCAAGAGGGTTTTCCTACCGTGTGTCATATCCGCTGAGAGCCACTGTACGACCAAACAGTGCACCCGCGTGTTTATAAGTAAGTGATCATACTCCACTGGCCCGGTTTGAGTGTTGTGGCGGTTTTCCTTCACTCGATCGTCTGCTACTCTACACCTGTGAAGCTAGCAGCGAACAACCAGCCCGCAGCCGCGCTGCCGTACAACCACGTGACTCACACAAAAGAGTAGTCTAGCGAAAACAAATTACTGTCTCTGTAAAGTACTGGCTGGGTACGCTTCTGTGTGTATGTGTGTGTTGTGTGTGTGTGTGTGTGTGTTTTTGTATGTGTGTGTGTTGTGTTGTGTGTGTGTGTGTTGTGTGTGTGTGTGTGTGTGTGTGTGTGTGTGTGTGTTGTGTGTTGTGTGTGGTTGTGTGTGTGTGTGTGTGTGTGTGTGTGTGTGTTTGTGTGTGTTGTGTTGGTGTGTGTGTGGTGTGGTGTGTGTGTGTGTGTGTGAAGAACCCAGAACACATCTATTTGCCATCGCAAACCTCTACTACTACTTCTACTACTAATTACTACTAGTAATAATGATAATAATGATAATAATAGTAATAAAAAATAATATAATAATAATGATGATGATGATGAGTGATGATGACGACGATGAGAATAATAATAATGATAATAATAATAATATAATAATAATAATATAATGATTAATAATAATATGTAATAATAATAATATAATAATAATAATAATATAATAATGATAATAGTAATGATAATAAGTTAACACATCACAGTCAATGATTTCACATTTCATGTTATGATTGTCATCAGTAGGAATATAACAAATGTATTAAGAGCTAAACAAAATATTTCAGTCTTTCTGAATGTGGTTAATCGCAGATATACGTGTGAAGATGGCGAAGGAATATGGGACTGTAATAAATGATTTCCCTGTTGTAGGTCCCGATGATAACAACAACAACAACAACAGCAACAACAACAACGACAACTGCAATGATGATGATGATGATGATGATGATGATGATGATGATAATGGTCATAATGACGATGGTGATGGTGATGATGATGATCATAACAATAATAATAAGAAGAACGACAACAACAACAATAATAATAATGATAGTATTAAAAGTAGTAGTAGTGATGGTGGTGATACTAGTAGTAGTAGTAGCAGTAGTAGTAGTAGCAGCAGCAGTAGTGGTAGTAATAGTAGTAGTCGTGGTAGTCGTCGTCATCGTCGTCGTCGTCGTCGTCGTCGTGTAGTAGTAGTAGTAGTAGTAGTAGTAGTAGTAGAAGTATTGTAGTAGTAGTAGTAAGTGTAGTAGAAGTAGCAGTAGTAGTAGCATAATTACAAGAAATAAAATAACAATAATAAAATAACACCAACAATAATAACAACAACAAATTTCACGCGTATTGTGCAACATCCATGTCAACAGTATGCTCGCTATGCTTTATGTAGTAATTCATGATTATTAAATTTCACGTAGTAACAACAGTAGGAAACATTATATGCAAAACATTAATACAGCGATTATAGAAATGTTGTTGAGAATTATGATAGACAGTTAGATGAAATATGAAACGAGTGTAAGAAACATAAACTATAAAAGGATCATTGAATATCTCTCTCTCTCTCTCTCTCTCTCTCTCTCTCTCTCTCTCTCTCTCTCTCTCTCTGTCTCTGTCTCTCTCTCTTGCTCGCTCGCTCGCTCTCTTCTTGCTCTCTGTCTGTCTGTCTGGTGCTGGCTGGCTGGCTCTCTCTTCTCTTTTGCTCTCGTCTGTCTGGGTCTCTCTTATCTATCTTTCTTTTTTACTCTGTCTGTCTGTCTCTGTCTCTTCTCTCTCTCTTCTTTTTGGCTCTCTCTGTCTCTTTTCTTTTTGCTCTCTCTCTGTCTGTCTGTCTCTTTATATGTCTGTCTGTCTGTCTCTCTGTCTCTCTGTCTCCGTCTCTCTTTGTCTCTGGCTCTTCTGTCTGTCTCTCTCTGTCTCTCTGTCTCTGTCTGTCTCTTTGTCTCTCTTTCTGTCTGTCTTGCAAACAAATGCATACACACCCACACAAACACACCCACACAAACACACACACATACACACACACGCGCACACAACCACACACACACACACACACACACACACACACACAACACACACACACACACACACAACACACACACACACACACGACACGCACACACACACACCACACACACACACACACACACAGACTCAGTTGCAACATGACCAACAAGATAGCTTGTCACATGCGTGGGTTCTTCCCACGAATAAAATGGGGGCAAAAAAAAAAAAAGGGGGGGGGGGGGGCAACTGTCACAGTTTGTTGCTAAACTGACCTGTTGTGTCAAAGAAAATACAAGGTGGAGAGAGAGAGAGAGAGGGAGAGAGAGGGAGACAAACAGACAGACAGACAGACAGAGAGAAAGACAGAGAGAGGCAGAGACAGAGACAGAGAGACAAAGAGAAAGACACAGAGAGACACAGAGAGACAGAGATAGAGACAGAGAGAGAGAGACAGAGAGAGAAAGAGTGAGAGAGGGAGAGAGACAGACAGACAGATAGAGTGAGAGCAAGAGAGAGAGAGAGGGAGACAAACAGACAGACAGACAGACAGAGAGAAAGACAGAGAGAGGCAGAGACAGAGATAGAGACAGAGAGATAAAGAGAAAGACAGAGAGAGACACAGAGATAGAGACAGAGAGAGAGAGACAGAGAGAGAAAGAGAGAGAGAGGGAGAGAGACAGACAGATAGAGTGAAAGCAAGAGAGAGAGAATGAGAGAGAGAGAGGAGGGAGACAGACAGAGAGAAAGACAGAGAGAGGCAGAGACAGAGATAGAGACAGAGAGACAAAGAGAAAGACAGAGAGAGACACGGAGAGACAGAGATAGAGACAGAGAGGGAGACAGAGAGCGAAAGAGAGAGAGAGGGAGAGAGACAGACAGACAGATAGAGAGAGAGCAAGAGAGAGAGAGATAGAAACAGAGAGAGACAGAAACAGAGAGAGAAAAGGAGAGAGAGAAAGAAAGAGAAAGAGAGAGAGGGAGAGAGAAGAGAGAGAAAGAGAGAGAGAGAGAGGGGGGGAGAGAGAAGAGAGAGATATACAGAAACAGAGAGAGAGAGAGAGAGAGAGGGAGAGAGAAGAAAGAGAGAGAGAAAGAGAGAGAGGGGGAGAGAGAGAAGAGAGAGATACAGAAACAGAGAGAGAGAGAGAGAGAAGAAGAAAAAACAAATGTTCCAGCCATGACAACTGTGTTCACATGTGTCCACAAACAGTATAAAATGTCTCAATTTTCCTCTGTGTGTGTGTGTGGGGTGTGTATGTGTGTGTGTGTGTGGTGTGTGTGTGTGTGCGTGTGTGAATGTGTGTGTGTGTGTGTGTGTGTATTAGCGTGTGTGTGTGTGTGTGTGTGTGTGTGTGCGCGCGCGCGCGAGTGTGCGTGCGTGCGTGTGTGTGTGTGTGTGTGTGGTGTGTGTGTGTGTGTGTGTGTGTGTGTGTGTGTGTGTGTGTGTGTGTCTGTGTATAAATGTCTAAATATTTCATCTAGTTTTGTTTGTTTGCTTGTTTGTTTGTTTGTTTTGTGTTTTGTTTTTTTGAGGGGGGGGGGGGGGGGTGTAAAATGTCTTAGGTGTCTAACATTTTGTTTGTTTTTTGTTTCTGTAAGATGCCTTATTTTCACCTTTTGTTGTTGTTGTTGTTGTCGTCGTTGTTGTTGTTTTTGCAGTTGCCACAAAAACTATCAGTGACTTATATGTGCCACAGAATCTGGGAGAATTTTTCACAATGCTGTAAGTGATGACGACGATGTCGATGATGGGGATGATAATCATGATGCTATGGAATTCTATTCTGGATTGCCACTGCGTGACGGGGCTGTACTCTACGCTTCTTTCCATAAAATATCCTGGTCTAACCACACCAGAGATACAGACACCTGCGGTGTTGGTCATGACAGGTGAACAACATCCTCCCAATAAGTGTGTGTGGTCCAGTCTTTACAATGAGCCTATAAAAGCTGAAGTTTGGGTTGGAGCCTGTTCGAACCGAAAATTCTTACAACTACTTTGACGAGACAGACGAGATTCGAACCCATAGTATCTTAATCGGTAATCTGTTGCGCCACTTACCACTGCACTAGAGTCGATGCATCATACACGGGCTTTTTACTAGAACATGGACTCGAGATCTGTTACTTGAGTTCATCTAGCCTGCAACATCAAAATCTGGCCTTTGGCTGCCATCTTAATGTTTCCATCGTTCTGGTGGTGTCAGTTAGTGTTTGATAGGTCCTTCTCCCCTTTCCCGTTTCAAGACTTGCCACGCATTAGGGTTTTATGCAGGCTTAGGAAATCTGTCAGAAAATTGCTGGCAGATTTGGGTGGAGTGTATATGGAGTTGTCCGAGCGCGGTGAATACCTCTTGAAATAACTCCAATAACTCCAGGGCGAGACGGCATAGCCGGTCTTTGATTATCAGTTTGCTTTGGTCCTAAACAAATATAAAAAGAAGAGTTTTGCCCGTGTACTCTCAATAACTAAGGGAGCCTATACTAACCGATTTTCTCCCTTAAACCCTTGGACTTCCTCACCCTGTCCACCAGCATCCTGCATTGTCAATCATACTAGCAAAGCAAAAAAACTTAACCTTTTGACTCCCTCGCCCTATCCACCAGTTTCCTGCAGGAAGCTGGTGGAAAGGGTGAGGGAGTCAAAGGTTTAGGTTTTTTTTTGCAGTTGGTGGAGAGGGTGCGGGAATCAAAGGGTTCAGAATTGTTTTTGCCCATAACCACACATGGGACGCCCTAAGATTTTGCTGTGCAAATCAACCGTGAACACCCTAGAGGGCAACGAGTACAAGAAGTAGCATTCAAAGACAGT
>JAPXFY010000028.1:15202405-15204905 GCA_030674185.1 Monoplex corrugatus
AGAAGAAGAAGAAAGAAGAAGAAGAAGAAGAAGAAGAAGAAGAAGAAGAAGAAGAAGAAGAAGAAGAAGACAAGAAGAAGACAAAGAAGAAAAGAAGAAGAAGAAGGAGAGAGGAGAAGAGAAGAAAGAAGAAGAAGACGAAGAAGAAGAAGAAGACAAGAAGAAGACAAAGAAGAAAAGAAGAAGAAGGAGGAGGAGGAGAAGAAGGAGAAGAAGAAGAAGAAGAAGAAATACAACAACAACAACAACAACTACAACAACAACAACAACAACAACAAAACGAAGAGGAACAAGAACAACCAATAGGCGAACCGGTACTAAGCGGAATCAGACCTGCTTCAATGTTGCTTACCTCTCCTGCCGTCGCCAAAACAGCCGAAATCGAAGAGAGCCAGACCCACGTCGTAGTGCAACCTGGCGGGTCCGCTACACGAGGCCAGTGCTGTCTTGACACAGCTACGGTGTGCTGGGTATTTCCTGAGAGGTGGACACAAACAAAGAGACACCTTTACTTCACTTTACTTTACTTTACTTTACTTTACTTTAAGCCATGGTTACAGCACAGAGTACCAAAGTGGTAGGCTATCAAGCGTGGGGAAAGTTGACACTGGTGGTGTTGTGTGTGTGTCAGTATGTGACCTGGATTAGCCAGCCGTTTAGACATTGCTGTTGTTGTTGTTGTTGTTGTTATTATTATTATTTTTGTTGTTGTTGTTATTATTAGTATTAGTATTATTTATATTATTATTATCATTGTTATTATCATTATTACTGTTATTGTTGTTATCATTAGTACTACTACTACTACTACTACTATTTCATGTCGTCGTCGTCGTCGTCTCATCATCATCATCATCATCATCATCATCATCATCACCATCATCATCATCATCATCATCATCATCATCATCATCATCATCATCATCATCATCATCATCTTTATTACCATTCTTCATCTTATATCATTAGTAGTAGTAGTAGTCATAATAGTTGTAGTACTAGTAGTGGTAGCAGTAGCAGTAGTAGTAATAAATAATAGTAGTAGTAGTAGTAGTATCATTATCATCATTGTTATCATTATCATAAATCATTCTCATATGCATCATTCTCCAGACCCATATGGACTCACTGTGCAGTGCTAATAATCAAACTTGTTTAGTGAAGCACGGAGAACGTAAGCTGTCAGCCAGAGCTAATCACATTCCACTGTGTTGTTGCATTTTATCAAGATTTGCGCTATATAAATATTGTAATTATTAATTATACAAGTCTGCCTCTTCCATTGGGCAAGCGTGCACGCTGGGTGTCGTCATTTGTCCATAAACCAGTCACTGACATGACATTCAAACAGGATCTTTAACCTGCGTATCTGATGTTCTGCGATCGTATCCTTTACAAACAAAGGTTTAGGTACTGGCAAGCCTGCACTCGTGTTGACCTGGTGAGGTCCGGGATATATCTGCACCCTCTACCTGCTCGCTAGACGGAACTTTCCAGGCGGACCAACAGCAGGACTATCCCTCATCTGTACTTAATGATTACATTGCCTACCTACTGTACCCAACTGCAATATCATATGCGCAATATTTAATCTAGGATTTTCTTTCTTCGCGATCCAACATGTGCAATTACGAAGGCCAATTGGGAGTGTCATCTTAAATCCTGTTCCAGTTTGGTTCACACAAACACCATGTTTTATCTACTTGGTGTCCACGTCCGGTCCGGATAAAGACTCTCCCAGTGAATTGTTTGAAACGTATCTAATTCAGAAGATCGGGTGTTTTTGAAGAATATCTTGTTCTCTGTTTTTTTGGTGTTTTTTTTTTTTTTTTTTTTTGCTGCTTGTTTTTGTTTGTTTCTTTGTTTGTTTGTGGTCTCCCCCCAACCACACCCCCGAGTTTAACTTTTTTTTTTCGCTTTTTCTTTCTATTTTAACCCTTTGACTCCCGCACCATGTCCACCAACTGCAAAAAAACTGAACCTTTTGACTCTCTCACCCTATCCACCAGCTTCCTTCAGGAGTCAAAAAGTTAAGTTTTTGCTTTGCTAGTATAGTTGACAATGCAGGATGCTGGTGGACTGGGTACGGGAATCAAAGGAGTAACAACAAAGTATGTTAACCAACTACTGATATATCGTTGATTGATTAATCGACTCTCAATTAGTCACTTGATTGATTGACTAATTGATCTGATAGTGGATAGAAGGATGAGCTGATGATTGATTAACTAGTTGAACCAAGATATACAGTAACTGGTTATCATATTTGGATAGACTTGCACGGCGGATGAAGACAGACAGGGTGGGAGAAATACTTGCAGCGATAAAGGACAGATTCATACAGACGACTATGATCGCCAACGCCATGCGGCAGGGCACATGATGGTGATGATGGTTATGTGAATGCACAAATATTATACTGTACTCTCACTGCAATGGGTTTCATGATGTGAGACAAAACAACACAGCCATATACTGCCTCTCACCCCTAACCCTAATT
>JAPXFY010000028.1:15209905-15217405 GCA_030674185.1 Monoplex corrugatus
GAGAGCTGAACAGCAGAAGACAATCAAGAGGAGAATAATACTATAGCAAGACAGTCTGGAGACAGCTGAACAGCAGAAGACCATCAAGAGGAGAATAATACTAAGAAACACTAGAAAAAGGAACAGGAAACAAAAAAAGAGAATAAAATACAAACAATAACGTAAAGAAAAGCAAGAAGACAAATAACAAGAAAAAATAAAGAAAACAAAGTACAAGAACAAAAAAAAGTACAAGAACAACAAAAGTACAAGAACAAAAAAAAAGTACAAGAACAACAAAAGTACAAGAACAAAAAAAAGTACAAGAAACAACAAAGTACAAAAACAAGAAAAAAGTACAAGAACAACAAAGTACAAGAAGAAACAAAAAGTACAAGAACAAGACAAAAAGTACAAGAAACAAGAAAAAAAGTACAAGAACAAACAAAAAGTACAAGAAACAAAAAGTACAAAACAAGAAAAAAGTACAAGAACAAACAAAAAGTACAAGAAGAAACAAAAAGTACAAGAACACAAGACAAAAGACAAAAAAAGTACAAGAACAACAAAGTACAAGAACAAACAAAAAGTACAAGAACAAAAAATACAAAGAACAAGAAAAAGTACACAGACAAAAAAACAAGACACAAAAAAAAGTACAAGAACAAAAAAGTACAAGAACAAAAAGTACAAGAACAAAAAAGAAAGACAAAAAGTACAAGAACAAGCAAAAAGTACAAGAACAAAAGTACAAGAAAAGAAAAAGTACAAGAACAACAAAGTACAAGAAGAAACAAAAAGTACAAGAACAAGAAAAAAGTACAAGAACAAGAAAAAAGTACAAGAACAAGAAAAAAGTACAAGAACAAGCAAGAAGTACACAGAACAAGCAAAAATTACAAGAACAAGCACAAAGTACAGAACAAACAAAAAGTGCAAGAACAAGAAAAAAGTACAAGAGAAACAAAAAGTACAAGAACAAGCAAAAAGTACAAGAAGAAACAAAAAGTACAAGAACAAGTAAAAAGTACAAGAGCAAAAAAGTACAAGAACAAAAAAAGTACAAGAAGAAACGAAAATTACAAAAACAAGCAAAAAGTACAAGAAGAAGCAAAAAGTACAAGAACAAGCACCAAAGGAAGTACAAGAACAAGAACATGGAAACTTCTTCCCTTTTCTTGTTCTTTTCAAGTACAACAGCCAGCAGTATTAGTTCTAGTTCATATTGCTTATAGCCCAGCCGACTACAAGAGCCATATCAGGGCTAACACCACGTCAAAAACGACAACCAGGGTAAGATAAAAGATAACAGTTGAAAACCATGTTCACCGTTAAAGTTAAGAGTACAAAAAGTACATAAACTATACAAGCAAGCAGTACATAAAAAGTACAAAAACAAGAACAAGCATACACAAAACAAGAAGCGAGAAAAAACAAAACAAAAACACAACAACAACAACAACAAAAAACACTGGCAGGAAATCAACAAACCTGGTGCCATCGTTGTCATCGTCGATATCATCGTTGTGGCTGCAACAGTAGCCGTCGTGCTGGTCCCAAACGATGATGACTGGGAAGTGGTTGGAGGGGTGCTTGTGGAAGTGGTACCTTCTGATGATGTTGTGCTGGGTCTTTGACTACTGCTGAGGGGAGTTGACGATGAAGCTGGTGGTATTGTTGCTGGTGTCGGTATTGTTGTTGTTGTTGTTGTTGTGTTGGTTGTGGCGATGGTGGTTGAGGCGTTAGTGGGAGTGCTGGTCGCTGCTGAGGTTGAATCTGTCACACCTGTGGTGGCAGAGGTTGGGTTAACGGGGTCGTTGTCATTTCTGTAGTTGTGGTTGTTGGTGTGTGGGTAGTGTTGGTTGTGTTTGGTACTTCAGTGGTTGTGTTTAGTACTTCAGTAGTTGTTGTTGGTATTTCAGTTGTTGTTGTTGTTGTTGGCATTTCAGTTGTTGTTGTTGTTGTTGGCATTTCAGTTGTTGTTGCTGTTGTTGGCATTTCAGTTGTTGTTGTTGTTGTTGGCATTTCAGTTGTTGTTGCTGTTGTTGGCATTTCAGTTGTTGTTGTTGTTGTTGGCATTTCAGTTGTTGTTGCTGTTGTTGGCATTTCAGTTGTTGTTGTTGGCATTTCAGTTGTTTGTGCATTTTTGTTGTTGTTGCATTTCAGTTGTTGTTGTTGGCATTTCAGTTGTGTTTGTTGTTGTTTGTTGGCATTTCAGTTGTTGTTGTTGTTTTGTTGTTGTTGGCATTTCAGTTGTTGTTTTCTTGTTGTTTGGCATTTCAGTTGTTGTTGTTGGCATTTCAGTTTGTTGTTTTGGCATTTCAGTTGTTGTTGTTGGCAATTTCAGTTGTTGTTGTTGGCATTCTAGTTGTTGTTGTTGGCATTTCATTTGTTGTTGTTGTTGTGTTGTTGGCATTTCTTAGTTGTTGTTGTTGGCATTTCAGTTTGTTGTTGTTGGCATTTCAGTTGGTTGTGTTGGCATTTCAGTTTGTTGTTGTTGTGGCATTTCAGTTGTTGTTGTTGGCATTTCAGTTGTTGTGTTGTTGTGCATTTCATGTTTTGTTGTGTTGGCATTTCAGTTTTTTTTTTTTTTTATTTGTTGTGATTCAGTTGTTTTTGGCATTTCAGTTGTGTTGTTGGCATTTCATTTTGTTGTTGGCATTTCAGTTGTTTTGTTTGTTGTGTTTCATTTCAGTTGTTGTTGTTGGCATTTCAGTTTGTTGTTGTTGTTGGCATTTCAGTTGTTGTTGTTGGCATTTCAGTTGTTGTTGTTGGCATTTCAGTTGTTGTTGTTGGCATTTCAGTTGTTGTTGTTGGCATTTCAGTTGTTGTTGTTGTTGGCATTTCAGTTGTTGTTTGTTGGCATTTCAGTTGTTGTTGTTGGCAATTTTCATAGTTGTTGTTGTTGGCATTTCAGTTGTTGTTGTTGGCATTTCAGTTGTTGTTGTTGGCATTTCAGTTGTTGTTGTTGTTTGGCATTTCAGTTGTTGTTGTTGTTGGCATTTCATTGTTGTTGTTGGCATTTCAGTTGTTGTTGTTGTTGGCATTTCAGTTGATTTGTTGTTGTTGTTGGCATTTCAGTTGTGTGTTGGCATTTCAGTTGTGTTGTTGGCATTTCAGTTGTGTTGTTGGCATTTCATTGTTGTTGTTGGCATTTCAGTTGTTGTTTGTTGCATTTCAGTTGTTTGGCATTTCAGTGTTGTTGTTGGCTTTCATTGTTGTTGTTGCATTTCAGTTGTTGTGTTGTTGGCATTTCAGTTGTTTTGTTGTTGGCATTTCAGTGTTGTTGTTGGCATTTCAGTTGTTTGTTGTTGCATCATTGTGTTGTTGGCATTTCAGTTGTGTTGTTGTTCATGTTGTTGTTGGCATTTCAGTTTGTTGTTTGTTGGCA
Organism: Monoplex corrugatus; assembly: GCA_030674185.1. Lineage (NCBI taxonomy): Eukaryota > Metazoa > Mollusca > Gastropoda > Littorinimorpha > Ranellidae > Monoplex > Monoplex corrugatus. Next base: position 15,213,276 of record JAPXFY010000028.1, read on the forward strand.
TTTCAGTTGTTGTTGTGCATTTAGTTTGTTGTTGTTGGCATTTCAGTTGTTGTTGTTGGCATTTCAGTTGTGTTGTTGGCATTTCAGTTGTTGTTGTTGGCATTTCAGTTGTTGTTGTTGTTGGCATTTCAGTTGTTGTTGTTGGCATTTCAGTTGTTGTTGTTGGCATTTCAGTTGTTGTTGTTGTTGGCATTTCAGTTGTTGTTGTTGGCATTTCAGTTGTTGTTGTTGGCATTTCAGTTGTTGTTGTTGGCATTTCAGTTGTTGTTGTTGGCATTTCAGTTGTTGTTTTGGCATTTCAGTTGTTTTTGCTTCAGTTGTTGTTGTTGGCATTTCAGTTGTTGTTGTTGGCATTTCAGTTGTTGTTGTTGGCATTTCAGTTGTGTTGTTGGCATTTCAGTTGTTTGTTGTTGTTGGCATTTCAGTGTGTTGTTCTGTTGTTGCATTTTCAGTTGTTGTTGTTGGCATTTCATTGTTGTTGTTTGGCATTTCAGTTGTTGTTGGAACTTCAGAAGTTGTTGTCTGTGACGCTGTCTGTTGTTCAGTAGTTGTCTGTGCTTGTGTCTGTCCTGTGATTGTGTTGTCGTCGTCTGTGTGTTCGTCGTCGTCTGTGTTGATGTGCTTGTTGTTGTCTGTGTCCTGTTGTTGTCTGTGTTGTCGTTTGTGCTTCTGTTTGTACAGTCTGTGCTTGCGTTGTCTGTGAATCTGTTGTTGTCTGTGCTTGTGTTGTCTGTGCTTCGCTTGTCTCAGCACCTGTGGTCGTGTTAGCAGTAGAGGTGGACGGCATTCCCGTTACATTCATGCTGGAACCATCACCCACCACAACAGCAGTAGCAGTAACAGAAGAAGGATTAGTAGAGGTACTAGTAGTAGAAGTAGTACTAGTAGTAGTAGTAGTGGTAGAATTAGTAGACAGACCGTTTGAAGGGGCCGTCGTCATCGTCGTGGTCGTCGAGTTCATCGACTGTGTCGTTGTTTCATCATCTTGTTGTTGTTGTGCGCTGCTGGTGGTTGTCGAAAGGGTGGCAGATGTGGTCAGGCTGCTGTTGTTCTGGTCCTGCTGGCCATTGCTTGGGGGCAGAGTGCTTGGGGCCCCGTGAATGCCTATCACTGTGAGACAAACATCATCATCATCATCATCATCGTCATATCATCATCATATCATCTTCTTCTTCATCGTCGTCGTCGTCGTCGTCGTCATCATCATCATCATCATCATCATCATCATCATCATCATCATCATCATCATCATCATCATTATCATTATCATCATCATCATTCTTTTTATCATCATTCTTTTATACATATATATATATAGATATAGATATATATACACATACATATATGTACATACACATACATACATATACATATTATAGATATATATATGTATGTATGTGTATACATATATCCATATCATGTACATTTTCTTTTTCATATATACATACATGTATATATAATATATTATATATATATATATATATATTTGTACAAAGATATGTATATATAGATATAAATATATACATATATGTCTTATGTGTCTGTGTGTCTGTGTGGGTTAGTGTGTGCGCATGTGTATGTTTATGTGCATATGTGCGAATGCAGGCGCGAAGAATCATCAGAGAAGACAACAGTACGTTCATGTTTAAGTTTCTACACTTATAAGATTGTGTATATGACTTTGACATGTTATCATCACATCCAGCTGATGTATATTCCTACTGTTTTCAACAATGTCAGTGTCATTAATAACAATAATAATAATAAGATGAAGAACAACAACAACAAAACAAAACAATCACAGCAACAACAATAATAGTAGTAATAACAACAATGACAGTAACTATAATGACAGTAACAATAACAACAGTAACAATAATAATAATAATAATAATAATGATAACGATAATAATAATACTAATGATAATAATAATAATAATAATAATAATAATACAATAATAATAACAATAACAACAATAATAATAACAACCATAATAATAACAACAATAATAATGGTGATAATAAAAACAACAGCAATGCTACTACTACTACTATTACTTCTACTACTGAGAATAATAATAATAATAATAATAACAACAATAATGATAATAAATAACGATAATAATATAATAATAATAATGATAATAATAATAATAATAAATGTATAATAATAATAATAATAATAATGATGATGATAATAATAACAATAATAATAATAATTATAATAATAATTATAATAACAAATGTGTTTTATAAACATTCAACAAGAGACATGTTTCAATTCCACTCACCAAAAACGTAGACGAAAACGAAAAGCAGGCCATTACCAAGAACTTGCATCTTGTTCATGAACATAAAACTGAAGAAAATCTCGTAAATACTTTTAAGTTTTTAGAAAAAAACTAAAAGTACAGTCTCTCCGAAACGTCTCGCACCAAGAATTTAAAAGTCTCAACGAAAAACTCGAAGAAGAAGAAGAAAAGGAAATCTTCTCTATAGAGTACGAACAAAACTGAGACTTAATTATAGGATTTCAAAACGGTCGCTTGTAATGTACAGAGGCTTCACTGACTCCTCTTTTTATACTATGTTCTCTTCCGCTGATAAATATCCGGTTCTGTCTTTCCACACACCCCCACTTCATTTTCTGGACACGGCGTGAGCTGTCGTAGGAAGGGGTGCGACGGTAAGTTGTCACCTGTTTTGCTCCTCCCAAAAATCCCTGTCTTTTTTTTTTTTCTTTTTTCTTCTTCTTATCTTTGTTTTTTTTTTTGGTATTATCTTCCAACAGGATACGGCCATCAATTTGACTCATACCTGTCAACCTCTTTGTTATGTCCTGGTTCGAAGTCGTTTCGTTTTTGTTTTCTGTTTCTGTGTCTGTGCGTCTGTTTGTCCGTCTGTCTGTCTGTCTCTGCCTCTGTCTCTCTCTCCCTCTTTCTGTGTCTCTCTTTTGTCTCTGCCCTCTCTCTCTCTCTCTCCTCCACTCACACACACCACACGGTTGCCTTCATTGTGTGTGTGTGTGTGTGTGTGTGTGTGTGTGTGTGTGGTGTGTGTTGTGTGGTGTGTTGTATGTGTGGTGTGTGTGTGTGTGTGTGTGTATGTGTGTGTGTGTGTGTGTGTTGTGCTCTGATGTGTGTGTGGGGTGTGTGGTGGTGTGTGTGTATGTGTATGTGTGTGTGTGTGTGTGGGTGTGTATGTGCTATGTGTGTGTGTGGTGTATGTTTATGTTTTTTCCTTTTTTTTTCCGCGGATGTATGCATACACGTTGTTTTGCACACACACTGTCTAGAGACAATATGTTGCTGCACAGTCGGCATACTCCTTCTCCGGTGGGCCCTGCATGCCGCGGGCATCTCTTCAAGCTACTGGACACTGATATGACTTGCAGGATCTTTAACGTGCATATTCAATGGTCTCTGGGTGGGTATTCACACAGAGGGAGTTTTAGGAACACATGACGACCTGGAGATGGGAGAAATCTCCACCCTTTACCCGCCAGGCGGGAGGTACCCAGGCGGGATACGAACATCCAGACTTCTGAATGGGAAGTCTGACGTCTGACCCACTGGACATACTGCCCGTCGGTGATGATGAAGAGATGATGATGACGACGACGACGACAATGACGATGATGGTGGTGGTAATGAGAATAATTATGATGATGATGATAATGATATGTGATGATGATCATGATCATCATCATCATCGATGATCATTATCATCATCATCATAATATCTCATACACACCATCATCGTCATTTCTCGTCGTCTGATGAGTGGTAATGTGTGTGATCGATATCATCACCGTTATTCTCATCACTCATCTTCCCCACCTGATAGCATGTTACCGTCTTGCGTCTATTCATCATCGTCATCATCGTCGTCGTGTTGTTCATTATCACCACCATCATCTCATCAATCATGTCATCATCATCGTCGTCGTCGTCGTCGTCGTCAGCTTCGTCCATGTATATCATCGGCCGTCATCATTATCACTATCATCACCAATACATGTATCGTGTCATCATCATCTTCATCATCGTCATCCATCGTCGTCATCGCCGTCACCATCACCCATCACTGTCGTCGTCGTCATCATCATCGCCTTCGTCCCTCGTCGTCCC
>JAPXFY010000028.1:15222405-15224905 GCA_030674185.1 Monoplex corrugatus
GAAATGTAGTTTCTAAGAAGAATGTTGAGAGTTCAATAGACTGCAAAGAAAACAAACGAGACAGTCTTGATGGAGGCAGACACAAGAAGATCATTGATAAAGAAAATTAGGGTAAGACAAGCAACATTTATAAGACATTTTATGAAGAAAAGAGAAATTAGAGCACCTGATAACAACAGGAAAGCTGGAGGGAAAGAGAACACCAGGTAGACCCAGGGAGAAAATACTGGACAGGACTTGCAGGGTGTCTGAGGACAGAGAGGGTGGGAGATGTACTTGCAGCGACAAGGGATAGATTCGAGATTCGTATGGAGGACCACGATCGCTAACGCCAGGTGGCAGGGCACATGATGATAATGATGATGATGATGATGATGATAATGATGATGTTCCCTCTGTAGCCACTTTCCTCATCTAAAGATCATGCAGAAGGTTACGTTCAACTGTGCCATATGAAAAAAGAAAACAACAACAACAATAACAACAACAAAAAGCAGTCGTAAGTTTCGCTTATCTCACAAACTGAAGTATACAGACTTTTTTTTTAAACTACTCTCTTTTCAAGCTAAAAAGGTCAATCGTTCGAGGCCTCCCTTGGTCGTACCCATCTGTGCTTGTCTTTCAGTTCGACTTGTTCCTCGTTTGAAACCATCAATCCATCGGCAAACTGTCCTGTATGACACACACCTGTCTAACACACACACAACTGTCAAACCAGCATGAAGTTTGATTGGACCAGGTTTGCCTTAACCCTTTGATTCCCACACCCTGTCCACAAGTATCCTACATTGTCAACCATGCTAGCAAAGCAAGAACGTAACCTTTTGATTCCCTCATCCTATCCACCAGCTTCCTGCAGGAAGCTAGTGGATAGAGTGAGGGAGTCAAAGGGTTAAGTTTTTGCTGTTGGTGGATAGGGTGCGGGAGTTAAAGACTTAAGTTTTTGCAGTTGGTGGATAGGGTGCGGGAGTTAAAGGGTTATGTTTTTGCAGTTGGTGGATAGGGTGCGGGAGTTAAAGGGTTAAGTGTTTGCTGTTGGTGGATAGGGTGCGGGAGTCAAAGAGTTAAGCCTTGTGAGGACGTAGCATCAAGTTTCTCTATGCTACGATCCTTCTTTTTTCTTCTTCTTTTTTTTCTTTTTTTTTCGGACGCAGAGATAATGACATCATATTTTCAGTGACGTCATAGAATCAAATACATTTGTCGTCATCACAATTTTGAACAAATTAACTACCCAAAGGCTAAAGTTTGTTCTGAAAAAGAAGAAATAAAAGCAATTACTACAAACAATTCAGAAATGGAGAGCATACAATTAAACTAGATTTGGCGTCATCAAATGTCGAACAAATTAACAGCCCAAAGGCTATAGTGTGTTCCGAAAGCGAATTAAAAGTATTTACTATAAACAAATCAGAAATGGAGAGCATACAATTAAACTAGATTTGGCGTCATCAAATGTCGAACAAATTAACAGCCCAAAGGCTATAGTGTGTTCCGAAAGCGAACTAAAAGTATTTACTATAAACAAATCAGAAATGGAGAGCATACAATTAAACTAGATTTGGCGTCATCACATATTCTGAGCGATGGGGGAAAGGGACGGGCAGGGACAGGGAGAGACATGGAGGGACATGGAGGGACATGGAGGGACAGGGAGGGACAAGGAGGGACATGGAGAGACATGGAGGGACATGGAGAGACATGGAGGGACATGGAGAGACATGGAGGGACATGGAGGGATAGGGAGGGACAAGGAGGGACATGGAGGGACATGGAGAGACATGGAGGGACATGGAGGGACAAGGAGGGACATGGAGGGACATGGAGGGACATGGAGGAACAGGGAGGGACATGAAGGGACAAGGAGACAGGGAGGGACATGGAGGGACAAGGAGGGACATGGAGGGACATGGAGGGACAGGGAGGGACATGAAGGGACAAGGAGAGACAAGGAGACAGGGAGGGACAGGGAGGGACATAAAGGGACAAGGAGGGACAAGGAGACAGGGAGGGACAGGGAGAGACATGAAGGGACAAGGAGGGACAAGGAGACAGGGAGGGACAAGGAGTGACAGGGAGGGACAAGGAGGGACAGGGAGGGACAGACAGGGAGGGACAAGGAGGGACAGGGAGTGACAGACAGGGACAGGGAGGGACAAGGAGAGACAGGGAGGGACAAGGAGACAGGGAGGGACATGGGAGTGACAGGGAGAGACATGAAGGGACAAGAAGAGAAAGGAGACAGGGAGGGACAGGGAGAGACATGAAGGGACAAGGAGGGACAAGGAGACAGGGAGGGACAGGGAGTGACAGGGAGGGACAAGGAGGGACAGGGAGGGACAGACAGGGACAGGGAGGGACAAGGAGGGACAGGAAGGGACAGACAGGGACAGGGAGGGACAAGGAGAGACAGGGAGGGACAAGGAGACAGGGAGGGACAGGGAGTGACAGGGAGAGACAGGGAGAGACATGGAGGGACATGGAGAGACATGGAGAGACA
>JAPXFY010000028.1:15234905-15254905 GCA_030674185.1 Monoplex corrugatus
TTAACTTGACTTGGCTTATAATGACTTTAGTCTGGCTTGTGTTGACTTTACTTGGCTTTTTGTGATGACTTGGTTTTTAGCTTATGTTGACTTGGATTCGCGAGGGGGGAGGGAGAGGAGATCGGCCTCGCCCTCATAATGCTGGCCCTGAGAAAACTTGAGGTCTCTACCACCTCACTCTCCTTAGACCTCAGCGTTATGGGACTACCTGTTCTGGCTTGGATTTGCTTAAGTTTTGCTACAAGCCAAACAAGTCGATACAAAGAAAACCGTGTCAATGCGAGTCACACAAAGTCAACACAAGCCACAACACGTGGCATATAGACATAAGAAGCTGTATTGTGTGTGTGTGAGTTCATGCATGCGTGCATGCAGGCGCCTGTTGTGTGTGTGTGTGTGTGTGTGTGTGTGTGTGTGTGTGTGTGTGTGTGTGTGTTGTTGTGTGTGTGTGTGTATGTGTGTGTGTGTGTGTGTGTGTGTGTGTGTGTGTGTGTGTGGTGTGTGTGTGTGTGAGTGTGTGTGTACGAATGTGTTTTTGTGTTTATTAGTGTTCGTGTGTGTATGTGTGTGCGCGTGCGAATGTGTGTGTTTATATTTAGTAGTGTTCGTGTGTACGTGCGTTTGTGTGTGTGTGTGTGGTGTGTGTGTGTGTGTGTGTGTGTGTGTGTGTGTGTGTGTGTGTGTGTGTGTGTGTTTGTGTATGCGCGTTCGTGGTGTGTGTGTGTCTATAAGTGTTTTGGTTGTTGTGTGTGTGTATATATGTGTGTGTGTGCGCGCGGGCGTGTGTGTGTGTGTGTGTGTGTGTGTGTGTGTGTGTGTGTGTGTATGAATGCGCTACCAGAAGAGGTACGAATTACACATCAATAAGAACTGTGGCAAACATGAACCCCCCTCCCCTCACACACACACATAAACACACACACACACACCACACACACACACACACACACACACGCCCGCGCGCACACACACACATATATACACACACACAACAACCAAAACACTTATAGACACACACACACGCATACGCGCAAACACGCTCGCTAGCGCGAGCACACATACACATACACAGACACAACACAACACACACACACACACACACACACACACACACACACACACACACACACACACACACACACACACACACACAACACACACGAACTCTAATATAGTTGAATTATGAATTTATTCCAGTTGATAATACATATTTATAGTGCACCACACAGCAGTTTTGATTTCATTTGTTGTTTGTTTGTCTATTTTTACCAAACACTTTCAGTATAAAATGAATCCAAAGAGGCAATTGACACTACTAATTATACTGTTGGCCCACTTCAATATTGGGCCTGAAAATATGTTTCGTATAGCCAACTACGGCAGATGCACATCGGAAATAGCTGGCAGAATCGGCCAAGCCAAAACAGCATTCAAGAAGATGACAAGCATTCTTACCAACAAATGCCTATCAATTAACATCGTAAAGAGAGTCCTTGAATGTTATATAGAACCAATACTGTTGTACGGATGCGGGGCGTGGACAGTCAGCAAGCAAAGCCAGAGCAGGATCGAGGCAGCCGAGATGTGGTTTCTCAGAAGAATGTTGAGAGTTCCATGGACAGCAAAGAAAACAAACGAGACAGTCTTGATGGAGGCAGGCACAAGTAGATCACTCATAAGGAAGATTAGGAAAAGAAAAGCAACATTTATAGGCTATTTTATGAGGAAGGGGGTTTTGGAGCACCTGGTCACAACGGGGAAGCTGGAGGGAAAGAGAGCACCAGGTAGACCCAGGGAGAGAATGCTGGACGGACTTGCAGAGTGGCTGGGGATGAGGAGGGTGGGGGAGATGCTGGGGGCAACGAGAGATAGAGATGGTTGCAAGTCCATGGTCGCCAACGCCACGCGGCAGGGCACCTGATGATGATGATGATATCCAACTACAGTTACAGCAGTTAACAAGAAACATCACGAGAGAGCGGATGGGACCACAGCACCAATGCCTCACCACTCTCCGGACAATCACCTCCCAAGCTCCCGACACCACTCGATAGTCATTTCATCAAGCAAAGAGGGACTGTCCATGCGTTACATGACCCATTGGGACCCAGTCATAAGTTACTTGTTCACAAACCGAATGGCAAGGTAGGGGAGATGACAAGCCCCCCCCCCCCCCCCCCCCCTGAAATAGCATTTAATGGTTTTCGATAAGTACTGCTGATTGAAAAGATAAAGGTCATGAAAAATTTTTTTTTAAAAAGTCATATGAAATTGTGAAATGAATTCCCAACTTTTTAACTGTAATTTTTGTTTGTTTTTGTTTTGTTTTGTTTTGTGTGCTCATCCATGTTTCTCGTTGTTGCTCTTGTTGGTTTTGTTGTTGTTGTTGATGACGATGTTGCTGTTATTCTTCTTTTCGAATAGGTATTTTCTTTTTGATTTGACTGTTACTCTTCTTTTCGAATATTCATTTTCTTTTCCCTTATCTTCTGTATACAGGCTGTGGTTGTGGTTTGTTTCAGTTGCCTGTTGGTCCGTTTGTCTGTCTGTTCGTTTGGTTGGCTTCTTTTCTTCCTTCAGAGGTTAATAATTCAGTCTCCACTCGATCATTTTGTGTTGATCTGAAGTCATTCACACATTTTCTGTTCAGTAGAATATTGAGGGTTAAATCTGTTTGTTTTGTTTAATTTATTTTTTCCTGTTAATTTGCTTGTTTTTCTTGTTACTGTATTGATGATGTTGTTAAAATTGCTATTCTTCTTCTTTTTTTTTGTTTCAAGTGTCGTTTCATTCTGTTTCACGTGTATAACACAAACGTTTAGTTTTTTGACAAAAGCATCCTCGTTGCACATTACATATTCATGGATCATTATCAATTTTCTCATAGTGACAACAGTAAGGGAGATGTATACAAATATTAATACAGCGAATACAGAGAGTTTATTAAGAATAACAACAGACAGTAATATGAAATGAAACAAATTGCACAAAAACAAAGAATACATCATAAAGAACAGATACACCATTAAATGAACTCAAACAAGTGCACGTCTTTCACACACACGCACACACACACACACAGACACACACACACACACACACACACACACACACACACACACACACACACACACAGACACACACACACACACAGACACAGACACACACACACACACACACACACACACACACACACACACACACACACACACACACACACACACACACACACACACACACACACACACACCATTCAGTCGTAACATGACCCGATTGAGAAAAGTCATAAACGTAAACCACCGATGTTTTGCAGATGTTTTTGAAAAAAGATATGTTTTAATATGTGGTTCTTTTGATAGTAAAATAGACATTTGCTTTGTCTTAAAAGTATTTGGGGAGGGAGTTCCATGTAGCTGGATCAAGAACAGGGAAGGATTTCTTTCCGGAAAAAAGAGAAATGAGATACGTCAAGAGAAATGCTCCTTGAAACCTAAGTGTTACCGAAGGTTTGTAGGCTAGGAGTTCTGGCATGCAATTTGGCATGATATTCAAATCTAGGCATTGAAAGCAAAATGTGCCAACTGTTTACTCAATTCGTGTTTTGATTGGAAGCCAATGAAGTTTCAGCAATAATGTTTTTGCATTTAACCGTTTGCTTTCTCGTAGTGCAAATTGAGAAGCACAGTTCTAGATTCTCTGGAGTCTGGTTAACCTGAGATGAGAAAGATTGGATACTCGTTCAAGAGAGTTACAGTGATCTCATCTAAACAGAATAAAAGACCACACAGAGTTTTTCTTTGTCAGAAAAAAAAAGAACTGGGAAGATGCTGCTTGTTCTATGCCACTGGAGATACAGGATTTTGCACGGGTATTAACATAAGTTTCAATGGACGGGGATTTCTCATGGAACATACCAATATTCCTGGAAGATTTGCTGAATGTCACCACTAGGTTACTTTTTATTTAGATTTGATTTTGTGCCTATACACACGAACTCTCTTTTTGTCTTATTTTCAGCTTATTCACTTTGGTCCAGGTAGTTATGTCTTTTATTCAAATATCTGTGCTAGAGACATCTCTTGAGAAGGCACGGCGGTGCCGTTGTGAGTCATCACCTTAAAATGATAAAGCGTTCCTTAATTTTGATAACAGTGGGTGGTCAAAAATACACAATGGAAAAAAAAAGCAGGTCTTCAAACCAAAACCTGTGGGACACCATACTTTAACGAAAATGGACTTGACCTTCTTTTATCGGTGACAATAGACTGCATTCAGTAAGAAAGGTATGACCCGAACCACTCAAGAACAGATTCGAAAACAGCTAAATGTAGATTATCATCTTGAGATCACGTCATGAGCATTTGTGTCAAATGCTGCTAAAAGATCTGAAAGTGAATGAATGTACACCTTGCCGATATCGGAAGCCTGCGGGAGATCCTTTACTACTTTTAAACGAAGCAACTTCTATACTACGGCCAGATATATATATATGTATATATATATAGGTATATATAGATATAGGTATATATAGATATATGTATACACACACACACACACACACACACACACACACACACACACACACACACACACAATATATATATATATATATATATATATATATATATATATATATATATATATACTTCTGCTATGACTTACTCTCGTATTAATGCCGAAGATACGACTCATTTCAATGTCCATATGTACATGTTTAAAGATTTTGCAACTTCTATACTACTATACTATGGCCTGAGAAATTTTTTTTTTTCTGCTTTAACTTATTCGCATCAATGCTGAAGATACGACCACTTCAATGTCCATATGTACATGTTTAAAATGTTCAACAATGCTTGAAACGAATGTATACAGTTTCTGGGGTTGTACCGATAGAACGGAGAAGAAGAAGAAGAAGAATTTGAAGAAGAATTTGAAGAAGAAGAATTTGAAGAAGAAGAAGAATTTGAAGAAGAAGAAGAAGAATTTGAAGAAGAAGAAGAATTTGAAGAAGAAGAAGAAGAAGAATTTGAAGAAGAAGAATTTGAAGAAGAATTTGAAGAAGAAGAATTTGAAGAAGAAGAATTTGAAGAAGAAGAATTTGAAGAAGAAGAAGAAGAAGAAGAAGAAGAAGAAGAAGAAGAAGAAGAAGAAGAAGAAGAAGAAGAAGACTTATAACAATGGCCACTCATCATCATCATCATCATCATCGTCATCATCATCATCACCAGCTCGTCTTTCTTTCCACGAGACCCAGGACCCACACAGTCAAGACAGTGGCCAGGGACCAGGTGAGCACGGCAGGGGCAGTAGAGGCAGGTGAGCTGCTGGTGCTGAAGGAACGGGAGCACTGGGCACCGGACACAGAGCCCCTGTCCCTGCACATGCAGGACACCACAGTGTCCTGGCGAGACCTCAGCACCATGAACAGACCTGGGTTACAACAGTACCGTACGCCTGACACCGTGCAGTAGTGAGCTGTCCCTCCGCACTGCTTGACTCCACTGCGACACCGAGCATGGCCTGTACACAAAACCATGATAATACAATGCAATGTAGTGCAGCACAGTACAGTACAATACAGAGCAATACAGCACAGCACAGCAGAGTATAGCACAGCACAGCACAGCACAGCACAGCACAGCACAGTATAGTATAGTACAGAACAGCACAGCACAGCACAGCACAACACAGCACAGTATAGTGCAGCACAGCACAGCACAGTAGAGTACAGCACAGCACAGCACAGCACAACACAGCACAGTATAGTGCAGCACAATACAGTATAATACAGAGCAATACAGCACAGCACAGTACAGTACAGCACAGCACAGCACAGTATAATATAGTACAGAAAAGCACAGCACGGCACAGCACAACACAGCACAGTATAGTGCAGCACAGCACAGCACAGTATAGTACAGCACAGCACAGCACAGCACAGTACAGCACAGCACAGCACAGTACAGCACAGTATAGTATAGTATAGTATAGTACAGCACAGCACAGCACAACACAGCACAGTATAGTACAGCACAGCACAACACAGCACAGTATAGTACAGCACACCACAGTACAGCACATCACAGCACAACACAGCACAGTATAGTACAGCACAGCACAGCACAACACAACACAGCACAGTATAGTGCAGCACAGCACAACACAACACAGCACAGTATAGTACAGCACAGCACAACACAGCACAGTATAGTACAGTACAGCACAGCACAACACAGCATAGTATAGTACAGCACAGCACAGCGCAACACAGCACAGTATAGTACAGTACAGCACAGCACAACACAGCACAGTATAGTACAGCACAGCACAGCACAACACAGCACAGTATAGTACAGTACAGCACAGCACAACACAGCACAGTATAGTACAGCACAGCACAACACAGCACAGTACAGTACAGCACAGCACAGTACAGCAAAGCACAGCACAGCACAGCACAGTACAGAACAGCACAGCACAGCACTGCACTGCACAGCACAGCACAGTACAGCACAGCACAGCACAGTACAGTACAGCACAGCACAGCACAGCACTGCACTGCACTGCACAGCACAGCACAACACAACACAACACAACTAAACTACGACACAACACAACACAACACAACACAACACAACACAACACAACACAACACAAACACAAACACGAAGCAATACAATACAATATAATACGATACAATACGATGCAATACAATACAACACAGTACAATATAATACAATACAATTCAATTCAATATAGTACAGTACAGTACAGTACAGTACAGTACAGTACAATTCAATATAATTCAATACGGCACGACACGACAAGACACGGCACGACACAACACGACACGACACAATAGGTACGATACGATCCGATGCCATACGATACGATGCGATCGATACGATACGGTACGATACGATACGATACATGACTGCAGAAATCAAAGCGTTTTTATCCATTATGTATTTCCATTTCATGTATTTAAACAAGAGTATGTTGTCAATTTTATGTATTTAGACACAAGCATGTTTGTGTGCGTTGCATGTATTTAGACACCAATATCTTTTTGTACATTTCATGTATTTAGACACAAGCACGTTTCTGTCTATTTCATGTATTTAGACTCATGCATGTTTTTGTTCATTTTATGTATTTAGATTCAAGCACGTTTTTAATCATTTCATGTATTTAGACACAAGCACGTTTCTGTCTATTTCATGTATTTAGACTCATGCAAGTTTTTGTCCATTTCATGTATTTACATGTACACTGCAGCATGGTTCTGTCGATTTCATGTATTTATTTCTGTCCATTTCACTCAAGTATGTTTTTGTTCAATTAAACACCACAGCATGTTTCTGTCTATTCTATGTAAACTGACCTCAAAATGTTAAAAACAAACCAACAAACAAACAAAAACAGAAAAGTGACTGTAAACAAAACAAAACAAACAAACAAAACCTTGAAAGTTATTTACAAGTAAACACACAAGACATTCTTTCTCGTGGTTATTAGAACTTTCCCGTGAGTATCAATAGATCTTGTAACTTCGTAACTTAACTGGTGTGAAATCTTGCGTGAAGAAACACCACAAAAACACGAAAATAGAATGAGTACACATTTTTGATACCCAAAAGAAAGACAGGAGCAAATTTTTGACCAACTTACCTTCTGTGAAGACCAAAAAAAATAAATTTTTTAGTGATAATAATAATGATAATAATGATCATGATAATAATGATAATAATAATAATAATAATAACATGATAATTACAATGATGATGATGATAATAAAATTAAAAGTTTTAAAAAAAAAAAAAACACAATGCACAAAATACAAGAGAAAACAAGAACAGAACTTAGACAAACACAACAACAGGATTTCCCTAATACTTCGCTGAGATCGAGCCAGCCATTCTTTTATCACGTCACTCGGGTCTTAAGGAAGCAAAACATACATTTTGGTCACAAGAAGTGAAACATATTTTGGACACAAGAAGTGAAACATACATTTTGGTCACAAGAAGTGAAACATATTTTGGTCACAAGAAGTGAAACATACATTTTGGTCACAACAAGTGAAACATACATTTTGGTCACAACAAGTGAAACATACATTTTGGTCACAAGTGAAACATACATTTTTGTCACAAGAAGTGAAACATACATTTTGGTCACAACAAGTGAAACATACATTTTGGTCACAAGAAGTGAAACATACATTTTGGTCACAACAAGTGAAACATACATTTTGGTCACAACAAGTGAAACATATTTTGGTCACAGGAAGCAAAACATACATTTTGGTCCAAGAAGTGAAACATACATTTAGGTCACAACAAGTGAAACATACATTTTGGTCACAAGAAGTGAAACATACATTTTGGTCACAACAAGTGAAACATACATTTTGGTCACAAGAAGTGAAACATACATTTTGGTCACAGTGAAACATATTTTGGTCACAGGAAACAAAACATACATTTTGGTCACAACAAGTGAAACATATTTTGGTCACAGGAAACAAAACATACATTTTGGTCACAACAAGTGAAACATATTTTGGTCACAACAAGTGAAACATACATTTTGGTCACAACAAGTGAAACATACATTTTGGTCACAACAAGTGAAACATACATTTTGGTCACAAGAAGTGAAACATATTTTGGTCACAAGAAGTGAAACATACATTTTGGTCACAAGAAGTGAAACATACATTTTGGTCACAAGAAGTGAAACACATTTTGGTCACAAGAAGTGAAACATACATTTTGGTCACAACAAGTGAAACATACATTTTGGTCACAAGAAGTGAAACACACATTTTGGTCACAACAAGTGAAACACATTTTGGTCACAACAAGTGAAACACATTTTGGTCACAACAAGTGAAACACATTTTGGACACAACAAGTGAAACACATTTTGGTCACAGGAAGCGAAACATACATTTTGGTCACAACAAGTGAAACATATTTTGGTCACAGGAAGTAAAACATACATTTTGGTCACAAAAAGTGAAACATACATTTTCGTCACAGGAAGTAAAACATATTTTGGTCACAAGAAGTGAAACATATTTTGGTCACAGGAAGCAAAACATACATTTTGGACACAGGAAGCAAAACATACATTTTGGTCACAACAAGTGAAACATACATTTTGGTCACAACAAGTGAAACATACATTTTGGTCACAACAAATAAAACATACATTTTGGTCACAAGAAGTGAAACATACATTTTGGTCACAACAAGTGAAACATACATTTTGGTCACAACAAGTGAAACATACATTTTGGTCACAAGAAGTGAAACATATTTTAGTCACAAGAAGTGAAACATACATTTTGGTCACAACAAGTGAAATATACATTTTGGTCAAAAGAAGTGAAACATACATTTTGGTCACAACAAGTGAAACATACATTTTGGTCACAACAAGTGAAACATACATTTTGGACACAAGAAGTGAAACATATTTTGGTCACAGGAAACAAAACATACATTTTGGTCACAACAAGTGAAATATACATTTTGGTCACAACAAGTGAAACATACATTTTGGTCACAACAAGTGAAACATACATTTTGGTCACAACAAGTGAAACACATTTTTGTCACAACAAGTGAAACATATTTTGGTCACAGGAAGCGAAACATACATTTTGGTCACAACAAGTGAAACATACATTTTGGTAACAGGAAGTAAAACATACATTTTGGTCACAAGTGAAACATACATTTTGGTCACAACAAGTGAAACATACATTTTGGTCACAAGAAGTGAAACATACATTTTGGTCACAAGAAGTGAAACATACATTTTGGACACAAGAAGTGAAACATACATTTTGGACACAAGAAGTGAAACATATTTTGGTCACAAGAAGTGAAACATACATTTTGGTCACAAGAAGTGAAACATATTTTGGTCACAAGAAGTGAAACATACATGATGGCGGGCGAGTAAGTCACACTCGTGCGTGTGCTTCCTTATGTGCTAGTTTGTGATGTTTCTCCACTGTGTTGAGTGCATTTAATGTTACATGATAATAACAGTAGTCACCAGTGAGCTATTTCGACTGCTATAGTCTTCGAAGGTATGTGTCATTAAACCAGTAGAGGATAAACTTTGACAGATAAGTTGAATTTGTGTTTGTTTACATTTACAGTGTCAGTGTCAGTGTCAGTGTCAGAAGTACTTGAAATTAGTCCTCACAAAGCTTATTTCTTGTGTGTGGAGTATCCTTTTCTGCGTGGAGTATCCTGTTATCTCAAGGACATAAAGTATATTTAAACTTTCTTTTCTAGCTTTTCATCGAACTAATTGCATCTTCGTCATGATACCGTTGCTACATAAAAAAGTGATTATCAAAAACAGTGAATGAAACTATGTCTAGTGACAACAATCAGAGCGCTAAACGAGGTAGATCTGAAGTCAGCCCTTTAAATGAGAAGGACATCGACAAACGCAGATGTATTGATGTGGAAGGTGCTGGTGAATCATTTCATGATACTAGTTCTCTGAACTTTCACTTAGACGAATCAACAATCATCGCTGCTGACCCTGTGCTGTGTAGCACATCCATTGGAAGTGGGCTGGAAGATCAGTCTGGGGATAGACCCACCACGATGGAAATCAAGGACAGTCTTAAGGAGGCTCTGAGGGATCCGGAGATCCAAAAGGTATTGTCCTCAGCCTTCACGCAGTCCCTTAAGGACGAGATTGCTTGCTTACATAAACTCTTGAAGGAGAAAGATAACGTCATTAGTGATCTCAGCAATAGGCTAGATTCCCTGGAGCAGTATACCAGGAGAAATAGTATCAGGATCAGTGGAATTCCTGAGCCAGCTGACGCCTCTGTGAGGGAGGACACAGATAGTATCGTGCAGAAGATAGGTGAGGTCCTGGGAGTAGATGTGACCGAGAAGATGATCGACCGCTCCCATCGGTTAGGGAGACGCGGGGGTCCATCATGTCGACCAATTATAGTGAAGTTCACGAGCTACCGCTACAAGAGCGCTCTAATGAGATCTCGTAGAGGGCTGAAGAATAAGTCGGCCTCCTCCGTCGGCTTCAGTACGGCTGGCTACTCAGCTCCACCGGCTCCATCTTCTGCTGCCGCAGCGGCTGCCATTCCTGTCCCGCGGCCTGCTGACAGGATTTATATTAATGACGATCTGACGCGCCTGAGAGCTCAGCTTGCTGCCAGGGCGAGGAAGCTGAAGCGGAACGCGGTGCTCCAGGACACCTGGGTCTACGATGGAGATGTCTTCATCAAGAGAGGCGATGTCGTTACCAAAGTGACCAGTGACCGCCAGCTGGACACAGTGTGTAAATAAAAGCATAGAAAGAGTGCGAAAAAAAAAACAAAAAACGAAACAACTATTTTTGTTTTCCTGTGCCTGTTTGTGTCCACTCGGTCTGCTATCCACTGGACACTTTCCACGTGCTTAACGTTGCCTCGTATGTGTCTGCAACTGCCAACCAGCAAATGTGCGTGTTCCATCAGAGACCCCTGCAACTCTTGTTGTCAGAAGTGTGTGTATGTGTGTTTGTGTCAGTGAGAGAGAGAGAGAGAGAGAGAGAGAGAGAGAGAGAGAGAGAAGTGAGAGAAAGAGAACTGGGTGTATGATTGTGGTGTGACGAGTGTGTGTGTGTGTGTGTGTGTGTGTGTGTGTGTGCGCGGGTGTGTGTGTGTGTGTGTGTGTGTGTGTGTTTAAGTGTGTGTTTGAGTGTGTGTGTATGTGAGCGAGTGTAAATGCGTGTGTGTGAGAGTGTGTGTATATGTGTGTGTGGTGTGTGTGTGTGTAGGGTGTCTATGGACGTGTTAGTGTGTGTGCTATCTGTTAGTGTATGCTATATGCCAGTGTATGTATCAGTTGTTTTAGTATGTAGTGTGATAGTATGTAGTAGATATATATGTGTATGTATATATAATGTATATATATGTATGTATATGTATGTGTGTATATATATATATGTATATATATGTGTGTGTGTGTGTGTGTGAGTGTGTGTGTATGCATGCGTTTATCTATTTATATATATACAGTGTTGGGGGGGGGGGGGTTAGTGTGTGTGTGTGTGTGTGTGTGTGTGTGCATGTGTGTGTGTGTGTGTTTTGTGTGTGAGGTGTATTGATATGAGGGTGTTTCAAAACACATGTCATAAACAATTATGTGTTGTGTGATTGCATATGTTTATGTATCTCGTTGGTGACTGTATGGTGCATTTCATTGCATAGTGGCGTAGTCTGATGATGATTTAGTCTCTGTGTGTGTATGTGTGTATGTGTGTGTGTGTGTGTGTGTGTGTGTGTATGTGTGTGTGTGTATGTGTGTGTGTATGAGTGCGTGCGTGCGTGTGCTTGTGTGTGTGACTGTAGTATGTGTGTGTACGGCTGTTTTTGTCTGTGTGTTTCAGCATTTTTAAGCTATGATATGCTTTTTGTTCCTTTGTTTTCGATTTTTTAACGCAATAGCTCCATTGTTCATTTGCTATAAACGATCAACATCAATTATTATTGCCACGTCGTTATTGTTCAGATCTGACATCTTGTATAACATTTTGTATATGCTCATCATTGTTATAGGTTAGGGTTGATGCAACTGAGTAAGTGTATACATTTATTTTCTTAGAGTGAAAGAGAGAGAGGGAGAGAGAGAGAGGGAGAGAGAGAGAGAGAGAGAGAGAGAGCATGTACAATAAGTATGTGAGAGAGAAAGTATGTGTAAATGTGTGTATATGTGTACGTGTGTATGTGTATATGTGTGCGTACGTGCGTGTGTGCATGTGTGTGTATGTGTATGTGTGTTTGTGTGTATGTATATGTGTATGTATTATGTGTTAGTGTGAGAGGATAATGTTTTTAGGTGTAGCTGTTCTGAGAGAGAGAGAGAGAGAGAGAGAGAGAGAGAGAGAGAGAGAGCATATGGTGTGTGATAGTGTGTGTGTTTGTGAGTCTGAGCGTACGAAAGGGAGAGACTGCTGATACAACTGTTGAAATCTTGAGGTAAAACCACTCTAACCGTGATACAACATTGTAACAGGCCTACAGAGTTTGCTTGTTTATAAGTGTAAAACGTAATGGAGTGATTGGGGTCTGCTCCACAGAGTAGTGAGAGACCTTGTTAAGGCTGCGCGTGCAGACAGACTGGCTGAGGTACAAGTGGCCAGGCTGAGACACGATAGGGTTCCTTTAGTTTGATGTTCAGGTTGACCACTTCTTTTTCTTGTTCATATTTTTTCTCACTGTTCACTGGTTGAGTGATTGTGCAGACTGCACTGACAGAGTTGTGTCCCCTAAGAGTGAGGGGTGCCTATACTTATCATTTGTGATTGTGCAGACTGCACTGACAGAGTTCTGTCCCCTAAGAGTGAGGAGTGACTATACTTATCATTTGTGATTGTGCAGACTGCACTGACAGAGTTCTGTCCCCTAAGAGTGAGGGGTGCCTATACTTATCATTTGTTTTTGTATCCTGTCTTAACGGTAATTGTTTTAAGTTCCTGTACACTCTGTTTGAAATGATCTTTTCAAAGAAATGTTTGTGTTGAATGAAATCATCCAGTAACATAATACTTGCTTATTGTTAAAAATGTTTTATAGCTTTTAATGATATGTATGTACGTATAGGTATGTGTATATGTTAACGTATATGTATGTATGTGTGTGAATGTGTATATATATGCGTGTATATATTGTATGCATGCATGTGTATGCGTATGCATGTATGCATGCGTGCATATATGTGTGTATGTGCATATATGTGTGTATGTGATCTTTACACGTACGTATATGTTTTGTATACAAAATGAGAAACAATTTTCCATTATGTTGTAATACTAAGATTGGATGGGACAGTGCACCACGTGACCTATCACGCTTGATACCCGACCTAAGCTGCTATTTTTCTTTTCACTTGTAAGACCATTTTGTTTGTGTATTCTATCAAGTTTCATCTATTTTCATTTTCCACAACTTTTACTTATGGCGGTACTTTTTGTTACACTATTCTTTAGTATGTTTTCCAAAGAAGTATACTTTCCCAACATTGAGGCAGAAAGCGCTCTGAATGGAGAGATAGTAGTGTTCTGTGAAACTGCACCTGTCTTGGTCATGTTCCTGTTTCTCGTGCTTGTTTGCACGATCACATAACAATGGATATTACACTGAATCAGTACAGGGCCGGGATCGGTCTTTTTCATGGAAAGGCTCTGGCGCTTCACCGCAGATTGTCCTTTATAGATAAAGAAACAGTACCTCAACTTTTGATATTCATATTTTTCCCTATGAAATATGCGTTGCCTTTGGCCTTAATTATACACTTTACCTGCAATATCAAAAGTATACAAAATCTTAGGTCTTTCCCATATAAAACCTGTACATCTTCAGGTTCACAAAAGTCTAGCACTTTTAAATCAAATCTAGCCACATGCATGTCTCCTTCAACAATGTATTCACTTCTGCTCCAGTCAGGAGACATTCATCCAAACCCTGGACCCAATAATGGCCAACTTAGTATTGCCCTCATAAATGCCAGAAGTATCAGAAATAAGATTGACCTGATATCTCCAGAAAGTGAACAATTTGACATAATCACAGTATGTGAAACTTGGCTACAACCAACAATTAGCGATGAATCTATTAAATTACCAAATTACCACCTCCCATTAAGAAAAGACCGTTCGCATCAAGCGTATGGTGGTGTTGCTATATATATAAAAGAGTACCTTTCTTTTACACCTCGACTCGATTTGCAAGTGGATAATCTTGAAGCAGTCTGGGTAGAGCTGAATCTGGGCAATGAGAAAATTCTGGTTGGCTCCTTTTACATGGCTCCAGGCACTCCCACTACTTATTGGCAATTGATTAGAGAGAGTATCCATAAAGCCGACACAACCATGCTCAAATATTTCATTTTAGGCGACTTCAGTACAGACTTTTTGTCTAATCCATCACCCCATCTAATGCATATATTTAACTTATATCAACTCCACCAAGTCACTAATGGCCCAACACGAACAACCGCAGATACAAGCTCTTGCTTAGATTTAATCATTACTCAATCTCTTTCTGTCATCAAATCAGTAGAGATACTACCTGAAATATGTAGTGACCACTGCGTTCCAGTTGCGGTCTTAAAACACCCATTTCATGCAAACCCTAACTACAAAAGAGTTATTTATGATTATAAAAAGCTAGATGAATATACGTTTTGTAATATTCTGTCAGAAACTGACTGGAATGCATCATCTTTGATAAACCACTAGATGAAAGTACACAGTTGTTCACAGACACCTTTTTCGAAATCGCAAAGCAATGTATGCCAGTTCATACAATTACAATAAGACCAAAAGATGTTCCCTGGATAAATAACCCATTGCGGGCTTTAATAAAAAAAAACGAAATAGGTTACACAAACGAGCTAGAATCACAAAATCTAACTTACACTGGCAAGAATACAGACAAGTTCGTAATCAGATCACATCTTTAAAACGGCAGTTAAAAATTGAGTACTACCAGGAATTGGATGAAAAGGCTTCTGACCCCAAACAGTTTGGCACTAAACAATGGTGGAAACTAGTAAAACAATTTATGGATAAAAAAGACATTAGCTCCGACAATATCCCACCAATCAAGCACAACGGGAATGTTTTTTATTCCAACAAAGATAAAGCAGATATCTTTAATCACTTTTTTATTCAACAGTCAACATTAGAATCTAATAACGATCCACTCCCTGACTTACCTCAGTTTGAAAATGAAATCGTTTTAGAGGTGCTTACTTCGACTGAAGTAAAAAATGTTATATTAAACCTTAATAAAAAGAAAGCATCAGGACCAGACGCAATTCATAATAGACTTCTTATTGCTGCAGTTAATCAAATTTCAGACCCACTCACCTCACTATTCAACAGATCACTCCAGGAAGGACACTTTCCAACACAGTGGAAACATGCACATGTGACCCCGATTTATAAAAAAGGATCTAAAGAGCTTTGTAACAACTATCGACCATCTCCTTGCTTAGCTGCCTTGGTAAAATTCTTGAAAGATGTGTTCACAAACACATAATCTCATTCCTGAGAAATAACAATATTTTAACTCCATCACAGTCTGGTTTTATTCCTGGAGACTCAACTGTCAACCAGCTCTTAGATATTTATAACGATTTGTGTTCCGCTTTTGATGAAGGTATAACAACACAAGCTATCTATTTTGACATATCAAAAGGATTTGACAGAGTATGGCACGAAGGCCTTCTTGCTAAACTTAGATCTGTAGGAATTAGAGGTAAGTTGTTCACTTGGTTTCGTTCTTACTTGTCTAACCGTTCT
This sequence comes from Monoplex corrugatus, assembly GCA_030674185.1. Classification (NCBI taxonomy): domain Eukaryota; kingdom Metazoa; phylum Mollusca; class Gastropoda; order Littorinimorpha; family Ranellidae; genus Monoplex; species Monoplex corrugatus. The sequence continues at coordinate 15,251,259 of JAPXFY010000028.1, forward strand.
CAAAATGTGGTTATAAAAGGAGAAAAATCTAGCACAGAAACTGTCAAGGCGGGTGTCCCACAAGGATCTGTCCTGGGGCCTCTTCTGTTTCTAGTTTATATAAATGATATAGTTAAGGATATAGCCTCTGTGATTAAACTATTTGCAGATGACACTAGTATGTCTTTAGCTTTAAGAGACTATAACGTTCGGGCAACAATACTTAATTCTGACCTGGAAAAGATAAGCGGGTGGGCAAAACTCTGGAAAGTGAAATTTAACGAATAGAAGACTGAACTTCTTAACTTTGCCCGAGATCAAAATCCAATGCCAGTTCTAAGATTCGGCCGAGGTTTCCTACAGGATGTCTCACACCATAAACACCTAGGTATTACGATCCAAAATAACTGCAAATGGGATGAACATGTCAAAAATATTGTAAACAAAACCCATCTGCTTATCTGTTACCTTAGATCATATAAGTATAAATTAAATAGGAAAGCCTTAGAGACAATGTATAAATCTTTTATCCTGCCTATTTTTGATTATGCAGACGTGATATGGGACAGTTGTAGTAAAAAAAACTTTCTGATGAGCTGGAAGACCTTAATTTAGAAGCTATCAGGATAATCATAGGGACTGTTCGAGGAACAAGTCACGAAAAACTTTACCAGGAATCAGGACTCTGCCCTCTAAAAGAGAGAAGACGACGTCACAAGTTACAATTCTATCATAAGCTAGTCAACGGTAACGCTCCTCAGTACTTAGTAGATCTTGTTCCACCACTTATGTCCACTCAAAACCCCTATCATAGACGAAGACCCTTAGAAAGAATAACTCCTCGTTCTAAAACTGAGGTTCACGCAACCTCATTCTTCCCATCTACAACTAGATTATGGAATGAACTTCCAGAACACATACAAGCTAGCCCCTCCATTGGCCAACTTAAACACTTTCTCTCACATGGAGACCCAATAGTTCCTGCATTCCTTTACTACGGTAAGAGGATGCAGCAAACTATTCATTGTAAATTAAGATTAGAAATGAGTGACCTTAACTCCGACTTGTTTAAAAGACATTTGCTAGATAACCCAGCATGTATTTGTGGCCATCCTAATGAAACAGCGAATCACTTTCTGCTTTTTTGTCCGCGGTATGCAAACGTTCGCCTCCAGACGATTGACTCTCTTCCTCAGGAACAAAGAAGAACAAAAATACATCTGAATGGAAGTGAACAAGTAAGCCTTCAAGAAAACGAAAATATATTTAAACTAGTTCATAATTTTATTGAAAATTCTAAGCGTTTCTAAGTTGTCTACTTGGATGATCTGCGGTGGTGTGCCGGACCTCTAGTAAGCAACTCTTATCTATCTCCATTCCTCCAGCATGTTGGAACTAAGTCTTACTCTTTTCATCTATCATTTATGTTTGTAGTAACATGTGATATCAATTGTGGGTGTTTTTGCCTGCTTTGTTGGGTTTTCTGAGTTTTTCCCTTAGTTTGCTTTGGTTCATTTTGTTGTTATTGTTTTCTTTCACCTAGTGTGCTAAGGATATAATTGTAGTGCTTTTAGCTTTTTTCTTCATTTCTTTCTTGTTTCTTGTTGGTTTAAATTTCACAAGTTGCCCGCATTTGAGCCAATAGTGTGTCAATTGTTTTTGGGGAGGGCTAACATAAGCCATTGCTTGATGCCCTGCCCATGCTTTGCTGTATTTATGACTCTTCTTTTCTTGAATAAAGTTTTGTTTAAACCAAACATACATTTTGGTCACAACAAGTGAAACATACATTTTGGACACAAGAAGTGAAACATATATTTTGGTCACAAGAAGTAAAACATACATTTTGGTCACAACAAGTGAAACATACATTTTGGTCACAAGAAGTGAAACATATTTTGGTCACAACAAGTGAAACATACATTTTGGTCACAAGAAGTGAAACATATTTTGGTCACAGGAAGCGAAACATACATTTTAGTCACAACAAGTGAAACATACATTTTGGTAAAAGGAAGTAAAACATACATTTTGGTCACAACAAGTGAAACATACATTTTGGTCACAAGAAGTAAAACATACATTTTGGTCACAACAAGTGAAACATACATTTTGGTCACAGGAAGCGAAACATACATTTTGGTCACAAGAAGTGAAACATACATTTTGGTCACAGGAAGCAAAACATACATTTTGGTCACAGGAAGTGAAACACATTTTGGTCACAAGAAGTGAAACATATATTTTGGTCACAAGAAGCAAAACATACATTTTGGTCACAAGAAGTGAAACATACATTTTGGTCACAAGAAGTGAAACACATTTTGGTCACAAGAAGTGAAACATACATTTTGGTCACAACAAGTGAAACATACATTTTGGTCACAGGAAGTGAAACATACATTTTGGTCACAAGAAATGAAACATACATTTTGGTCACAGGAAGTGAAACATACATTTTGGTCACAAGAAGTGAAACATACATTTTGGTAACAGGAAGCAAAACATACATTTTGGTCACAACAAGTGAAACATATTAACCACAACAGGTGTTACTGAACATAACAGGTGAAACATACTTACTGGTCACAAGCAAACACCCCATGACGACAACAAAGGTTTGGATGGCTGTAGATGACTTCATATTGCTTTGTTCCCCTCTGTCACTTTGTCTCTTTGTCTCAGTCTCTGCCCCTTCCTATGACACACACGGATGAACGTTAAGTGATCAGTCAAAAGTTACATAGTTTGTAGTTTGTATATCTAAATATATCTAAAGAACCAGGTTTGTATGATAAACGTACATAATATATTAAGCATACATATATTTACATATATGTATATGTATATATGTATATGTATATGCATATATTTGTATATATGTATATATATATATATATATATATATATATATATATATATATATAGATAGATAGATAGATAGATAGATAGACTGATACATAGATTAGATAGATAAATAGACAGACAGCCAGACAACCAGATAGATAGATAAATAGATAGATAGATAGATAGATAGATGGATAGATAGATAGATAAGATAGATAGATAGATAGATAAGATAGATAGAGAGATAGATAGATAGATAGATAGATAGATAGATAGATAGATAGATAGATAGATAGATAGATAGATAGATAGATAGATAGATAGATAGATTGATGTATAGATATGCAATATCTGGTTTGTGTGATGAACACATAGCGTATCAAACATATATGTAGCGCAGGGTTTGTATGTAGTCTCAGGTTGTGAATAAACATTCATAGCATATGATCTGTGTACGGTAACCATATACAGATTTTGTGCTTTAAATATGAGTGATAGCATACAGCTTGTGTGTGGTAAACATGCATCATCATCATCATCATCATCATCATCATCATCATCATCATCATCATCATCATAATAATAATAATAATAATAATAACACACACACACACACACACACACACACACACACACACACACACACACATATATATATATATATATGTGTGTGTGTGTGTGTATACATAGACATATATACAGAGAGAGACATATATATATATATACGCATATATATACATATATACATATATACATATATATATATATATACATATATATATATATATATATACATACATACATATATGTGTATTTGGGGC
>JAPXFY010000028.1:15262405-15264905 GCA_030674185.1 Monoplex corrugatus
CTTCTTCTTCTTTTTCTTCTTCTTCTTCTTCTTCTTCTTCTTCTTCTTCTTCTTCTTCTTCTTCTTCTTCTTCTTCTTTTTCGTCTTCTTCTTTTTCTTTCTTTTTTTTTTACTGATGTGAGCAGTTGGTGGTTCGGTACTCTTCCAAGAAGAAGAAGAATGATGATGCTGATAATAATAATAATAATAATAATAATAATAATAATAATAATGATAATATTAATAATAATGATGATGATGATGATGATGATGATAATCGTACTAATAATAATGATTATAATGATGATTATAATGATAATAATAATAAGAAGAAGAAGAATGATAATAATAATAATAATCATAATAATAATAATAATGATGATGATGATGAAACTACGACTACTGCTATTGCTGCTACTACTGCTACTACTACTACTACCACTACTAGTGCTACTACTACTACTGCTACTACTACTACTAGTACTACTACTACCACTACTACTACTACCACTACTAGTGCTACTACTACTACTGCTACTACTACTACTAGTACTACTACTACCACTACTAGTGCTACTACTACTACGACTACTACTACTACTACTACCACTACTACTACTACCACTACTACTACTACAACTACTAGTGCTACTACTACTACTACCACCACTACTACTACTACCACTACTACTACTACTACTACTACCACTACTACTACTACTACTACTACTACTACCACCACTACTACTACTACCACTACCATTCAGCACACAGTCCATGTCAGAAAATGCTCATTCCACTTAAAAACAACAACAACAACAACAACAACAACAAAAAACACAAAAAAGAGAAAAGAAAGGGTGGTGGTGGCGTGGTTCCACTGTTCTACAGGTCTGTCTACCCCCACATAAACCTAAGTGTAAAGGGTACTGGGAACTAGCAATTTCGGGTGTTGATGTTGATCTTCATCAAAACGAGGAGGTAGTTTAGCTATAATCAAACTCAAATATTGTTTGTTTGCCATAACACAATTTCTGTTACGATTTGTCCTTGATTTTAAACAAAGTCACAGTCAGTACATGTACAGTTTGAATTAGCCGTAAAATAAGCTTTACTTTATTTGTCCCGTCCACTTGATATGTCGGGAGGTTTCACGAGGAGATGGATCTGATGAAATCTTGGTTTAAAGTCAATTTTTTTTTTTTTTTGGGGGGGGGGGGGGTATTGTGCAGATGTGGAGTGTGGATATGGGGAGGGTTTTCAACCCAAAACCTCCTAACCAACAAAACCTCACCTTCTCACTGATTGTAACCGCTGACACTGGGATGATTTCATTCCCCTTAAAATTACGTGTTTAATAAATGTATTTCACTTGATTCATGAGTGCAAATCATACTCCATGGCAATTTGTATTCAGTTGAGTCTATGGCAATTTGTATTCAGTTGAGTCCATGGCAATTTGTGTTCAGTTGAGTCCATGGCAATTTGTATTCAGTTAAATCCATGGCAATTTGTGTTCAGTTGAGTCCATGGCAATTTGTATTCAATTGAGTCCATGGCAATTTGTATTCCGTTGAGTCCATGGCAATTTGTATTCAGTTGAGTCCATGGCAATTTGTATTCAGTTAAATCCATGGCAATTTGTATTAAGTTAAATCCATGGCAATTTGTATTCCGTTGAGTCCATGGCAATTTGTATTCAGTTGAGTCCATGGCAATTTGTATTCAGTTAAATCCATGGCAATTTGTATTCAGTTAAATCCATGGCAATTTGTATTAAGTTAAATCCATGGCAATTTGTATTCAGTTAAATCCATGGCAATTTGTATTCAGTTAAATCCATGGCAATTTGTATTTTAGTTGAGTCCATGACAATTTGTATTCAGTTGAGTCCATGGCAATTTGTATTCAGTTAAATCCATGGCAATTTGTATTAAGTTAAATCCATGGCAATTTGTATTCCGTTGAGTCCACGGCAATTTGTATTCCGTTGAGTCCATGTCAAGTTGTATTCCGTTGAGTCCATGGTAGTTTGTATTCCGTTGAGTCCATGGTAGTTTGTATTCCGTTGAGTCCACGGCGGTTTGTATTCCGTTGGGTCCGTGGCAATTTGTATTCAGTTGAGACCATGGTAGTTTGTATTCAGTTGAATCCATGGCAATTCGTACTCAGTTGAGTATTTTGCACACGTAAGTCACGGTAGGTATGTTTACTGGACGAATTTTTAACGCCAAGCAACTTACGTCTCATTCCGTGAGGGATGGTCACATAATGTTTTTTGTTGTTATCGTGCCTCAGCCATTCATCATCCTGGTTGTTGTCACCGCCATATGCATGGGGAGTGGTTTCTCTAATCCTCGTTTTTGTTTTTTAACAATAGGATTATGGCTTCATATCAACTGGGGAACCTCGAACGTATGAGTGTCTATCTGTGAAACGGGTCACTAAGAATGTCCAGTTTTGTTTTTTCTGACCAGCACCGTGGGCCCGGTTGACGCCAAGGTGTGATTTATTATGAAAG
>JAPXFY010000028.1:15274905-15285148 GCA_030674185.1 Monoplex corrugatus
CTTTCACGATAATGAAATAAGTTTTGAATATTGTCAGAAGTTTCTGAGAAAGTGCTTTTCATACACCTTCTTCAAAAAGTGCTGACGTTAGGCATTTATCTTATGTCGGTGTGACCTTGACCTTGACCTCCAAACTTGTGCATTTCGCACCACCTCAACAGTCTACACATTTGCTCAGACATTTCTACAACAGATAGACAGACAGACTGACAGACAGTCAGACAGACAGACAGACAGACACATCCCTTCTGGATAAAATGAAATAATCTCCCTCTTTATTGCAAAAATTTAGATGACAAAAAAAAAAAGGAACAGAAGATAAAGAACACGAGAGTATTTTGCAGGGTACACAGCCGTTTATTGCTCTGTCGTCTGCTCTTTACAATTCTGTGTCTTTCCGTAACCACGTACACACAGCAGAAAGAACGAATACAGTTTTAAAGATTTTTTTCCAGTCATCTCCTTTATGAAAAAAAGAAAGAAAAAGAAATTTCACATGCTTACATACCACACCTTAATGAAGACCGAATAGAAAATGTAGAAGTGATGTGCTGACAATTTGAAACGTAAAATGGTGTGTAAATCAACCGGTAAATTGTCCCCTAATTGTCCTGTCACATCAACGTTTATTTTCAAACTATTGTTTACACCCATAGATGTATAAAAGTATAATGTATTATCTCATCTCAAGGTCTGGAAATACAACGTGGCTGTAGACAAGGTGATCCAGTTTCACTTTACCTATTTCTTCTTTGTTCCGAAATACCAGCATACAAAATTCAAGAAGATGGGAGATATAAAACGAAAATGAATTACTCGAACCTAACTTTAAAATCAGTTAGTTTGAGGATGATGTATTGTTCACAATTATAGATGACAAGCAGTGATACGAGAGGCTATTTGAAACTCTCATTCAGTCTGAATAATTCTCTGGACTAAAGATCAACCATGACAAAAACTTGCAATATATCTACATGTATATATGGCAAAAAAAAACAACAACAGAACCTACTAAAATACAAAATTTCATGTATATGGTTTACAAATGACACCAAAAATGACAAGTCAACGAAGCAAATAGCAGAAAAACGAAAAATTGGTTCAGATATTGTCAAAACTAACATGTACACCATAGGTAGAATCGCAATACTGAAGTCACTCCTACTCCCAAAACGTTTCTATTTATGAATACTTTTTAACTATTCATGGATACCTCTACCACACTCCACCAATATAGGCAATAAATGTACAAAGAATGTGATACCACGTTGTATGGAATGGAAAGCCAGACAAGATTAAAAGTGCATCATTCTGAAAACGGAGGTCTGGATATTCAAGATAAACAAACTGTGTGGAAATACTCAAGATGACATAGAAAAAGGACATACACCCGAAAGGCTAAATGCAAAAAATGTGTTCTACATTATGTGCCCAAACAGAAATGTTTGACAATTTGTACAAGGAATGTTCACATGAGAAATGTAATTACCTTGTAAGTGTCTTCGCTATGCACACTTAGCACGTAATATACTTTAACACAGTCGAATTTCCATCTACATGAATTCATTTCCTTTTAATACAAACTCATGCACACTACATGCATTCTTTCCTGCAATTAAAGATAAACTGACTGTTCACTATTGTTATCAACTTTGACATTAAAAACACATGTCCACATAACTGATTAGGACTTGTTAACAGCAATGTCACATTACTGATTTGGACTTGTTCAAACAGCAATGTCCACATAGACTGATTAGGACTTGTTCAAACAGCAATGTCCAACTACATGATTAGGACTTGTTCAAACAGCAATGTCCACAATAGCACTGCACTTTGGACTGTTCAAACAGCAATGGCCCACTAGCACTGATTTGGACTTGTTCAAATGCAATGTCCAACTAACTGATTGGACTTGTTCAAACAGCAATGGCACACTAGCACTGATTGGACTTGTTCAAACAGCAATGTCCACACTAGCACTGATTGGACTTGTTCAAACAGCAATGTCCACACTAGTACTGATTTGGACTTGTTCAAACATGCATATGTTCCAACTATCACTGATTTGGACTTGTTCAAACAGCAATTCCACATCAGCAATGTCCACACTAGCACTGATTTGGACTTGTTCAAACAGCAATGTCCACACAAGTACTGATTTGGACTTGTTCAAACAGCAATGTCCACACTAGCACTGATTTGGACTTGTTCAAACAGCAATGTCCACACTAGTACTGATTTGGACTTGTTCAAACAGCAATGTCCACACTAGTACTATTTGGACTTGTTCAAACAGCAATGTCCACACTAGTACTGATTAGGACTTGTTTCAAACAGCAATGTTCACACTACACTGATTAGGACTTGTTCAAACAGCAATGTCCACATTAGCACTGATTAGGACTTGTTCAAACAGCAATGTCCAACATAGCACTGATTAGGACCTTTTCAAACAGCAATGTTCACACTAGCACTGATTAGGATTGTTTAAACAGCAATGTCCACACTAGCACTGATTAGGACTTGTTCAAACAGCAATGGCCACATTAGCACTGATTAGGACTTGTTCAAACTGCAATGTCACACTAGCACTGATTAGGACTTGTTCAAACAGCAATCACATTAGCATATTGGACTTGTTCAAACAGCAATGTCCACATAGCTGATTGGATTGTTCAAAGCAATGTCCACACACATGATTGGACTTGTTCAACAGCAATGTCACATAACTGATTGGATTGTTCAAACGCATGTCCACATACATGATTAGGACTTGTTCAAAAGCAATGTCCAAGCATGATTGGACTTGTTCAAACAGCAATGTCCACATTAGCATGATTGACTTGTTCCTGTAATAAACGCAACTGTCCACATAGACTGATTGGACTTGTTCAAACAGCAATGTCACATAGCACTGATTAGGACTTGTTCAAACAGCAATGTCACATAGCACTGATTGGACTTGTTCAAACAGCAATGTCCACATAGCACTGATTAGGACTTGTTCAAAGCAATGTCCACATAGACTGATTAGGACTTGTTCAAACAGCACATTCACATTAGACTGTTAGACTGTCAAACGCAATCACATAGATGATTGGACTTGTTCAAACAGCATGTCCACATTAGCTTGATAGCTTTCAAACAGCAATGTCGACTTAATGATGACTGTCAAACAATGTCCAATACACATTCGACTTTCAAAAGCATGTCAATACAGCAGCTCAAACAGAATGTCCACATAACTGATTGACTTGTCAAAGATGCATCTAACGGATGTTCAAACAGCAATGCACATTACACTGATTAGGACTGTTAAACTGCATGTCACTAGCATGATTGACTTGTTCAAAAGCATTCAAAGCATGATTAGACTTGTTAAACATGCACACAAGCATAGGACTTGTTCAAACAGCAATGTCCACATTACATGAGACTTGTTCAAAAGCAATGTCCAACTGATGACTTGTAAAACAATCCACATGCACTGATTGGACTTGTAAAACTGTCACAACATGATTGATTGAAATGATGTCCAACTAGCATGATTAGGACTTGTTCAAACAGCAATGTCCACATACATGATTGGATTGTTCAAACAGCAATGTCACATACACTGATTAGGACTTGTTCAACAGCAATGTCCACATAGCATGTTTGGACTTGTTCAAACAGCAATGCCACAACTATTGGACTGTTCAAAAGCATGCCACACTAGTCTATTGGACTTGTTCAAACAGCAATGTCCACACTATACTGATTAGGATTGTTCAAACAGCAATGTCCACATACATGATTAGGACTTGTTCAAACAGCATGTCCACATAGCACTGATTTGGACTTGTTCAAACAGCAATGTCACATTAGCACTGTTATGACTGTTAACAGCATTGTCCACATTGCACTGATTGGAACTTGTTCAAACAGCAATGTCCACATTAGCATGATTAGGACTTGTTCAAACTGCAATGTCACATTAGCACTGATTAGGACTTGTTCAAACAGCAATGCCACATAGCACTGATTAGGACTTGTTCAAAGCAATGCCACAAGCACTGATTAGATTGTTCAAATGCAATCCACATTCAACTGATTGGACTGTTAAACGCAATGTCCACTAGCATGATTAGGACTTGTCAAACGCATGTCCACATTACACATGATTAGGACTTGTTCAAACAGCAATGTCCACTATAGCACTGATTGGACTTGTTCAAACACATGTCCACATTAGCACTGATTGGACTTGTTCAAACGCAATGTCCACATTGACTGATTGGACTTGTTCAAAGCAATGTCACATTCACATTGGACTTTTTAAACGCATTCCACATCACGATTGGACTTGTTCAACGCAATCACATTAGATGATTAGGACTTGTAAACCACCATTCACTGATTGGACTGTTCAAACAGCAATGCCACATAGCATGATTAGGACTTGTTCAAACACAATGTCCACTAGATGATTGGACTTGTTCAAACAGCAATGTCCCATTAGCACTGATTAGGACTTGTTCAAAGCAATGTCCACATTACACTGATTGGACTTGTTCAAACAGCAATGTCCACATTAGCATGATTAGGACTTGTTCAAACAGCAATGCACTTAACTGATTAGGACTTGTTCAAACAGTGTCCACTAGACTGATTAGGACTTGTTCAAACTGCAATACATATAGACTTTAGACTTGTCAAACATGTCCACATGATGATTAGATTGTTCAAACAGCAATGCCACATAGATGATTAGGATTGTTCAAACAGCAATGCCAAACTGTACATTGCTTGTAAATGTTCCAAAGCATGTGCAACTTTAAGGATGTCAACAAGCATGAGTACTTGAAATAGACATGTCAACAGCATGTATACTTGTTCAAGATGTCAATTTCAAAGCATGGCACAACTTATACTTGTCAATAATGAATTGAACTTACACATGATTAGGACTGTTCAAACAGAATGTCCACATAGCACTGATTAGGATCTGTTCAACAGCAATGCCACATAGCACTGATTAGGACTTGTTCAAACAATGTTCACATACATGATTAGACTTTGTTCAAACATCAAATGTATCAACAGCTACTGATTAGGACTTGTTCAAACAAATGTCCACATTAGCACTGATTAGGACTTGTTCAAACAGCAATGTCACACTAGCACTGATTAGGACTTGTTCAAACAGCAATAACATATGATGATTGGACTTGTTCAAACAGCAATCCACACTGATTTGGACTTGTTCAAACAGCAATGTCCAATTACATGATTGGCTTGTCAAACAGCAATTTCCACACACATGACTGATTGACTTTTAAAAATGTACACTAGCACTATAGACTTGTTCAACAGCATGTCCACACTGCATATGCGACTTTTCAAACGCAATGTCCAACTAGTATGATTTGACTTGTTCAAAACAATGTCCACATTAGACTGATTTGGACTTGTTCAAACAGCAATGTTCACACTAGCACTGATTTGGACTTGTTCAAACTGCAATGTCCACACTAACACTGATTTGGACTTGTTCAAACTGCAATGTCCACACTAGCACTGATTTGGACTTGTTCAAACTGCAATGTTCACACTAGCACTGATTTGGACTTGTTCAAACAGCAATGTCCACACTAACCCTGAATTGGACTTGTTCAAACAGCAATGTCCACATTTGCACTGATTTGGACTTGTTCAAACAGCAATGTCCACACTACCACTGATTTGGACTTGTTGAAAGTGTAGCGTCTACAACACTAGCACTGATTTGGACTTGTTCAAACTGCACTGTCCCACACTAGAACAACTACAGTTGTGCTTCACCAGCGATAATAATACTGATCAGCAGGCTTCTTCAGTGGAATGCTTTACCACACACAGACCTATACATTCGAGATCCTGTGTCTCCAATTCATCCCATCCCATAACAAACGAAAAGGTGACTTGTTCGTCAACCATCTTAATGCCACAATCATATTGGTGGTGTCAGGTCCTGGTCCCCCTCCCCCCATTTCAAGACCTTACCAGCACGTAGGGTGTTGTGCGTACATCCATCTTAATGCCACTGTCATTCTGGTGGTGTTAGTGTTACACGGGTCCTGGTTCTCCCCCTACACCCATTTCAAGATCTTAACAGCACGTAGGGTTTTGTACATGCATCCATCTAAATGACACAATCATTCTGGTGGTGTCGAGACGTGCCCGGTTCCTACCCTCCACCCCGGCCATTTCAAGACCTTACAAGCACGTAGGGTTTTGTGCATACATCCATCTTAATGCCCCAATCATTCTGGTGGTGTCAGAAGATGGACCGGTGAAAATAAAAACCCAGGATCTCAGGGCATCTTCCGTGCAGCTTGTGGAACAACATGCACTTCCAGAATTGGTTTCATATTTCCACATGAGGACCCAAACAAAACTGAAGATTATTATGCCTACACACTTCTCGGTCTGACATGATAGTTTATCATCATGTTATACACAGCGGTGACAGTGAATAAGTTTCCAGCTAGATAGACAATAACTAGATCAAATAAGCACGTTAGAATACAAATGCACATTTTGGGATTATAAGTAGTGCATATTATATGTTGTATACCGAAATATTTTCATGCACCATATAATCATTTCTATTGAGTTACGTAATTATGAGATTGTGATTTAAAATGTGTGGAAAAAAACCGCAGACAGTAAGAAACATTTCAGCGTACTCTTGTTAGTGTACTGACAAATACCTACTAACGGAAAAAACAGTAGCAAATCATAATAATATAATAAAACAATAATAACAACCATAATAATCGTCATTATCATCATCATCATCATTGCAATAATGACAATAATCACAACAACGACAACAACAATGATGATGATGATAATAATAATGATAACACTAATGACAAGGACAACAACAACAACAACAAAAACAAACGGCCCAAAGATCATATTTGCAGAAAAACAAGACTTCCTTGGGAGGAATAAAAGACAACAAATCTTATTAAGAGATGCACGTATATATCTGGACAGTCTGATATGTTTCGTTTTCCTCTCCTTAAGCCAGAGCCCAGGAGGGCCACGAGGGTCCAGACATCACTCAGAACCAGAACTCGGGCTGCAGAAGGCTTAGAGCCCCGCCCACCATTGCCAAACTGCCTGTCACCAGCACTTGCACGTGACTCCCCTCGCCTGCCATTGGGCCATTGGAACTGCTCACCACGCCTTCTTCTTCTTCTTCTTCTAGGTTCTTGCTTTGGTCCAGCAGGGCGATGTCTGCCGCGGCCATCTTCTGCAGGGTGGCCTCCCGGGTCAGTCCAGCCCACCAGAGAGCCGACACGATGCTGGGGAAGCATTGGGAAACGCAGGGGTTACCGTGAAGCTCGGACTGTTCTGAGTCTTCTCGCAGTCGTAACCACTCCTCCAGATGGGTCAGTGCGGTCAGCCGTGCACTTTCTGGGTCCTCGCCGATCTCCAAGGCATCTGCAGGCAAACCATTTCAGTGTATAACAATGTGGATTCGGATGTTTGATGATTATACATTGAACTATAACAACCAACAGAGAGAAAACAAACAAAAGCAGACACATGCATAAGGAAAGCGATAACCACTGCGAGAGAATGAACATTTGAAAATGAAAGACTTAAGAAAGGAAATAGAAAATGGAAGACTAAGAAAGGAAACAGAAAATGGAAGATTAAGAAAGGAAAGTGGCAATAGAAGACCAAGAAAGGAAACAGAAAATGGAAGATTAAGAAAGGAAAGTGGCAATAGAAGACCAAGAAAGGAAACAGAAAATGGAAGATTAAGAAAGGAAAGTGGCAATAGAAGACCAAGAAAGGAAACAGAAAATGGAAGATTAAGAAAGGAAAGTGGCAATAGAAGACCAAGAAAGGAAATAGAAAATGGAAGATTAAGAAAGGAAAGTGGCAATAGAAGACCAAGAAAGGAAATAGAAAATGGAAGATTAAGAAAGGAAAGTGGCAATAGAAGACCAAGAAAGGAAATAGAAAATGGAAGATTAAGAAAGGAAAGTGGCAATAGAAGACCAAGAAAGGAAACAGAAAATGGAAGATTAAGAAAGGAAAGTGGCAATAGAAGACCAAGAAAGGAAATAGAAAATGGAAGATTAAGAAAGGAAAGTGGCAATAGAAGACCAAGAAAGGAAACAGAAAATGGAAGATTAAGAAAGGAAAGTGGCAATAGAAGACCAAGAAAGGAAATAGAAAATGGAAGATTAAGAAAGGAAAGTGGCAATAGAAGACCAAGAAAGGAAATAGAAAATGGAAGATTAAGAAAGGAAAGTGGCAATAGAAGACCAAGAAAGGAAATAGAAAATGGAAGATTAAGAAAGGAAAGTGGCAATAGAAGACCAAGAAAGGAAATAGAAAATGGAAGATTAAGAAAGGAAAGTGGCAATAGAAGACCAAGAAAGGAAATAGAAAATGGATGATTAAGAAAGGAAAGTGGCAATAGAAGACCAAGAAAGGAAACAGAAAATGGAAGATTAAGAAAGGAAAGTGGCAATAGAAGACCAAGAAAGGAAACAGAAAATGGAAGATTAAGAAAGGAAAGTGGCAATAGAAGACCAAGAAAGGAAATAGAAAATGGAAGATTAAGAAAGGAAAGTGGCAATAGAAGACCAAGAAAGGAAATAGAAAATGGAAGATTAAGAAAGGAAAGTGGCAATGGAAGACCAAGAAAGGAAACTGAAAATGGAAGACTAAGAAAGGAAAGTGGCAATGGAAGACCAAGAAAGGAAATAGAAAATGGAAGACTAAGAAAGGAAAGTGGCAATAGAAGACCAAGAAAGGAAACAGAAAATGGAAGATTAAGAAAGGAAAGTGGCAATAGAAGACCAAGAAAGGAAACAGAAAATGGAAGATTAAGAAAGGAAAGTGGCAATAGAAGACCAAGAAAGGAAATAGAAAATGGAAGATTAAGAAAGGAAAGTGGCAATGGAAGACCAAGAAAAGAAACTAAAATTGGAAGACTAAGAAAGGAAAGTGACAATGGAAGACCAAGAAAGGAAATAGAAAATGGAAGACTAAGAAAGGAAACTGACAATGGGAAACTAAAAAAGGAAACTGAAAATGGAAGACTAAGAAAGGAAACTGAAAATGGAAGACTGAGAAAGGAAACTGAAAATGGAAGATTAAGAAAGGAAACTGAAAATGGAAGACTAAGAAAGGAAGCTGAAAATGGAAGACTAAGAAAGGAAACTGAAAATTGAAGATTAAGAAAGGAAACTGAAAATGGAAGACTAAGAAAGGAAACTGAAAATGGAAGACCAAGAAAGGAAACTGAAAATGGAAGACCAAGAAAGGAAGCTGAAAATGGAAGACTAAGAAAGGAAACTGACAATGGGAAACTAAACAAGGAAACTGAAAATGGAAGACTAAGAAAGGAAACTGAAAATGGAAGACTAAGAAAGGAAACTGACAATGGGAAACTAAACAAGGAAACTGAAAATGGAAGAGTAAGAAAGGAAACTGAAAATGGAAGACTAAGAAAGGAAACTGACAATGGGAAACTAAACAAGGAAACTGAAAATGGAAGACTAAGAAAGGAAACTGAAATTGGAAGACTAAGAAAGGAAACTGACAATGGGAAACTAAACAAGGAAACTGAAAATGGAAGACTAAGAAAGGAAACTGAAAATTGAAGATTAAGAAAGGAAACTGAAAATGGAAGACTAAGAAAGGAAACTGAAAATTGAAGATTAAGAAAGGAAACTGAAAATTGAAGATTAAGAAAGGAAGCTGAAAATGGAAGAGTAAGAAAGGAAGCTGAAAATGGAAGAGTAAGAAAGGAAGCTGAAAATGGAAGACTAAGAAGGTAAACTGAAAATGGAAGACTAAGAAAGGAAACTGAAAATGGAAGACTAAGAAAGGAAACTGAAAATGGAAGACTAAGAAAGTAAACTGAAAATGGAAGACTAAGAAAGGAAGCTGAAAATGGAAGACTAAGAAAGGAAACTGACAATGGAAGACTAAGAAAGGAAACTGACAATGGAAGACTAAGAAAGGAAACTGACAATGGAAGACTAAGAAAGGAAACTGAAAATGGAAGACTAAGAAAGGAAACTGACAATGGAAGACTAAGAAAGGAAACTGAAAATGGAAGACTAAGAAAGGAAACTGACAATGGAAGACTAAGAAAGGAAACTGAAAATGGAAGACTAAGAAAGGAAACTGAAAATGGAAGACTAAGAAAGGAAACTGAAAATGGAAGACTAAGAAAGGA
>JAPXFY010000028.1:15290248-15295248 GCA_030674185.1 Monoplex corrugatus
CCTCCCTCTGACATCATATTCCCCTCCCCTCTGACATCATATTCCCCTCCCCTCTGACATCATATTTCCTTCCCCTCTGACATCATATTCCCTCCCCTTTGACATCATATTCCCCTCCCCTCTGACATCATATTCCCCTCCCCTCTGACGTCAATTCCCCTCCCCTCTCCCCACTCTTACCATACACAACACGTTGCATTCATTTAGTCCCTCTCCCACTGGACGAGCAGCAGGAAAGTTCAGTCTTTTTCTCCTAATTTTGTATTTGGTGTTTGTTTGTGATCTCACATTCACGCTTGACAGAGGCTAGTTCGCCAAACATTTGCGCCTGTCTTGTCTTGTTGCCTTAAAATCTGATTCCATTTTCGTGTTTTTCTGGTTTCAGCGTCATTGTCTGTTTTCTTCGGGCTGTTTTTTTTTATTTTTTAGGGTTACTTGTTGTACAAAGGTGTTGAGACGAGACATGATTCACGTGCTGGTGGGTATAGGAGACCAGTGACAGGTGACGAACAGTACAAACGAACACAGTGCAGTAATACAGAATGTAACTGAGTACAATACTTATAATGTGTTTAGCATGACACATACCGATGCTATCATTATCATCATCAGGTGCCTTGCCACAAGACGTTGGCGATCATGACCTTCCATCTGTTTCTATCCCTTGTTGCCTCAAGCACCTCTTCCGCCCTCTCTGCCTTCGGCCACTCTGCAAGTCCGTCCAATATTTTCTCCCTGGATCTACCTGGTGCTCTCCCCCCCCCCCCCCCCCCCCCCAGCTTTACCGATACTACATATAATACAAAATACAATACAGTACAATACCAGTACAATACAGTGATACAGAATGCAACAGTAGATTCGGTGCATTTCAGCACGACACATAACGATGCCATATATACAATGCGATGCAATACAATACAATACAATACAATACAATACAATACAGTACAATGCAATGCAATGCAATGCAATACAACCCAATACAATACACTACCACGGGTGTACAATGCAATAATATAGAATACAATAAGACAGTATATAATAGATTTGGTGCCTTTCAATACAATACAATACAGTACAATACCTGTACAATACCAGTACAATACAATACTATGGAATGCAACAGAGCACAATACAGCAGATTCAGTGCATTTCAGCACGACGCATGACGATAGTATGTACAATGCAATGCAATACAATACAATACAGACGACAAAATTCAGTACAATACATTCGCTGTATTACAGGGTGACACATAATAATAATAATTACAATATTTATATAGCGCAAAATCTTGATAAAATCAAATCTAAGCGCTGAAGCAGACACACACGCACGCACGCACGCACACACACGCACGCACACACACGCACACACACACACACACACACACACACACACACACACACACACACACACACACACACACACACGCATGGCTATAAATGGGGAGAAAGAATAAAAGCAATAAAAGCAAGAAAATTATAGAGAGCATAGCATATACAATTTTATATTATAACCATGTGATTCCCCTCCGAGCGGAGACAGGCTGCAGAGGGGGAGGGGGGGGGGGTTGAGTGAGGTTAGGATTTTATGCGGAGGAGAAAAGGTGAGTTTTGAGAGCGGACTTGAAGGAGACAAAAGTAGGTTGCTGACGGACTGAGAGAGGAAGTTTGTTCCAGGAGAGTGGACCAGAAACAGAGAAGGCTCGTGGACCATAGGTATTGAGCTTAGTGCGTGGAAAGCGAAAAGTCAGAGGATCGGAGGCAGAGCGGAGGGTACGTGAGGGAACATAGATCTCAAGTAGGCTTGACAGGTAATCGGGGGCTGCGTTATTGAGACTTTTGTAGCACATGGTGTCTAGTTTGTACATAAAGGTGGCATAACAAAATAACACAATGGACTTGAATACAATGCAATTCAACGTAGTGAAAGAAGCAATTTTGGTACGATGCCAGAAGTGTACAATCGCACAATACAATACAATACAGTACAACGAAATACGATGAAACGCAATACAATACAGTGAGTATCAGTTTCAGTTTCTCAAGATGACGTCTCCGCGCTCGGAACGGATTCCATACGCACTAACGTCACAGGTGCCACGTGTATTGTGATCATGACACAATCCTTAAACCTGCGCATAAACCCATGAGCTGGCCAGGTCCTGAAGCCCTATCTAAAAATACAGTGAAAATGTAATTCAATACAATAATATACAATATAACACAACACAATACAATTGAAATAAAACACAACGAAATTTCAGTACAATACATAACAGTTCACTACAGTACAACACAGTACAATTTCAGTACAAAACAACTCAAAACACACATGTCCCCACGCGCTCAGCTTTAGCTTCAGTATTCCATTTCTGACAACCCCTAATTTCTACCGTGTCCTACAAGACTGATCGCTAGTTGCACAACGCGGAACTTTTTTAAGTGGGAAATGTATGCTTGCTGTTCTGTCTTTTTTTTTTTTTTTTTTTAAATTCTTTTTCTCACACTGGACGGAGCAACAGGGAAGTTTCAGTCTTTTTCTCCTAATTTTTGTATCTGGTGTTTGTTTGTTTGTTCGTGATCTTACGCTTGACAAAGGCCAGTTGCCCAAAAATTTGCGCCTGTCTTGTCTGGTTGTAATGAAATATGCGTTCTTATTCTTTTTTTTCGTGTTTTTTTTTCCTTCTGGTTCCTGTTTTCTCTTTGTTTGTTTGCATGTGTCTGTATGCTCGACACAGAACTCTTAAGTGGGAAATGAATGCTCGGTGTTTTTTTTCTTCTTTTTTTTTGTTCTTTTTGTGAACTTTGCAAAAGCTATTTTAGGTAATTTAGGCCCATTTTCATATCATGTTTTAGTGTCCTTAGTTATGTTTAAATTTGTAGTCAGGTATGTTGTTTTAAAATCCCCTGTGTGATAAATTGGACGGAGTTGTCAACGCCGTGGGCATCTCTTAAGATTACATGCGCGAATGCATCGATATGTGTACTTAGTTTTCTTTTCTATTATTTTTTCCTGCTGAAGTATTGTGTATGTTTTGAACCGGTTATAGCCCTGATATGAATGACTGATATGGCTCTACGCAGTCGGCTGGGCTTTAAACAACCATAACAGTAAGTTCTTTTCGTGTATTTGGGTGTGTGTGTTTGTGTGTGTGTGAGTGTGTGTGTGTGTGTGTGTGTGTGTGTGTATGCGTGAGTGTGTGTGTGTGAGTGTGTGTGTGTGTGTGTGTGTTACGCGCGTGCACGTGCGTGCATGCTTGTGCGTGTGCGTGTGCGTGTGCGTGTGCATGTGCGTGTGTGCGAAGGTCGAAAGTACAGCAATTCTATTGTGCGCGACCTTGCGTGTTTCGTAATTAGCACTTGGTTACGACATCTCCCAATTCTAATTTTTTTTAAACAAGGTTTATCGATCAGGAAATTACCACAATTGAAAAAGCAACGTGAACAACGACGACAATGACGACGACGACAACGACAACAACAACAAACAGGTAATCTTTTACCATTTCGTAATTAGCACTTGGTTACTACGTCTCCCAATTCTTTTTTTTTAACCCTTTGACTCCCGCACCCTATCCACCAACTGCAAAACCTTAACCCTTAACCCTTCCTGCAGGAAGCTGGCGGATAGGGTGAGGGAGTCAAAGGGTTAAGTTTTAGCTTTGCTAGCATGTTTGGCAATGCAGGATGCTGGTGAACAGGCTGCGGGAGTTAAAGGGTTAAACAAGGTTTATCGATCATGAAATTGTCACATTTGAATAAGAAACGTAAACAACAACAACAGCAAAAAGGTCATATTTTTCCAATTCATAATTAGCACTTGGTTAATACATCTCCCAATTCTTTTTTTGTTTTAAACAAGGTTTACCGGTCATGAAATTACCACATTTGAATAAGCAACATAAACAACAACAACAACAACAACAGCAGCAACAATAATAACAACAACAACAACAACAATAACAACAAACAAGATCATGTTTTAAAAAGATAACAAGATAAGATTTCATTTTAGCCCAGTGCGCTGACACAAGGAAAATGTTTTGGCTATACATACAATCACACTCACACACACCTCATCATCATCATCATCATCAGGTGCCCTGCCGCATGGCGTTGGCGACCATGGACTTCCAACCATCTCTATCTCTCGTTGCCCCCAGCATCTCTCCCCACCCTCTTCATCCTCAGCCACTCTGCAAGTCCGTCCAGCATTCTCTCCCTGGGTCTACCCGGTGCTCTCTTTCCCTCCAGCTTTCCCGTTGTGACCAGGTGCTCCAAATCCCCCTTCCTCATAAAATGGCCTATAAATTTTCCTTGTCTTTTCCTAATCTTCCTTATCAGTGATCGACTTGTGTCTGCACACACACCTCACAACAATGATAATATTCAACATCATAAAAGTCATATTCGTCAGTCATCCAAGGAATCCTGGATAAACCCTTTGATTTCATTTTACCAAATGAAATCGTGAAGAAACTAACTTTTTTCTCTCTCTCTTTCTCGCAGAGTTTATTATAATAGGTGGAGTGACAGACACACCCAACATCTACATGACTTTAGCCAGGCTTCCCATTTATCTGTCGACCGGAAGCTTCATCTCTTCACGCACTACACGTCAGGTTTACAAGCAGACGGAAATAGTGAAACGTGCAAACGTGAGCTGTTTGACCAGGCTACAAGGCATTAACCCTTTAACTCCTGTACTCTCGCGGGCCCCAGTAGCTCAGTTGGTTTGAGCGTCGGATTCACATGCTAATGGTTGTGGGTTCGAATCCCGGGGTGCGCTATATTAAAACTGCGAATCCCACTGTCCCATCTTAACATCAGTGTTGTTCTGGTGGTGTCAGTATAGGATTAGATAACTCCCCCTTCCCCCACTTCTCTGGGATGGTTATCCCGTCGGCCATATCACCTGAGGTGGGTGTCAACGTTAAAAATGAATCAAACCGATCCTGCACCCTATCTGGCAACTGTGAAAATTTAAACCTT
>JAPXFY010000028.1:15327748-15330043 GCA_030674185.1 Monoplex corrugatus
TGACAAACATAAACAGACAGACAGACAGAGTTAGCACACTGACACAGACTGCACAAGACAGACAAACCGTCAGACAGACAGAATAACAGAATGACAAACATATAAACAGACAGACACACAGAGTTAGCACACTGACACAGACTGCACAAGACAGACAAACAGACAGACAGACAGACAATGACAGAATGACAAACATATACACAGACAGACACACAGAGTTAGCACACTGACACAGACTGCACAAGACAGACAAACAAACAGACAGACAGACAATGACAGAATGACAAACATATACACAGACAGACACACAGAGTTAGCACACTGACACAGACTGCAAAAGACAGACAAACAGACAGACAGACAGACAATGACAGAATGACAAACATATACACAGACAGACACACAGAGTTAGCACACTGACACAGACTGCACAAGACAGACAAACAAACAGACAGACAGACAATGACAGAATGACAAACATATACACAGACAGACACACAGAGTTAGCACACTGACACAGACTGCAAAAGACAGACAAACAGACAGACAGACAGACAATGACAGAATGACAAACATATAAACAGACAGACAGACAGACAGAGTTAGCACACTGACACAGACTGCAAAAGACAGACGAACCGTCAGACAGACAGACAATGACAGAATGACAAACATATACACAGACAGACACACAGAGTTAGCACACTGACACAGACTGCACAAGACAGACAAACAGACAGACAGACAGACAATGACAGAATGACAAACATATAAACAGACAGACACACAGAGTTAGCACACTGACACAGACTGCACAAGACAGACAAACAGACAGACGGACAATGACAGAATGACAAACATAAACAGACAGACAGACAGAGTTAGCACACTGACACAGACTGCACAAGACAGACAAACAGACAGACAGATAATGACAGAATGACAAACATATAAACAGACAGACACACAGAGTTAGCACACTGACACAGACTGCACAAGACAGACAAACAAACAGACAGACAGACAATGACAGAATGACAAACATATACACAGACAGACACACAGAGTTAGCACACTGACACAGACTGCACAAGACAGACAAACAAACAGACAGACAGACAATGACAGAATGACAAACATATACACAGACAGACACACAGAGTTAGCACACTGACACAGACTGCAAAAGACAGACAAACCGTCAGACAGACAGAATAACAGAATAACAAAGGAACCTATAAACAGACACACAGAGTTAGCACACCACACAGACTGCAAGAGACAGACAAACCCTCAGACAGACAGAATGACAAGCAAACATATACACAGACAGACAGACACATAGAGCAGCACATCACACAATGCGAGAAAAAGAAATTGTCAGACGGACAGAATACCAGGAAAACGTATAAAAACATGTACGTCTGACAGCTAGACGTGAAAACAGACACACAGACAGGTCAGCACATCACACAGACTGTGAGAGACAGACAAACCAGACAGACAGACAGACAGACGGAATGACAGACAGAGCACCATACCTCAGTGTGCAAAAAAAACAGACAAACCATCAGACAGAAGACAGACAGACAGAATGACAGACATATAAACAGACAGACAGACAGAGCACCACACCACACAGAGTACGAGAAACAGACAAACAATCCGACAGACAGAATGACAGAGTGAAAAAACAGACATATATACAGACAGACAGAGCACCACACATAGTGCGAGAGACAGACAAACGATCCAATAGACAGAATGACACACACACAAAAACAGACAGATAAACAGACAAACAGACAGAGCACCACACAGAGTGCGAGAGACAGACAAACCATCCGGCAGACAGAATGACAGAATGAAAAAACAAACATAGAGAAAGACAGACAGACAGAGCACCACACAGAGTGCGAGAGACAGACAAAACGATCTGACAGAGAGAATTTCAGAATGAAAAAAACAAACATGTAGGCAGACAGACAGAGCACCACACAGAGTGCGAGAGACAGACAAACAATCCGACAGACAAAATGACAGAATGAAAAAACAAACATATAGGCAGACAGACAGATAGACAGACAAACAGACATGTCGACAGAACACCACACCACAGAGAGTGCGAGAGACAGACAAACGATCCGAGACACAGAATGACAGAATGAGAAAGAAAACTGACACATAAACAAACAGACAGACAGACAGACAGAGCACACACTCAGAGAGTGCGAGAGGACAGGGACAGACGATCCAACAGACAGAGAATGACGAATGAAAAGCAAACAACAACAA
>JAPXFY010000028.1:15330143-15337643 GCA_030674185.1 Monoplex corrugatus
GCATGTGAAGTTCGCCCGTCCCTGCGCAAAGTTTTTATGAAAATGATATTTCGCCGTGACTTTATGTGCAGCGACTGATGGCTTAATTTATGTATGTAAATTGTGCTTTTTACAACACGTGTAGGTTTGGGGTTTGGCACTGTGCACTCTTAATGCACGTGCTCTTCCTGTGTGTTTATGATTCGAATATGTATGTCTGTAAAGTTTCTGTCGCGAGTGCAGTGTTTACTTTTTGTTGGTTGTTATTGTTTTGCGAAAATTCTACCTGCAATTTATGATTCCTTAAGTGTAAGCGTATATTGAGCTGTCGTTTCATCACACGAGCGTTTTGTTTTGTCAGTGATTTTGTAACAGATCCAGTGCCGTCTATATTTATTACTGCATGTAGAAATCTGTCAATTTGTCTTGCACGTGCAAACAGTGTGTCGCCTGTATTTTATTGCAGGTGAAACTTGTGTTTGTTATTTAGCGAGAAACTTTGAGCCATTGTCAATGGCGTGATGTTGACTTCACGGCACGTGCGGCAGCTTGCTGTCTTTTATTACTGCTCGCTAACAATCTCGATGGCTGATTCCTTATCTTCACGTCGATACTTCCAAAAACGTGTCCTTCGTCAAGCTTCTAAAGCCATGTCAGCAAAGAAAGACATTCCGTCCAAGGTACCCGTTATACCCGAGGTCATTTCGAAGACATACTGACGTCCTTACAGGATTGTAGACAACATTTTGGAACATTGTTTACGCCAGAAAACATTTGTCAACGATGTCTTACATCGCTGGTGTCATACGTAAAAAATAAAAGAAACACACAGAGAGAACTTGTGTCTTACAATGATAGGACAAATCAGCAGTAAACCGGTGTTGCATTAGAAATGGATTTCTGAAGATCCATAATATTTCGTCTTATTTCGTATTGTTTAACTATCTTTGCAGACGTCAGCAGTTTCACTGATTTTCATCCGTCCAAAGTGGAATCACTTGATACTGCAACCGACAAACACATACACTCTTACAGCAATTTTACACTTCAGGTCTTGTTCTGCAGTTCTGTCCATTGTGCGACACAATAGTCGACTTTTGTTGTATTGGTTTCAGGCTCAGATTTAAAAGATACATTCTGGGCTCTTGTTACCGTTGACTTTATCTCCCTTAACACTTTGTGAGAAGGTAAAATGCGTTTCTGAGCACATAAGAGCGACGCATGCAGCTGACTAACATGTCGTGCATTAGTGTAGTCTCATACATAGAAGTCATACAAGCTTTTAGACAAACAGCTGTTGTGACGTAATGGACTGGACAGTCGGTATTGAAGCCACCACAAACATGTTGCACCGTTAACCAAACGTGCGTTTTTTAAAAACTGTTTCTAAAATACCCCAATCTCACCGGATGTGAAAGTTCATGATTGAAATCATTATCCCCATTTGCAGTTTATCCATTTTTGTCGAAGTCAGACTTCTGAAATGAAACAGTCGATCAGTTTTATCGCCTTTTATCTCTCAGACTGATCAGGTTGCTACACGTGAAACACTCCAGCTGCTTGTCGCCAGCTTCCTCAAATTTTGGCGGCTTCACCAAAGTGAAATCTTCAGTCAGTCATAATAATGATGTCGTTTGCGCTTGTGTATGTCACAGTTTTCCCCATGCATGGAGAAATGAAACAGCCAGTGACTGGAAAGGATCATCCATTTAACAGTTTCGCTTAAATCATTTGGATGTCTGTGAGAACCGATGCCATGAATGGTTGTTGTCGTTCACTGCGTCTTCCTCGAGGTTTCTTTTCCTCCTCAAGTCAGTTGTCGAGAAATTTCATTGATGAAGCCAGAGAGTAAAGTAACTGGGTTATTGCTGACGCTCCCATTTCATTGAGGACAGAGTGAATTGTTCTTTTTCGTCTCTCACAAACTATGGATTACTGGTAGATTACTGCTAACGCCTATTTTTCAGAGGACAGAATGAAATGTTCTTTTTCGTTTCCCACAGACCATGACTGAAATATGGATAGCTGTACAACTGTCAAACGTTGCTAACACTTGTTTCTTGCATCCTTGTTGACTTGTTCCATGTCTTCACCATCTGGTTCTAGGAACAGAGTACGCACACACACACGTCTACACCCGCAGATCACCACCATCACGTGTTCACTCCCCAATCCACCACCATCACGTGTCCACACCCAAAATCACCACTGCACCACCATCACGATCTAAGGTCTCTTTGACCTGCAAGCACAAAGAAGAATGACACGTTTTAGAAGAGGAATAGTCCACAAACAATAATAAGAAATGCATTTCTTGTGCTAGTAATATGAAGTGCCTGCTGGCTGTGCCTGTGTGACTTTTTGTCATTACTGACATTTTTTGAACTGCATGCATCACACACAAAGACATAAAACAATCAATGTCTGTTGCTGGCTCTGTCCTCTACACTGGCAGCGCGGTTAAGAATGTTGTTCCTTTATTTAGTGTGTGCTATATAGGCTCATTGGCAAGACTGGGACTAACACAGTCGAGTATCATCCACTTCACAGATGGCTCATTGCGGGTATTGCTCAAATGTTTCTAGCAACCTGCAGGTGTTTGTATCTCTCGGGCCTGGCTGACGCCAGCATGTGTAAGCGTAGAGTACACAATTTTGTACCCAGTCTCAATGATGTATTGAACTATATAACATCATGATACCCATAATCATAACATTATCAAGTATCATAGGATTGCCAATTTTGTTCCAGATTCTGTGGATCTTCATGCCTGATGTCGTGATAATCTTAGTTTCAGTTTCTTTTACTGCTTCCATGCCATGGATAAATCCCATGTTGGGATGTTTGCGCACATTGTGTAGATAATACCTTGCTGCACAGTATACATGCTTCGTCTTTCGTGGGTGTGCATGCATGGTATTTTTCCATTTCATGTTTCCTTAAACCACCAGGCACCAACATGACTTACATGATCTTTAACGTGAATATTAGAAGCTAGACGCGCACCAAAATAGCATGAAAATGCGTATTTCGTTCACAAAAATGTTGAGAGTTCCATCGACAGCAAAGAAAACAAATGAGACAGTCTTGAAGGAAGTAAACACAAGAAGAACATAAATGAAGACGATAAGGAAAAGCAACCAACACTTATAGGACATTTTATGAGGCAAGAGAAATCAACACTTACAGGACATTTTATGAGGCAAGAGAAATCAACACGTATAGGACATTTTATGAGGCAAGAGAAATCAACACGTATAGGACATTTTATGAGGCAAGAGAAATCAACACTTATAGGACATTTTATGAGGCAAGAGAAATCAGAGCATCTGATCACAACAGGAAAGCTGGAGGGAAAGAGAACACCAGGTAGACCCAGAGAGAAAATCTTGGACGGACTTGCTGGGTGGCTGAAGACAGACGGACAAGGTGGGAGATGTACTTGCAACGACAAGGGATAGATCCGTATGGAGGGCCATGATCGCCAACGCCATTCCGCAGGGCACATGATGATGATGATGATGATTTCGTTCACAAAGCAAATTTGATGTCATGCGTGAGTATATACATGACGGGCGTGCAGGCACTAATAGATCTGCATATATGCTAACCTGGGAAATAGAAAGAAACTGTCCACTATTTACCCACCAGACGGGAGGTACCTGGGCAGGATTGAACCAGGATCTATTGATCCTGCTGATTCACTATTTGATCCTGTATATTGAACGGTATGCTGGGAAAATTAATAACTAGCAAGTCAGAGAATGGATTAACTGAATTGGTATTAGCAAGCGTCCTTTGGAAGAAAGAGAAAAAGAATAGTCAGACGATATCGTTCCTCTTTCACGGACGCTAATTAAAATATCAACATCTAAACACTGTTTTTGGCAAGCATCACAGTCACAGGGGCTGTAAGAGATATCTGAGATATCTTTTTGAAATACCACAGTCACTTTGCCTCAGTTCCGTTTAAAAGTATTAAAATATTAACGAAGTCTTTCGCAGCCATCCAGGCCACACTGGTCGTTTTGGTTTTTTTTTTGCTAGAGCCATTAACTCTGATATCTTGAGTTCAGCCTCAGCCTGCAACTTTACATGCAAAACGTCAGGCCTGTTCAGCTGCCTGTGTTAAATGTTTCCATCATCTTGGTGGTGTCAGTTTAGTATTTCATAGCTCTTTCTACCCCCATCCCCATTTCAAGACTTTGCCAGAGCAAAGAAGTTTGCGCAGGGTCAGGGAGTCTGCAAGATAATTGCTGATAGATTTGGGTGGAGCGCATATGGAATGATCCGTGTGTCATGAATTGCTCTTGAACAAACTCCTAGACACAGAGTCTGTAGGCACGTGTCCGTGATATCGTCCTGAAATACGACGATCACTTGTTTTCCGTTCCGTTTTCAGCCTGCATGCATAATTCATAAAATGATTTCTGAAGAGGAATATTCCACACGCAACACTAGGAAACACTCATTTGCAAGTCCGTGAGTGACCTGTTGCCCGTGTTTAGAAACCCTTACCGTTACCTAACTGAATTTCTTCCAACTGTATGCATAAACTCATGGAGACCTACTGACGTTCTCTAAAACCCTATGCATATTACACAACGAGATTTGAAAGAAAAATATTATGGGGTGGGTGGGGTGGGTGGGGTGGAGGGAGAGAAAGAAAATCATTCCTTTATCGCTGCCGTTGCCGTTGACATGCGCGGTGGAGTGAAGAATGCTATTCTTCCCAGATTCGATGAGTCGACAGTTTCAGTTTCAGTTTCCAGTTTCTCAAGATGACGTCTCCGTGCTCGGAACGAATTCCATATGCACTAACGTTACAGGTGTCGTGTGTTTGGTGATCATGGCACAAGCCTTAAGCCTGCACACAAACCCATGAGCTGGCCAGGTCTTGAGGCTGTACCTAGCCTATGTTTTACCTAGTCTATATTTTTTATTCTAGTATCGTATCAGCCTGCCATTGGAACAGTCTTGGTTACAGGTAAATGACATGTGTATTGTGTATCTTATCTTCAGGAAAGGGAACATATGTATCGAGGGTTGACAGCCAGAACCCAGTATCCCACTTTGTCATTTTTCACTTTTTTTATACTGAACTGTTTTCGATGTGATCTTTCACTTGGTGGACTTTGTTTTTGCCAGGATATTGATTTTTGATCGGTTATCGATAAAACCAAAAACCAGTATCTCAAAATGTAGATATAGCCTCTCCCCGAAAACCCAGTTAAAAATCGTCTCCTGTAAACTATCAGAAAATCGAGACACTTGGTTCTGGTTGTCAACCCTCGATATGAAGTAAATAAATTAAAAAAAAATTAAAGGTCTGAATCACAACACAACTAGCTACTGTATATAAACTCGTCTCACATCACAGAAAGCGTTCCCCCCCCCCTCCCCCCACTTCCCACCTACCCCAGTCAATGCACAAAGCTTTAGCTGTCTATCAACTAGATGAAGACAATATTTCCTTGAGAACTTAATTAACTTACTCAAATAACAGTCAAGCACACTCAAAGTAAGCTTCCATAGAAAGACGATATAACGACAACTTAAAGAAAATAAGAGGGAAGCGGGGAGAATTTTAAATATTAACTAAGTAACATAACTCTTGAGAGTCACGGAGTTATCTCCCATGTAGAATTTCTCAAGTCCAACACACTTTGCGCTACCCTCACTGAGGAATGTTCGGAGCTTACAACTTTACGCTTTGTGGCTGCGTCTGTGCTAGCTGAATGGGTAGCGCAAACTGTGTTGGAGTTGAGAAATTCTACATGGGAGATAACTTCGTGACTCTCAAGAGTTATGTTACCAACTTAAAGAGCACTGCCACACTCACAATCACTATCAGCTCCTCTTAGGAGTGATAGTTGGGTACATGCATTCAGCTAAGGAAATGAGATATGCGGAAGCAGTTGTAGGCAAATTGAGCCCGTTTTTGTGTTTCAGAGCTCTTAGTTATGCTTAAATTTGAATTCAGGTGTGTTTTTTTAAATCCCCTATGCGATAAATTGGATGGAGCAGTCAGCAACAGGGCATCCCCTTAGATATGTGCGTGAATGTATTGATACGTGTACGTAATTTTCTTTTCCTTTTTCTTTTCTTTTCCTGTTGAAGAATTGTGTATGTTTTGAAGCGGTTACAACCCTGATATTGCTCTGCTTATTCGGCTGGGCTTTTAACGACAGTAACAATAGCAGGCAACATTTATAGGCCATTTTATGAGGAAGGGGGATTTGGAGCACCTGGTCACAACGGGAAAGCTGGAGGGAAAGAGAGCACCATGTAGACCCAGGGAGAAAATGCTGGACGGACTTGCAGAGTGGCTGAAGACGAGGAGGGTGGAGGAGATGCTAGGGGCAACAAGAGATAGAGACAGATGGAAGTCCATGATCGCCAACGCCATGTGGCAGGGCACCTGATGATGATGATGATGATGATGAACAATAGCAATAACCATAAGAACAGCAAGTCACTCCGATGCATTGGCATGTGTTGTCCTGGCACCCCAGGGTACTGTCACGTTAATCACGTGCACGGTCACGACCGTGACGTCCCACGAGGTAAAGGCACAGCCAGCTTTATTTGCCGTGCGCCGAGAAATAGAGTGGGCTGATTCGGCATTGAGGCCATTCTCATCATCACAGTAACTTAATAGACGTTTTACCGAATTCCAAAACAAGCGTGACTGCCTGCGTTCAAGCAAACAGGAACCAGAAAAAAAAACCACGAAAAAAGCAAAAGAACGCGTATTTAATACAACAAGACAAGACAGGCGCAAATTTTCGGCCGACTGGCCTTTGTCAAGCGTAAGATCACAAACAAACAAACACCAGGTACAAAAATTAGGAGAAAAAGATCGAAACTTCCCTGCTGCTCCTTCCAGTGTGAGAAAAGGTTTTACCGGTTCAGGTTCATATTGGTTTATAGCCCAACAGACTACTGAGTTCTACCATGTGGAAATCTACAACAGTCTTTTCTTTTGCACAGAGAGATGTTGATTTAACTCCAGGGCACTGTCATGTTCACTGGCAATGCATAGAGATTGTTTCTATCGGAAACAAAAGCACTTCCACAGCCACAATACTCAAAAAGATATTTGTGACCTCCCACCGTGAAATCAGTCTTAACTCGCAGTCAGTCGAACAGCACTAGGAGCTGAAAAGGTGACTGAGGGTCTATCTGGGGTGTTTTGACTTTTTCTCAAATTGATTTGTGTGGACTATAATCTATCCCCCACAGACATTTTTTTTCTTGAAAAAATGTTATTAATCAATTTAAAATGGTATTTTAATGCACTGATCGCAGCAGAAAGAACGCAATTTCTTATCAAAAATACCTCTTTTTGTCTCTTATTATGAACCGTAACCCCTACAGTACCCGCACATGTAATATACTGATGAAAAGCTCTTTGGTGTACCTTTCAGATAATGACAGCGAAAATTAGAAACAAAGTGGGTCAAAGCCACCAAATAAAGAAATTTAAGGAAAATGTGTAGAAGAGCACACAAAAACTTT
>JAPXFY010000028.1:15342643-15345143 GCA_030674185.1 Monoplex corrugatus
TTGACAAGAGTCCATCATCATCATCATCATCATCAACATCATCATCATCATCATTGCCTACTCATCCCTCGGATTGACAAGAGTCCATCATCATCATCATCATCATCAACATCATCATCATCATTATCGTCACTGAACCCTTTCAAGCCTGTGCATGACGCGAACTGGAAGATGGGAGCTCTCTGCCTCTATACCAACCAAGCCTTAACCAGACCTACATATGACTAAAGCGTGCTCAACCCCAAATATTTTTTTCTGTCCCATCCGCCGCGCTGTCTTGTATGTGTGGCACTGACCCTACACCGGCCATCCGGCTCCACAACACACCGCCAACCTTAAGTTCAGTCAATCATGTCCCCAGTGTCAGTAAAGCCTACCGAAGCTAGAGAAGTCGTGTCGCCACGAGCCACCCACCAAGGGAAGACCCTGCACTGCAGCTATGGTGGACTCAACAGTGCCTGTTCTGATTGCAGCTGACGAAGAACATTGCCTGCTGAGTCCCCTACTAACCACAGAAATCGCGGAGCCAGACCTGCTTATGAAGCTAAATCAAAAATCTGTTACGTTCACTGAACACTTAGCTACTTACCTAAACACCATCAAAATCAAGTGGAGTGTGAGCATCCAGACGAGCATCCATTTCAAACAGCAATCAGAGATGATGACATTGGTAAAAAATGTACATTTCATTGTTGAAAAATAACGGAGAAGGAGGCTGGTTGTGTTAACGACACAGCACAATGACACAGCTTGGTCCATCGCAACCTGCTGTATGCATAATCCATGAAACACTTAAAGGGTGCTGACAGCAATGGGGGAATTATGGCCCATCCTGGAAACACAGCTTTGCTGCTTGGTTTCCAATTCATTCTTAGGACGCGTGTCTGGGCTGTGGTGACAGACAGAAGAGAGAGAGAGAGAGAGAGAAGAGTAGAGAGAGAAAGAGAAGAAAGAGAGAGTGTGTGTGTGTGTGTATGTGTGGTGAGTGTGTGCGTGTATTTGTGTTTGTATGCATGTGTTTGTGTGTGTGTTTGTATGTGTATGTGTGTGTGTGTATGCGTGTGTGTGTGTGTGACGCGCGCGCGCGCGCGCGTGTGTGTGTGTTGTGTGTGTGTGTGTGTTGTGTTGTGTGCTGTGTTTGTGTGTGTGTTGTGTGTGTGTGTTGTGTTGTGTTGTGTTGTGTGTGGTTTGTGTGTTGTGTGTGTGTGTGTGCGTGTGTGTGTGTGTTGTGTGTGTGTTGTGTGTGTGTTGTGTTGTGTGTGTATGTAGTGTGTGTGTATGTGTTGTGTTTGTGTTGTGTGTGTTGTGTGGCTGAGTCTCTGTGTGTCTTGTGTGTGTGTGTGTGTGTGTGTGTGTGTGTGGTGTGTGTGCGTGTGTGAGGGGTGTGTGTTTATGTACCTGTGTGTGTGTTGTGTGTGTGTGTGTACGGTCGTGTGTGTGTGTGTGTGTGTGTGTGTGTGTGTGTGTGTGTGTGTGTTATGTGGTTAAATCTCTGTGTGTGTGTGTAGTGCGTGTGTGTGTGTGTGTGTGTGTGTGTGTGTGTGTGTGTGTGTGTGTGTGTGTATGTGTGTGTGTGTGTGTGTGTGTTAGTTGTTGTTGTTATGTTAAGTCTCCGTGTGTGCGTGTGTATGTGTGTGCGTGCGTGCGTGCGTGTGTGTATGTGTGTGTGTAGTTGTGTTGTGTGTGTGTGTGTGTGTGTGTGTGTGTGTGTGTGTGTTGTTAGGTGGTCTGCGTTGATTATATGCGTATGTCTGGTGCGTGTTGCTCTTTGGTTTGGAGTGTCAAGATTTGGCGCCATTTTAATACCGTAATAATAATGATGATAAATAATACATAATGATTAAATCATAATACTGATAATATGAATAATAATAGCAATTATTATTATACTCATAATAATATAATAATAATAACAATGATGATAATAATAATACAATTATCATTATTACTATTATTATCAAATATGTTCACTGCATTCAGAAACGTCTTCAAAACAAAATCTCTTCCACTTGCGTAATGGTGGCGATGAGTATCAATTTACACCTTCGTGTCGCTGAAAAATGTAATACCCAGGTGGGAAAAGCTAGCTCCAACCCTGTAGTGGAACGAACATCCCCAACCCAGCGGATCGATGGGGCGAATAGCAGATGGACTTTAAATACGAAGGTTCGCTTCAAAATACGCCAGGCTTGCCTGGACAAGTAAGAACTCCCCAGACAAACTGGCGATGGTCACTCTCTGGACAGGGTGGGGTGGCACCTGGCAAAGCTACATCTGAAAAATATCTGCATCCGGCAACAGAGCCATCAGGTGGATAAGGTTGGTCTAAAAAAAAAAATAAGCCATAGCCTCCTGCGCTCACAGTGTAGGTCTTTTGATCATGATAAGGGCAGGGTAGTAACCCATGCAGAAAATCTAGACGACTGAAATCAGAGTTAGCAGGTCTATAAGGCGCCTTCTCAAAATCACTGTACTATGCAAAATATCCTGCAGTATTATG
>JAPXFY010000028.1:15365143-15370143 GCA_030674185.1 Monoplex corrugatus
ATGGTGAATGATGATGGTGAATGATGATGATGAAGATGACAGAAATGTGAATTGCGTGGAGAAGTTTTAAGTTGATTTCCATATGATGATGATAATGATGATGAAGATAAATGATGATGATGATGAAGATGATGATGATGATGATGATGATGATGATGATGATGATGATGATGACAGAAATGTGAATTGCGTGGAGAAGTTTTAAGTTGATTCCATATGATGATGATAACGTTGACGATGACGACGACAACGACGACGACGACGACGACGATAATGATGATAATGACGATGATGATGATGATGATGGTGACAGAAATGTGAATTGTGTGGAGAAGTTTTAAGCTGATTTCCATATGAATGATGATGATGATGATGATGATGATGATGATGATGATGATGATGATGATGATGACAGAAATGTGAATTGCGTGGAGAAGATTTAAGTTGATTTCCATGTGATGATGATGACAACAACGATGATGATGATGATGACGACGACCACAACGCCGACGACGACGACGATGATGATAATTATTATTATCACTTTTTTCATAACACACCAAAAACACAAAGCATTCTTGCAACACAATGGTACACCCAGCAAAACAGTCATTACATAACTCACAACACAACACAGAAACATTTCTGGCAGCTGCACCAGGAAGAGTCAGGCTGCATTACGCAATCGATGCAAACTGCTGCTCTCATCCTAAAAACCCAGATCTGTCAAGAATGCTTCCTCCTTTTTTTTAGGAGCTTCACGAAATTAGCACAGCGAAGCATCCGTTAAGGTCAAACGTACAGATTAGAGCACTTCAGCTGCGCATGCCAATAAACCTGAGAATGTGATCCTGCAGAAGGCACTGTCAATGATTAACAAGATCAGCGGTAGTCAGGAAGTCACACGGGGTTCGATCTGACCTTGATACAAGTCAAGGTCATTCAGACCAGCTCGGTTCCTGTGAACACAAATAGTGACTTCTAACTAGGGCAAGTGTTGCACGTGTGAGTTAGTAAAATAATTTCGACCTCACGTGATATTTTGTTTTTCGTGATATGCGACCATTCCATTTCCTTATAAACACACAATTAGGCGTTAATTTACCCCCTGTTTGCATGCAGAGAGATGAAAATGGAATGTAAATCTATAGCTTGCACAGACAAAAAACAAATTAAGAGACAAAACAAAAAAGAAACTGACAGAGAATGAAGATAATTTAACTGGAAAAATCGAACAATTAGAAGAGAAGAAGATATACAACTGTTAGTGGGGGGAAAAACACCCCACACGAGCATTGACCCAGTTAAAAGAGAGAGGAAAATAAAGGTAATTACATTATGATCAAGAACAAAATAGGAAACAAAAAAGGAAAAAAAATAACAAATTATTTCTGCGCTTTAGAACAAAAGACATATTGTCAATAAATGTATGTCCAAAAATGGTTGAAAACAATGAAACTTTGAAAGGTGAAACCGCCCCACCTGTACTCACTCCACCCAAAAAGATAATAAAATAAGAAGTCATTCTTCAACATTTTAGATTCCTGCAATTGGTATGAGGAAAGGGAATTAGAGCACCTGGTCACAACAGGAAAGCTGGATGGAAAGAGAACACCAGGTAGACCCAAGGAGAAAATACTGGACGGACTTGCAGGGTGGTAGGGGAAAGAGAGGGTGGCAGATGTGCTTGTGGCAACAAGGGATAGATACATAAGGAGGGCCACGATCTCCAACGCCATGTGGCAGGGCATTTGATGATGATGTAATTGGTATGCTCATTTTGGGGATTGATAGGTTGTAACAGAAGGATTGTGAATATACTAGAAATAGAAAGCAAAGGTAATGGGTTGGAACTAAACAGCAGGAAGACTGAAGTCATGGTGATCAGTAAAATACATGAAATCCCCTCATGCAAAATAACAGCAAATGGCACAACCTTGACACAGGTTAATAACTTCAAATCCCTGGGAACGGTCATTTCATCAGACGGCAGATGCACATCGGAAATAGCCGGCAGAATCGGCCAAGCCAAAACAGCATTCAAGAAGATGACAAGCATTCTTACCAACAAATGCCTATCAATTAACATCAGGAAGAGAGTTCTTGAATATTATATAGAACCAATACTGTTATACGGATGTGAGGCGTGGACAGTCAGCAAGCAAAGCCAGAGCAAGATTGAGGCAGCCAAGATGTGGTTTCTAAGAAGAATGTTGAGAGTTCCATGGACAGCAAAGAAAACAAACGAGACAGCTTGATGGAGGCAGACACAAGTTGATCACTCATAAGGAAGATTAGGAAAAGACAGGCAACATTTATAGGCCATTTTATGAGGAAGGGGGATTTGGAGCACCTGGTCACAACGGGAAAGCTGGAGGGAAGGAGAGCGCCAGGTAGACCCAGGGAGAAAATGCTGGATGGACTTGCAGAGTGGCTGGGGACGAGGAGGTGGGGGAGATGCTGGGGGCAACGAGAGATAGAGACAGATGGAAGTCCATGATCGCCAACGCCATGCGACAGGGCACCTGATGATGATGATGATGAACAGAAAGATCATGGCACTCAGGGAGGTGTACCTTTGCGCTCACCTTTTTTTTTTCGTCCCATTTTCTGTGCAAGTTTAATGGCTACAGAAGCTGGCCCTTTTCTTTTTTTTTTTTACAATGCAATGATGATGATGTCGATGAGGATGATAATCGGGATGTTATGGAGTTCCATCTAAGATCGAGACTGCATGACAGGGCTGTACGGCTGTACTTTACGCTTACTATCGTATCCTGGCATCAACCAGGCCTGAGAGATACAGACACCGGTGGTGCAGATCAGAAGATTTCAGCAACACCCACAATGACGCATCCATGAAGTGGATGAGACTGGACTGTGTGGTCCCAGTCTTCCCAATGAGCCCATAGCACGCCCAACTCTGGGCAGGAGTCGGTTAGAGCCAAAAAAATCCCACGATGGTATATTTTTGAAGCGACTGATGGGCATTCGAACCCATAACCTTCCAGTCGGTAATCCGTCGCGCTAACCACTACACCACAGCGACTGGTTATACACAGGATTCTTCATCTCTGTATTCATGATACGGTAACAAGTAGATCAGGCATAAGGTCGGTACCTTCCTAGATGTTTCCACAGAGTTTTCCTCAGTCCACCTCTGTGATGAGTTCCTTTCATGGTATCCCGGAGAATGCTCTTGGACAGAAAGTTATGGCAGGCGACAGGTTCGGACCGAGGAAGCCTTCGCCATTTTTCTGTTGTTGAAAACAATGCTGATGGGCCCACAACGGTGTTGATCTTCTGCCGTATATACTCGTTGGCCGTTTTGAGGTAGGATAAACGAAACAACTTCCTCCTGTAATTGCTTTAAAAGGGTCACAGGACCTTCTAGTCATCAATCCGCTGTGCTCAGCATTACACCCGTGAATAGTGTAGATTTCATTGCTGCATTTTCTTGACTGAAAAAAAATATCTGACCTGACCATCAGTGCTTAAGACGTGGCTGTATTTAATGGTTCATCATTTTACACGTACTGCTTCGTCTTCAAGGCCACAGGGTTAAAAAAATCGTGTTGTAGAATTATTGATGTTTTCCTTACGTGAATTTATCTAAAGGCGCAATTCAGAATCATGACGGTAGTTTATGTCCCTTCGTCTTTAATGCCATCGAATGGCATTCTTAGCAAGGAATAAATTCATTGAAAATTCGAGGAAGCGTTTGTCTTGATACAGACGAACGAACAAAAATTTGTGGGTGATATCACTTAATTCTTTCCTTAAGTTTGTATCATTAAATATATGTCAGTGTGCAGCTTTTGCAAAAAAGTAGAACACTCTTAAAAGTACAATTTTCTATGCTCGATGATATTCTTTTGACCGTTGAGGGAAAGCCAGTGCACATCAATACACAAAATAAATGAAGAAAAGTAGGTATGATTACACGAAACAACTTTTGTCCTGAGGCTAATAAAAAACCGATTTCTTGACTTTTTCACATTTGTTCGTCTCTGACACATGGATATAGAGATGAAGATGAGTATTAATCAAGGTAAGCCAAAAACAGAGTTTTATATTTGAAGTTGTTTGATTTAGTGAAACAAACATTGTCACAATCAGTAGGAAAACATGGGCGTACTGCCATAAAAACATATTTCAACAAGAGTTTTGATATTGTAACCTTGAAATCATGGCAATGTCATTGAAACTTTAGCATGGATGAGTTCGACATAGGGCACCGCTAAAAACCATGAAAACAATTATATTTCGTTATGTAATGGTGGTGTTACTGTTCAAAAACAAATATCAAGTCCCACAAAATAAAAGAAACGTATTTCTATGGCATGACCACTTCAGTCATAAATGTTTTAAATGTATATGCACGATATATATAATGATCATGTGAAAGATCAAATTTGTTCAATGAAAACAAGCTGAGAAATATCGAATTGAAGTTGTTTGCTTCCTACAGAAATATCCAGAATTTGTACTTCTAAAAGGCCACCGTGACTTTAAGAAAGCTTCAGCTGAAATAACACTTGACGTACATTAACAACAATTGTAGCTTGTCACAGCAATAAGAGAGATTTTAAACATTATCAGAATTTTACGACAAAGTACTGTTCACACACATTTCTTGAAAAGTGCTAATTTCAGGTACCTTTTGGATCTCAGTGGCCTTGACCTTTTCAACTTACAATCTCACGATTCATCAACCGGCCAAAGCTTTGATCAGAATTTGGAAACGATCCTCCCATAAATAGTTGGAAAAAATCGTGCTCACATAATCTTGCCACAGATTGACAGGGAGACACGCACACACACACACACACACACACACCACACAACACACACACACACACACACACACCACACACACACACACAACACACACACACACACCACACTAACACACACACACTTATACACACACACACACACACACACACTCACATTTATACACACACACGTACACACACAGTACACACACACACACACAC
>JAPXFY010000028.1:15385143-15387643 GCA_030674185.1 Monoplex corrugatus
TTACTCTTGTACAGCACTCATGATTTACTCTTGTACAGCACTCATGATTTACACTTGTACAGCACTCATGATTTACTCTTGTACAGCACTCATCATGATTTACTCTTGTACAGCATTATGATTTACTCTTGTACAGCACTCATGATTTACTCTTGTACAGAACGATGATTTACTCTTGTACAGCACACATGATTTACTCTTGTACAGCACTCATGATTTACTCTTGTACAGCACTCATGATTTACTCTTGTACAGCACTCATGATTTACTCTTGTACAGCACTCATGATTTACTCTTGTACAGCACTCATGATTTACTCTTGTACAGCACTCATGATTTACTCTTGTACAGCACGATGATTTACTCTTGTACAGCACTCATGATTTACTCTTGTACAGCACTCATGATTTACTCTCGTACAGCACTCATGATTTACTCTTGTACAGCACTCATGATTTACTCTTGTACAGCACTCATGATTTACTCTTGTACAACACTCATGATTTACTCTTGTACAGCACTCATTATGATTTACTCTTGTACAGCACTCATGATTTACTCTTGTACAGCACTCATGATTTACTCTTGTACAACACTCATGATTTACTCTTGCACAGCACTCATGATTTACTCTTGTACAGCACGATGATTTACTCTTGTACAGCACTCATGATTTACTCCTGTACAGCACTCATGATTTACTCTTGTACAGCACTCATGATTTACTCTTGTACAGCACTCATGATTTACTCTTGTACAGCACTCATGATTTACTCTTGTACAGCACTCATGATTTACTCCTGTACAGCACTCATGATTTACTCCTGTACAGCACTCATGATTTACTCTTGTACAGCACTCATGATTTACTCTTGTACAGCACTCATGATTTACTCTTGTACAGCACTCATGATTTACTCTTGTACAGCACTCATGATTTACTCTTGTACAGCACTCATGATTTAGTCTTGTACAGCACTCATGATTTACTCTTGTACAGCACTCATGATTTACTCTTGTACAGCACTCATGATTTACTCTTGTACAGAACGATGATTTACTCTTGTACAGCACTCATGATTTACTCTTGTACAGCACTCATTGTAATTTACTCTTGTACAGCACTATGATTTACTCTTGTACAGCACTCATGATTTACTCTTGTACAGCACTCATGATTTACTCTTGTACAGCACTATGATTTACTCTTGTACAGCACTCATGATTTACTCTTGTACAGCACTATGATTTACTCTTGTACAGCACTCATGATTTACTCTTGTACAGCACTCATAAATTACTCTTGTACAGCAATCATTATAAATTACTCTTTCCAGGACTTATCATATATTAATCTTGTACAGCACTCAGTATAAATTACTCTTGTACAGCACTCAATATGAATTACTCTTGTACAGTACTATTCTCCAAACTCACGTGGACATACTGCGCATTACACATAATGAGACATTTTTAATGAAGCATAGAGAACCCAAACTGTTAGGTGACCTGACCATATTCCACAGCGCTACTGCATAGTCTTCATATATGGTGGGCATTCATCCTGGATGCTTTCATTGTTTCTTTAAGCCAGCCACTGATGTGACTTGCAAACTTTGAAACGTGTATATTTCATATTCTGCATGCTTACACACACTAAGGATTTTTTGCACAAGCAGCTGCTGACCTGAGAGATCAGCAAAAAAAATCTCCACCCTTCACTCACCAGGCGAAATGTTCAAGCGGATTAAACCCTGAACTTGCGATTAAAAATCCGAAGTTTACCCATTCTACAAGCTGGCCTGTGAAAGGGAGTTATTGGATGCAGCCGGAGACAGGATCCACCATCTCTGTCCTGGGATTTGGCATCAAGCAGGTCAGATATGTTGATGGACATTTCATTACTCGATGTCTGTCACCCAACTTGTCCTCAAGTGACCGAAACATTGCCTCCTTCCAAGATACCACGAAAAAAAAAATCATCTTAGGCTGCGTGTCTGGCACAAGAAGGGGGTGAGGGTGGGGGTGGGGAAAGGGGAGGGAGGGAGGCGGAGAGGAGAAGGAAAGAACGAAGTGACTTACATATTGTATGGCTTTATTGTGGCCAGAAAAAAAACAAAAACGGTTCCTGAGGACACTGCTATAATTATGTCAATTTTGTCCCTTACGTACTGGCATGTCTTGTCTTTGAGGCATGATGTCTGGAGTAGTTTCTTCGGGCACTTGGGTCTCAAATGCCGCGAATTAGCTTTCTTCTGAGTCAGGCAGCAGGGGTCAGTATATGCTGTATCCATAGGGAAGTGTGGGTACTATACTGTCAGTGATTGGCTTAGTCTGTGCTCAATGCTGAACCTGATGGTGATGCTTCTTTTTTTTTTTTATTGATCAGTCAGGTCAGTGACTGCCTTCGTTATTGACATTCTGGAAGCGGATTTCTGCTGGGTGACTGTGGTATTTTGAAACAGAATAGTCTGCAGATCTTGTGCTTAAAACACTGTCG
>JAPXFY010000028.1:15402860-15407860 GCA_030674185.1 Monoplex corrugatus
GACAGACATAGACAACAGACACAGAGAGAGTGAATCGGATTCAAAATCAAAATTAAAATCAGAAATTTGAGAGACAGACAGAAAGACAGAGACAGACAGACAGAGAGCAAGAAAGAGAGAGAGAGAGAGAGACAGAGACTGAGACAGACAGACAGACAGACAGACAGACAGACAGACAGACAGAGAGAATCAGAATCAGAATCAGAAATTTTTTCAGTAAGCCCAAAGCCCCATTGGAAGGGGCGTGAACACATTACAAACATTATACAAACACAAAATATGATACATAGTCGTTCTTGGATAATGCATACTTCAAATATTTTGGACTAAATGCAATGCAGGACCCACAGTCAAACTTCAATATACATGAGACAAACAGACAGACAGACAGACAGACAGACAGACAGACAGACAAAGACAGAGGCACAGAGAGAGTGACACTGACACATAGCTTATTGTAAAGGCAGCTGACCCATAAACAAGGAAGGGTCCTGGGGTTGGGGGGGGGTGGTGGTGGTGGAGTAACGTTATTGATTTGCGCAATACTTTTCATATACATCATCCGTTTCGTCGTTAGCATGTCTCAGAAACGTTTTGATGTGTTTCATGAGCTCGACGATTTAAAGCTTAAAATATAAACATCTCCATTTTTTTGGAACATTCTACTTTGTCATATTATACTTTATCTATGCCCGTACTCCTTGAAGGATTAGAGCTATTTTCAATGATTATTTGTAAATGCTTTTTTGACACAAAGAGAGGTAAGGAGGGGGATTGAGAGAGAGAGAGAGAGAGAGAGAGAGAAACAGACAGACAGACAGACAGAGAGAGAGGGGGGGGGAGGTAGAGAGAAAGAGATAGAGACAGAGACAGAGAGATGGAGTTATATTATTGGTTTGCGCAATTCTGTTCATACATCATCCGTTTTGTCGTCAGCATGTCTCAAAAACGTTTTCATTTGTTACATGATCTGGATAATTCAAAGCTTTAAATTAAACATCCCTACTTTTCTAGAACTTTCTACTTTGTTATGTTATACTTTACGGCCGTACTCCTTGAAGGATCAGAGCTATTTTCGATGATTCTTTGTAAATGAGAGAGAGACACACAGAGAGAGTGACAGTGAGTGAGAGAGAGAGAAAGAGAGACAGAGAGACAGAGAGACAGAAAACAGAGAATCAGAATCAGAATTAGAAATTTAGTCAGTAAGGCCAAAGCCCCATCTGATGGGATGGAAGCGTATTATAAACATTATACAAACACAAAATATGATACATAGTCGTTCTTGGATAATGCATACTTCACAAATATTTTGGACTAAATACAATACAGGACTCATAGTCAAACTTCAATATGCAAGAAAGAGACAGACAGAGAGAGAGACAGAGAGAGTCAGAGAGAGAGACAGATAGACGGAGAGAGACAGAGACATACAGAGAGAGACAGACGGAGAGAGACAGAGACATACAGAGAGAGACAGACGGAGAGAGACAGAGACATACAGAGAGAGACAGACGGAGAGAGACAGACGGAGAGAGCTAGAGACATAGACATACAGAGAGAGACAGACGGAGAGAGACAGAGACATGCAGAGAGAGACAGACAGAGAGAGTCAGAGAGAGAGACAGATAGACGGAGAGAGACAGAGACATACAGAGAGAGACAGACGGAGAGAGACAGAGACATACAGAGAGAGACAGACGGAGAGAGACAGAGACATACAGAGAGAGATAGACGGAGAGAGACAGAGACATACAGAGAGAGACATACACAGATAGACAGAGACATACAGAAAGAGACAGACGGAGACAGACAGACATACAGAGAGAGACATACACAGAGAGATAGAGACATACAGAGAGAGACAGACGGAGACAGACATACATACAGAGAGAGACAGACGGAGAGAGACATAGACATACAGAGAGAGACAGACGGAGAGAGACATAGACATACAGAGACAGACAGACGGAGAGAGACATAGACATACAGAGAGAGACAGACGGAGAGAGACATAGACACACAGAGAAAGACAGTGAGAGAGAGACACACAGAGAAAGACAGTGAGAGAGAGAGACACACACAGAGAGAAAGACAGTGAGAGAGAGACACACACAGAGAGAAAGACAGTGAGAGAGAGACACAGAGAGAAAGACAGTGAGAGAGAGACACAGAGAGAAAGACAGTGAGAGAGAGACACACACAGAGAGAAAGACAGTGAGAGAGAGACACAGAGAGAAAGACAGTGAGAGAGACACACACAGAGAAAGACAGTGAGAGAGACACACACAGAGAAAGACAGTGAGAGACACACCACAAGAAAGACAGAGAGAGAGACACAGAGAGAAAGACAGTGAGAGAGAGACACACAGAGAAAGACAGTGAGAGACACACACACAGAAAGACAGTGAGAGAGACACACAGAGAAAGACAGTGAGAGAGACACACACAGAGAAAGACAGTGAGAGAGACACACACACAGAAAGACAGTGAGAGAGACACACAGAGAAAGACAATGAGAGAGACACACACAGAGAAAGACAGTGAGAGAGACACACACAGAAAGACAATGAGAGAGACACACAGAGAAAGACAGTGAGAGAGACACACACAGAGAAAGACAGTGAGAGAGACACACACAGAGAAAGACAGTGAGAGAGACACAAGAGAAAGACAGTGAGAGAGACACACACAGAGAAAGACAGTGAGAGAGACACACAGAGAAAGACAGTGAGAGAGACACACACAGAGAAAGACAGTGAGAGAGAACACAGAGAAAGACAGTGGAGAGACACACAGAGAAAGACAGTGAGAGAGACACACAGAGAAAGACAGTGAGAGAGACACACAGAGAAAGACAGTGAGAGAACACACAGAGAAAGACAGTGAGAGAGACACACAGAGAAAGACAGTGAGAGAGACACACAGAGAAAGACAGTGAGAGAGACACACAGAGAAAGACAGTGAGAGAGACACACACAGAGAAAGACAGTGAGAGAGACACACAGAGAAAGACAGTGAGAGAGAACACACAGAGAAAGACAGTGAGAGAGACACACAGAGAGAAAGACAGTGAGAGAGACACACACAGAGAAAGACAGTGAGAGAGACACACAGAGAAAGACAGTGAGAGAGACACACAGAGAAAGACAATGAGAGAGACACACACACAGAAAGACAGTGAGAGAGAGACACACAGAGAAAGACAGAGAGAGAGACACACAGAGAAAGACAGAGAGAGACACACACACAGAGAGCGACACACAGAGAGAGACACAGAGAGAAAGACAGTGAGAGAGAGACACAGAGAGAAAGACAGAGAGAGAGACACACACAGA
This sequence comes from Monoplex corrugatus, assembly GCA_030674185.1. Classification (NCBI taxonomy): domain Eukaryota; kingdom Metazoa; phylum Mollusca; class Gastropoda; order Littorinimorpha; family Ranellidae; genus Monoplex; species Monoplex corrugatus. Next base: position 15,406,199 of record JAPXFY010000028.1, read on the forward strand.
GAAAGACAGAGAGAGAGAGACACACAGAGAACGACAGTGAGAGAGAGACACAGAGAGAAAGACAGAGAGAGAGACACACAGAGAAAGACAGTGAGAGAGAGAGACAAAGAGAAAGACAGAGAGAGAGACACACACAGAGAAAGACACAGAGAGAGAGGGGGGGGGGGGAGATTGACACTGATACATGGTGTATTGTGAAAGACAGCTGACCCACACACAAATAAGGGACTTGGGGGTGGGGTGGGGTGGGGTGGAGGTGGGGATGGGGGTGGGGTAACATTGTTGGTTTGCGCAATACTGTTCATACATCGTCTGTTTTGTTGTCAGCTTGTCTCAGAAATGTTGTGATTTGTTACATGACCTCGATAATTTAAAGCTTAAAATATAAACATCCCTATTTTTTTTTAACGTTCTTGTTTGTTATGTTATACTTTATGGCAATACTCCCTGAAAGATCAGAGCTATTTTCAATGATTCTTTGTAAATACTTCTTTGTCACAGAGAGAGAGGGAGAGAGAGAGGGAGAGAGAGAGAGAGAAACTGAAACTGAAACTGAAAATGGTTTATTGCCATTGACATTTTTAGAGAGAGAGAGAGAGAGAGAGAGCTACGCACACACGCACACAAACCACTCACCCATCCATAGAGAGAGAGGGGGGAGGGAGAGAGAGAGAGAGAGAGAGAGAGAGAGAGAGAGAGAAGAGAGAGAACAAATTTGCTTATTTTTAACATCCAGCCCTTAAACAGAGAGAATCTAAATTACTTATAAATCACACATCAACAACAATATTTCAAAAGAACGCAAGCAAAAAAATATTAGTAACATTACGATTTAAAGAAATGTATCAAGTCATTTCGCTGAAAAATGTAGCAAGTATTCTATATCAGAGTGTGTGTGTCTATGTATACATATACATACATCATCATCATCATCATCATCAGGTGCCCTGCTGTATGGCGTTGGCGATCATGGACTTCCATCTGTCTCTATCTCTCGTTGCCCCAAGCATCTCCCCCACCTCCTCGTCCCCAGCTACTCTGCAATTCCGTCCAGCATTCTCTCCCTGGGTCTACCTGGTGCTCTCTTTCCCTCCAGCTTTCCCGTTGTGACCAGGTGCTCCAAATCCCCCTTCCTCATAAAATGGCCTATAAATGTTGCCTGTCTTTTCCTAATCTTCCTTATGAGTGATCTTCAGAAAGGAACTTAAAACCCATCTTTTTCAAAAGTATCTGGTTGCAGAGTAACTTCCACGGCATTGGTGCTGAAGTACAAAATGACTGTTTTTAACCTTTTCTAGTCCTTGGCATGACTGTGTCTATTATTGGTGTTTTTTAAGTTTATTCTTCTGATTATATATTTTAATTTTAATTTTTGTGTGTGTGTATGGGTGTGAGTGTGTGTGTGTGTGTGTGTGTGTGTGTGTGTGTGTGTGTGTGTGTGTGGTGTGGTGCGTGCGTGCGTGTGTGTGTGTGTGTGTGTGTGTGTGTGTGTGTGTGTTGTGAACGTGAACATGATATGTTGGAATATCTTTGTATGCTCTCTGATTTGTTTTAATTAGTTAAATGTCTTATTCAGCTTCTATTTGTAATGCATGTTTTAATTAAGATTTTATGTAAAACGCGTTGAGCATTTTATGGAAAGGCCTCCATCAAGACTGTCTC
>JAPXFY010000028.1:15412860-15415360 GCA_030674185.1 Monoplex corrugatus
ATGGATGGGTTCAGGGAGTCAAAGGAAGAAAAGGTTTGGCCAACTGGCCTTTGTCAAGCGTATGCACAGAAAAGAAACAAATTCACAAGACTTAGGACAACAACAGCAACAAACAAACAAACAATAACAACAAACAAACAAACAACAACAACAACAGCAACAAATCAAACGTGCCTGATGTTTCGTTAAGCTGGAAAAAAAACAGAAATATATATACAAGAACGCGAAACAAACAAAACAAAACAAAACAAACAAACAAACAAAAATGCAAATTTCAATGACGAAACAAGACGGACGCAAATTTCTCGGCAAATTTTTTTTGTCAAATGTCCATAAAAGGCATGGGGGGGGGGGGGGGGGAGGGGGGCACATTAACCAAATCAGACAGGACAGAAGAAAACTTCATGGACTGTTCTTAGTCTACGAGGTTAGAGAGGATAGATCTCAAATTCTCGTTTGTACGAACTTACCCCTATTATTTCTATCGATTGCAACTATCATCATTATCATCTTGCTGCATAACGTTGGCAAGCATGGTCCTCCATACGAATCTATCTTTTGTTAATGTAAGTATGTCTCCTACCCTTTCTACCCTCATCCACTCTGCAAAACTGTCCAATATTTTCTCCATGCGTCTACCTCGTTCTCTTGTCCCCTCTAGCTTCCTGTTGTGACTAGGTGCTCAAATTTATCTCGCTTCATAAAATGTCCTGTAAATTTTGCTTTTCTTTACCTGATCTTCCACATTAATGTTCTTTTTTTGTTTGTTTGGTTCTTTCAAGACTGTCTGGTTTTGTTTTCTTTGCTGTCTATGGAACTCTTAACAGTCTTCTTCAAAACCACATTTCATCTGCCTCAACTTTACCCGAATAAAAATGAGGTTGGTTCGGTTTGGTTTGGTTCAGTTTTTATGTCGACACCCACCTCAGGTGATATGGCCGAAGAGGATAACCATCCCAGGGAAGTGGGGGAAGGGGGGCTTATCTAATCCTATACTGACTCCGCCACAACAACAATGATTTTAAGATGGGACAGTAAGAAGGCCAGTTTTAATGTAGCGCACCCCGGAATTCGAACCCACAACCATCAGGATGTGAATCCGACGCTCAAACCAACTGAGCTACTGGGGCCTGCTAATATAAGGTTCGTTCACCGGTCCTTTTATGAACCAAACTGACCCACAGTGTCCAAGGAAACACAATAAAACACGAAACACACGATAACGGATAGGGAACGGGTATATCATTACCACCATGTGCCCTGCCGCGTGGCGTTGGTGATCGTGGCCCTCCATATGTATCTGTCCTTTGTTGCCGCAAGCGCATCTTCCACCCTCTCTGTCCTCAGCCACGCTACAAGTCCGTCCAATATTTTCTCACTGGGTCTACCTGGTGCTGTCTTTCCCTCCAGCTTTCCTGCTGTGACCAGGTGCTCTAATTTCCCATTTCCTCATAAAATGGCCTATAAATGTTGCCTGTCTTTTCCTAATCTTCCTTATCAATGATCTCCTTGTGTCTGCCTCCATCAAGACTGTCTCGTTTGTTTTCTTTGCTGTCAATGGAACTCTCAACATTCTTCTTAGAAACCACATCGCGGTTGCCTCAATCTTGTTCTGGCTTTGTTTGATGACTGTTCACGCCTCTCAACCGTATAACATTATCGGTTCTATATAACATTCAGGAACTCTCTTCCTGACGTTAATTGATAGGCATTTGTTGTTATAAATGCCTTTCATCTTCTTGAATGCTGTTTTGGCTTGACTGATTCTTCTGGCTATTTCTGATATGCATTTGCCGTCCGGTGAGATGATCGTTCCCAGATATTCAAACTTATCAACCTGTGCCATTTGCTGTTATTTTGCATGAGGGTTTTCATGTTTTTTTTTACTGATTACCATGACTTCAGTCTTCTTGCTATTTAGCTCCAACCCTTAATTTTTGCCTTCTGTTTCTATCATATTCACAAGATTTTGTAGGTCCCTTTCACTTTCTGCAGTTAGCACGGTATATAATTATCGAATCAAAACGAGCGAAACTTGTCGGTCAACTGGCCTTCGGCAAGCTGACAACAAAGAGAACAAAGGAAAAGATTTAGGACACAAACAACGGATCAGCTGACTGCCTTGATGTTTCATGGAGCCATTGAGCTGGAGGAGATGAAGGGAAGTTTGTTTCTTTGTTGTCTTTGTTTGTTTCTTTGTTGCCTTTTGTGTTTGCTCGACAAAGAGCCTGTTGGCTGAAAGTTTGCGCTCCTCTCGGTTCGTTGATTAAAAACGGGTTTCCATTCCATTTAAGAGTCTTAGGTCTCTGTATGGCGAGATCGATAAGCCTACAAGATATCTATCTTCTATCTACGTGTCTGTCTATCTGTCTGTCTGTCTGTCTGTCTGTCAGCCTGCTTGCCTGTCTGTCTGTCTATCTATCTGACTGTCTGTCTATCTGTCTGTCTGTCTCTGTCAGTCTATTTGTCTATCTGTCTGCCTATCTGTCTATCTATCATT
>JAPXFY010000028.1:15435360-15442860 GCA_030674185.1 Monoplex corrugatus
ACACTTCTTCACGATTTTTCAAACTGTTTGTCAAAGAACACTAATATACAGCATGCAGATGACATTGCCATTTTGGATGAACACAACTCTTCGATATATACAAAAGCTTTACCAGTGTGAACATCATAAACTATATGAAAGGCAATGGTCTGAAGTTATCGAGTGAAAAGACTTATCTTATGCTTTTGAACAATGGTGAAAACCCTAATACTCTCCATGTATTATCACTGGATAGTAATACGATTGTTTATAAGCCCACCGTAAGATTTCTTGGAGTGTACTTAACACGAAAGTTGAATCGGAGACACCATATATAACATTTAATTACAAAAGCAAACAAAAGACTTAGTTTCTTAAAATTAACCAACAGACAGTCCGGCCTGGAGCCAAGACACACAAACTATGTTTGCACCTAGCGATTTCTTTGGTTCGATCGATACTGATTTATGGACAAGAGGTGTATTTTACTGCCTCGAATACACTCTTAAGAAAATCACAGAGTGTAGACAGCAAAGCTTTCGGTGTGCCTGTTCATACAAACACAGTGAACTCTTAAAAAGAAAGTAATATATTACCGCTTATAAATCAACGCGAATTGGCGGTGACACAGTATGTTATCAGAGCTCTGGCTGTAAAGAACTCACTTAAGGATGACATACTGTACACCTCGGAAACTGACTATCCTCATAAAGCTCGAAAATTGCATATTCTTCAACCTATCACAAATTTTGCAGATGTTGTCCTATGCGAAAACAATATTGATTTAAATAACATTCCAGTAATGCCACTTATTCCAACCATACCTTCTTGGGAACTTGAAAAAGCTAACTTTGACATAGACTACATAAATCTCAATAAAACAGAAGAAATGAATATTCTAGCATCAGAAGTCAAATCTCATTTAACCATGTATTATTTTAATCACCTCACAATTTTCACAGACGGGTCTGTTTTAGATACAGCTGACAGCGGAGCTGGATTCGTCATTCCTGCCTTAAAGGTACAAAAATCTGTTTACATAAGTAGAGGCTTATATATTTTTACATCAGAACTGTACGCGATATTGATGGTTCTAAGCTATATTAATAGCCTCTCATACGACATCTGCAATACATTATTGTGTGTGGATTCTAAATCAGTGTTACGTAGCTTGAAACAAGAAGAAAATATAATACGAAATGTCATTATTTTAGAGATCAAACATTTAATACATTGTATTTCATCCAGTGGTGTTGGTATAACTTTTTTCTGGATTCTGTCACATTGTGGACTTCGTTGGAATTAAGTTTCCGACAAATTATCTTAAGACGGTGCATCAAATAATGCAGATACCATAACATTCAGTAATATCAGACTATCAGTTCATGAACTTGGTTCTGTGTTAGAACGATCAGTTTATGCTAATTTATGAGCAACTCAAAGCCTGATACTTTACTGCTCCAGACAGCTAGTGATCTTAATATGCAAATTAGGGCTTAACTCTTGGAAAACAAAATACCACAAAATGTATAATTTATTCAAAAGCATTATCAGTCCACCATCTGTTCTTTGAATGTCCTATCTTACTTACGACATATAGATGTAACAATCTCGATTTTTCGTATACTGACATTAGAGATATCCTTTACAACAAAAATAATGATATTATTTCGGTACTGCCACTAATTCTCAGAGTCCCTGCTAGCAGATTGTTATGAAATGTTCATTAATTGTTGTATGTTGTTATTTGACACTGTCATTTCATTCTTTTAAATTTTTGTGTGTAATTGTTCTTCTTCTTACATTGAAACTTCCACTCGCCCCATCCCACCCACCCCCCTTCCCCGCTTTTCTACTTTTCTGTGTGTCTAAAATCGCTGTTGTGAACAGACGATTTCTTCCTTCCTTCTCTCTCTCTCTCTCTCTCTCTCTCTCTCTCTCTCTCTCTCTCTCTCTCTCTCTCTCTCTCTCTCTTAGTCTCTGTCTCTCTCTCTCATACACACACACACTCTCTTCTTCCTTCCTTCTCTCTCTCTCTCTCTCTCTCTCTCCCTCTCTCTCTCTCTCTTAGTCTCTGTCTCTCTCTCTCATACACACACACTCTCTCTCTCACTCACTCACTCTCTCTCTCTCTCTCTCTCTCTCTTTCACACACACACACACACTCTGTCTCTCTCTCTCTCTCTCTGTCTCTCTCTCTCTCTCTCTCTTTCTCTCTCTCTTTCTCTGTCTCCTCTATCTCTCTGTCTCTCTGTATGTGTCTGTGTGTCTGTCTGTCGGTCTGTCTCTCCGATTCTCTCGTTATTTTCAAAATGAACGTTGTTTATATTAAATCAGTAAACCTCTATCTCTTTCATCCTCTCTTTCTCCCCCCCCCCCCCCCTTTTTTTTTTTTTCATTCAGTTTTCACATGGGCATTTCAGGAAGTAAGCCAACGTATTCGTATTTGTATTCGTATTCGCATTTGTATACTCTCTCTTTCTCTCTCTTTCTCTCTGTCTCTCTCGCTTTCTCTCTCTCTCTGTTCGTCTATTTGTCTCTCTCTCTGTCTCGCTCTCTCTGTCTCTGTCTCTATCTCTCTGTCTGTCTGTCTGTCTGTCTGTCTGTCTGTTTGTCTCTCTCTCTCTCTCTCTCTCTCTCTCAGAAACTATCTCTCTCTTTGTCTGTCTGTCTGTCTGTCTGTCTCTCTTTCCTCCCTCTCTCTCTCTCTCTCTCTCTCTCTCTCTCGGATATGCACACACGCACGCCTTAGACAGAAATAGAAGAGAAAAAAGAACAATGCTGACAATGGAAAATGTCGGGAAAGAACGGCAGACACAAAATCATGGCTGATAAAATAATCTGAAACAGAATCAGCCTAAAAGCACCAGTGCCTTTGCCGTGACATCTTTAATGGAAGGAATGCTTTTTTGTACAAATCGCTGCTAACGCTTCCTCATCCCAAAATATCTCTTCGAAGGTCCTGTAGCGTTCATCTGTCATTATCAACAATGTCATTCAGTCTCGGATTTAAACAAAAAAGAATAAAATAAACGAGTTTCCATTTTATACATGTATTATTACTGCCTAGTTCTTTTATGCTCTCCCCATTTTTCAAAGATGACTTGAAAACTTGAATCTGTGAACACTGCTATTTCTGTTTGGTTTGATCAAATTTTTTTTTTCATAAAGCTTGACAGCCATAATCATCATTATTATCAAGTGCCTTGCCACATGGCGTTAGCGATCATAGCCCTCCATATGCATCTATCCCTTGTTGCCGCAAGCACCTCTTCTACCCTCTCTGCCCTCAGCCACTCTGCAAGTCCGTCCAATATTTTTTTTCCCTGGGTCTACCTGGTGCTCTCTTTCCCTCCAGCTTTTCTGTTGTGACCAGGTGCTCTAATTCCCCTGTCCTCGTAAAATGGCCTATGAATGTTGCCTGTCTTTTCCTTATCTTCCTTATGAATGATCTACCTGTGTCTGCCTCCATCAAGACTGTCTCGTTTGTTTTCTTTGCTGTCCATGGAACTCTCAACATTTTTCTTAGAAACCACATCTCGGTTGTCTCAGTCTTGTTCTGGCTTTTTTATTTGTTTGTTTGTTTGTTTGTTTGTTTGTTTGTTTGTTTGTTTGTGTTTGCTTGCTTGCTTTTTTGAAGATGACAAGTTGAATCTCTAAAGAATACTACTTCTTTTTTGATAAAAGCATCATAGTAAATGGGTGATGCCTTACGCGTATAACGTATTGACGCTATGCGTAGCTGAAGACATCGGTCAACTGTTTCTGAATAAAGAGAAATACAGTTACCTGCAGTAGTAAAACTACAGCTGCAAAGTGGAAAAGCCATAGAAATCATACCAGTCTTCTGGCTCAGCAACAACTCGAACCAACTGCTATTCGTCCTGTATATAATCATTCGCTGTTTCATTTTCAGTTTCAGTTTCTTAAGATGACGTCTCCGAGCTCGGAACGAATTCCAGACGCACTAACGTCACAGGTGCCATGTGTGTGGTGATCAACACACAAGCCTTAAGCCTGCTCATAAACCCATGAGCTGGCCAGGTCCTGAGGCCCAAACTAAACTATGTTTTACCTTGTCTATATTTTATACTGGTATTTTATCAGCCTACCACTGGCATAATCTTGGTTACATGTAAATGACATGTGCATGTGTGTATCTTACCTTCGTAAAAGGAACACACACACACACACACACACACAACAACACACACACACACACACACACACACACAACACACACACACACACACACACACACACATGTATATTATATATATAATTGAAGCAGCATGTGCACAGAAAAGGCAACAAATCGATGTAAAATTTTCCCAAATTTTCGGCGGTACACCCGCCTTCCTCAAGGGGACTTTAGTCACTGACTACGATATGCTACACAAACACATCAGAATATTTTACGTAGCTACATTACGTAGTCTTGACTCGATATTGTTATGACGTCAATTGACAGAGTTCAGGCCCAGAGGAAATATGGTTTTCATTTTGTTCATCCAAAAAGACTCCCTCCTCAGTCTGGTGTCCAGTTTCTCAGAGTGCACCTTCTCCACTGCGATACATTTTAAATTTTGAAGTGAATGGCCAGTTTGGTTGAAGTGTTTGGTGACCTGAGTGCCTGTATTTTTTATGGATGTTTGACCGGTGTTGGTAGAGTCTGGTTTTGATAGAATTTTTCGTTTGTCCTATGTATTGAGTTTTAGGGCAGACATCGCAGTGGAGGAGATACACTAATTTGGTAGATGTACATGTCAGTTTGTGCCCTATTTGGAAAATGTCACTCGTATATATGCATACAAAGTAAATAAATAATAATCAAAGGTGTTAATGCAAGGAATTTATTCCGAGCGCAGATACGCCTTCCTGAGGTACCTAAACCCAGAGTTCATCTGCCACGACCTGATATATACATGTACACTGTGTGGTCAACGCTCTTTTCCATGGATCATGGAGGTCTGTGCTGGCACTCAGAGTGTGTGAGAAACTACAGCTGTTTGGTTGGAATGGTGTTGAGTACTTTTTCAATTTTAATAACAAAACAGTTTATTGTTTCATGACAATCCAAGAGACCTGTGTGTGTGTGTGTGTGAGTGTCTGTCTGTCTGCCTTTAACAGAAATGTGTTAGTAAGATTTTTTTCAGCTATTTCCGAACGGATGTTTACCAGATTTGAGTCATAGATGTAAATCGTTGAGGAGGGTTTTTTCAATTTTTTAAAATTCATTTTATACATATGTAAAATATATATATATATATATATGTGTGTGTGTGTGAGTGTGTGTGTGAGTGTGTGTGTGTGTGTATGAGTATGTGTGTGTGTGTGTGTATAAAATATATTATATATATGTGTGTGTGTGTGTGTGTATGTGTGTGTGTGTGTGTGTGTGTGTGTGTGTGTGTGTGTGTGTGTGTGTGTGTGTGTGTGTGTGTGTGTGTGGTGTGTGTGTGTGTGTGTGTGTGTGTGTGACCTCCCACCACGAAATCAGTCTTAACTCACAGTCAGTCGAACAGCACTAGGAGCTGAAAAGGAGACTGAGGGTCTATCTGGGGTGGTTTGACTTTTTCTCAAAATTGATTTCTGTAGACTATAATATATCCCCCACTGTATTTTTCTTTCTTGAAAAAATATTATTAATCAATTTAAAATGGCATTTTAATGCACTGATTGCAGCAGAAAGAACGCGATTTCCTACCAAAAGTACCAATTTTTGTCTCTTATTATAAACCATAACGTGTGCAGTACCCGCACATGTAATATACTGACGGAAAGCTCTTTGGTGCACCTTTCAGATAATGATAGCGAAAATTAGAAACAAACTGGGTAAAAGCCACCAAATAAAGAAATTTAAGGAAAATGCGTAGGAGAGCACACAAAAACTTTTGAGGCCGTTTTCTCAAAATGGCCATCATACAACTTAATGACTTTAAACATACATAACTTCTATATTTTTTTGAGTACAAGCTTTATTCAAGCTCCAAAATAATCAGCAGAATGTACACTTTCCAGTGATATGTATATCTCAAAATGCCCAAAATGATAGTTAAGACTGATTTCGTGGTGGGGGGTCACATATATATACATACAAACATATTGACAAACAAACGCAAGATCCAAAACAAGTTTGACTGCCCGCGCCCAAGCAAACACGAACCAGAAGAACAAGAAAACCAATGTAAGCGCGTATCCAACGAGACAAAACAAAACAAGCGCAAATTTTCGGCCAACTAGCCTTTGTCAAGCGCGAACGCACGGTCACAGACAGATCACAGACACCAAACAATGGATAATAAAAGTCAAGACTCTTATTTCAATCCATGTAGACAAGCATAACGTTTATCTCACATACATTAGAGACAATCGTTCCATAGATCTTTTCCCTGATCATCCTCAGCAGTATCAAACTGTACAATGACTAAGACACGTTGACAACTTACATTACAAAAAACTATATGAAGCCTATCAACATTTTTCCAACCAGAGTACATCTTGATTCCTGTCTGAACTCACACCAAGGTACACGCATTTATGCATATCGTTGAGGAGTTGCAAATGATTACGTTTGGAAATGATGGCGCCAAGGTCAAGGTGAAACAAACGAAGGAGGGGCTTACAATCGGTACCTTTTGAATTTCAGTTTCAGTTTCAGTTTCAGTTTCTCAAGATGACGTCTCCGCGCTCGGAACGAATTCCATATGCACTAATGTCACAGGTGCCACGTGCATGGTGACCAGGGCACACGCCTTAAGTCTACCACATAAACCCATGAGCTGGCCAGATTCTGAGGCCCCTACCTAGCCTATGTTTTATCTAGACTATATCTTATACTGTTAATTGATAATGCCTATCAATTAACATCAGAAAAAGAGTCCTTGAATGTTATATAGAACCAATACTGTTGTACGGATGCGAGGCGTGGACAGTCAGCAAGCAAAGCCAGAGCAGGACTGAGGCAGCCGAGATGTGGTTTCTCAGAAGAATGTTGAGAGTACCATGGACAGCAAAGAAAACAAACGAGACAGTCTTGATGGAGGCAGACACAAGTCGATCACTGATAAGGAAGATTAGGAAAAGACAAGCAACATTTATAGGCCATTTTATGAGGAAGGGGGATTTGGAGCATCTGGTCACAACGGGAAAGCTGGAGAGAAAGAGAGAACCGGGTAGACCCAGGGAGAGAATGCTGGACGGACTTACAGAGTGGCTGGGGATGAAGAGGGTGGGGGAGATGCTGGGTGCAACGAGAGATAGAGATGGTTGGAAGTCTATGGTCGCCAACGCCATGCGGCAAGGCACCTGATGATGATGATGATATCTTATACTGGTATTTTATCAGCCTACCACAGGAATAATCTTGGTTACATGTAAATGACATGTGTATGTGTGTATCTGACCTTCAAAAAAGAAACATACATAAAAAATAAATGAATAAAGGTCTGAATCACAACACAACTAGCTGTTCTGTATAAACTTGTTTCACATGATAGAACCTCCCCCACCCTCGTCAAT
>JAPXFY010000028.1:15447860-15467860 GCA_030674185.1 Monoplex corrugatus
TAATTACACAGGCCTCACTCTCTCTCCAACATAAGTACACAGGCCTCATTCTCTCTCCAACATAAGTACACAGGCCTCATTCTCTCTCTCCAACATAAGTACACAGGCCTCACTCTCTCTCCAACATAAGTACACAGGCCTCATTCTCTCTCTCCAACATAAGTACACAGGCCTCATTCTCTCTCCAACATAAGTACACAGTCATTCTCTCTCCAACATAAATACACAGGCCTCATTCTCTCTCCAACATAAATACACAGGTCTCATTCTCTCTCCAATATAAATACACGGTCCTCATTCTCTCTCTCCAACATAAGTACACAGGCCTCATTCTCTCTCTCCAACATAAGTACACAGGCCTCATCTCTCTCTCCAACATAAGTACACAGGCCTCATTCTCTCTCTCCAACATAAGTACACAGGCCTCATTCTCTCTCTCCAACATAAGTACACAGGCCTCACTCTCTCTCTCCAACATAAGTACACAGGCCTCATTCTCTCTCCAACATAAGTACACAGGCCTCACTCTCTCTCCAACATAAATACCCAGCCCTCACTCTCTCTCCAACATAAATACCCAGCCCTCACTCTCTCTCCAACATAAATACCCAGCCCTCACTCTCTCTCCAACATAAATACCCAGCCCTCACTCTCTCTCCAACATAAATACCCAGCCCTCACTCTCTCTCCAACATAAATACCCAGCCCTCACTCTCTCTCCAACATAAATACCCAGCCCTTACTCTCTCTCCAACAGAAATACCCAGCCCTCACTCTCTCTCCAACATAAATACCCAGCCCTCACTCTCTCTCCAACATAAATACACAGGCCTCACTCTCTCTCCAACAGAAATACCCAGCCCTCACTCTCTCTCCAACATAAATACCCAGCCCTCACTCTCTCTCCAACATAAATACACAGGCCTCTCTCTCCAACATAAATACCCAGCCCTCACTCTCTCTCCAACATAAGTACACAGGCCTCGCTCTCTCTCCAACATAAGTTTTTTGTTCCTGTCACACTTATTCCCTCAGCTCATCCCTCACTCTTGATCTACATGTACAATGACGAAAAACAAAAATTCCTTTAATCGTTTCGTCTACACTGTGCCCACCACATTTTTTCTGTCTCTCTCCAATTATTCTTTCTTTTTCTATTTTTTTAAATGTCATTGATCTCTGATCAAAAACGTGTAGCTTAATCCCACTTTGACCGAAGGCGAGATGTAACAAAGCGTACAAGTTCATATTTGTGAACAAAGAATGCTACCTCGCTATTTTTTTTTTCTTGTTTAACAGTCATACCATGTCTGTCTCACTAATTTATTATTGACTGTGTTTTATGTAAGCATTTTCTGTAAAGAGCAAAGCGCTTAGGACGTTGTTCTTTCGGATTTGGGGTTGTGTAATCTTTATAGTTCTCATCTCAACTCATCTCGTCGTATTTTATCTATTCTTATCTTTAGGGTTGGAAATGTAAAGAAATGAGTGACAACAGATGGCCATTTTTTTTTTCAAAATGCTGGCTGCAAGAAAAGCTGAAGTCTCTAACATCTCATCTCCTCATGACCTCAGGATTTCAAGACAAGCTTTCTAACAACTCTTTTTTCTTTTTGGTTTTATTTCTTCTAATTCTTTGATTGTTTTTGTGGCACCGATAGCACCTGATGCACGTATATAGAGCCTTTGTTGAAGATATGGTTAGATACAGTTGTTTTACGAAGGTGCTGAATTGAAGAGTTCCATGCAAGTGTTTTTCTTTGCTAATAATCTTTTTCTTGTATCTTATTCAAAATAAAAATAAGTTCTAAAAAAAAAAATATATATATATATATATCAAACCACCTTTACCTTACTTAAAAGTATTAATCAATTCAAAAAAAAAAAAAAAAAGATCAGACCACCTTTACCTTACCGTTCTATGAACAAAACTGAAAACCTTCTATCAGAACAAGTGTACGGCCAGTTCGCCTACAAAATAAATTAATACGCTCAAGAAAAGACATGAAGATGGAGTGGGCACATCACCCCAAGACAGCAGGATAACATCATCCAGACTGCCCTTCACTGGACACCAGAAGGAAGATATCAGAGAGGAAGACCCTACAACACCTAACGACGAACAATGGAATGAGTCCCTATGACCTCGAAGCACACCAGGGTTTTTCCTACAGGGAGGCTAGTCCAGAACAGACAGTGGTAAAGAATCGTCGTTGCTGCCCTTCATGCCTGTGTCATAACAGGTAGTAGTCAGTGAAAAAAAAAAAAACAAGAATAGAAACCAACGACCAAAAAACAGACAGACAGACAGACAGGCAGACAAACAGGCAGGCAGGCAGGCAGGCAGGCAGACAGGCATGCAGGCAGGCAGGCAGGCAGACAGGTAGACAGGCAGACAGGCAGACAGGCAGACAGACAGACAGACAAATGACAGGCAGGCAGGCAGGCACACAGAATGACAGACAGACAGGCAGGCAGGCAGGCAGACAGACAGGCAGAATGACAGAAAGACAGGCAGGCAGACAGAAAGACAGGCAGAATGACAGGCAGGCAGGCAGGCAGGTAGGCAAGCAGGCAGACACACACACACACACACACCCCCACACACACACACACAGGCAGACAGACAGGCAGGCAGCCAGACAGACAGACAGACAGACAGACAGACAGATAGATGTACAAACTTTCATGTAACCTAAACTCCTGTTAGCGACACGGAATCCGAGGCTTGGCCATAGCTTATTTCAACGCCCACCGACCAGCTGTCATTTCACACTACTCTGAGCCATACAAATGAAATATCACTTCAATCTCGTCCTCTCCCTCTGCAGCTGTATGCCAACCCATTTCCAAGGGTTACCTGCTAGAATAGAGCATAGGAAACGGAGTAAAGAAGAGAGATATACCTGGCAGAAAACCGCAAAATTCCTGTCATATGTACTAAACCTTCATCTTTAAGCAGGTAAAAGCTTTTTCACGAGAGGCGGGTGACCGAGCAAGCTGTAAACCACATTTGTGTGACAAGGACCCACTAATGCCAACATACTGTCTATATGTGTGTGTATATATATATGTGTGTGTGTGTGTGTGTGTCTGCGCGTGTATGTGTGTGTGTACATATCTATCTATCTATCTATCTATCTATATATATATATTATATATATATGTATATGTATATGTATATGCATACATATGTATATCTGTGTGTACATATATATATATATACACAGACAGAAACATACAGATAGACAGATTAGGTAAGATTGGTAGGTAGATAGATAGCTAGACAGACAGGCAGAAAGACATACATACAGACAGATAGATAGATACAGAGAGAGAGAGAGAGACAGACAGACAGACAGACAGAGAGACAGACAGAGAGATTTTAAACTTTTTTTTAACTGCATTTCTCAGACTAACAGAAGATCTGCCCACTCGGATCTTGAGGAGGAGTACCACCCCCCCCCCCCTCCCAATGAAATCAAGCTCATCAGATTTTGTCTCTTTCATACCGGAGACATGACATGCACGATATTCAAATGGACAAGACGTCCACTGCCATTCAGAAAGTCTACGTCCGATCCTTTGTGGACACCTCCCTCCTGGTGGGTTAACGGTGAATATTTTTTTTCCGATCAGCCATAACGGCATGTGCGCAGACCTGTTGGACCCTTCTTGTTATTTTTTGTTTAAAACCCAGCCGACTGTGTAAAGCCATATAAGGGCTATAACCGCTTCAAAACATACAAAACTTCAACAGGAAAAAAAAAAGAAAGAAAATTAAGTACATATATTAATGCATTCGTGCACGTAATCTAAGGACACGTCCCCAGCGTTGACCATTCCGTCCAATTTATCAATATATAATATATTTAACAAATATATATATATATATAATACAAATTTAAGCATACCTAAGGACACCAAAACATATAAAAACGGGCATAAATTATCTGAAATTGCTCCTGCATATCTCATCTCCCTAGAACCAAAAATGGACGTAGTACACGTACCCATTTATCGAACACGAACAGGTGAATGGACCAGCAAGGCAGAAAAGGATAGGAAGAAATGACAGAAAGCAAAGAAAACAAGGCAGAAACAAAGAGAATGGCAGAAAAGAGGAAATTTCTAGTAGAAGGTGGGGATACTGTTTATACTGAAAGAACCCCCGGCATCCCCACAGGGGTTGTTGGAACCTAAAACCTAAAAGCCTTAGTGCGTATACGCACGCAAAATATAAAATATTCACGTTAAAGATCATGTGGGTCCCACCAAAGACTGAGTCTGCAGTCTAATATGCTGCAAAACACAGCCAGAATAGCGTGGGGAAAAATAACGTGTACACACGCATCCCAGAAAATTCAGACACGGGCGTACGCGCGCGCACGCACGCACGCACACACAAACACACAGACATACACACACATGCACACACAAAAACACACACGTGCACACACAGACACAAACACACACGTGCACACACAGACACACAAACACACGCACACGCACACACACACACACAAACACACACACACACACAAACTCACACACACACAAACACACACACACACACACACACAAACTCACACACACACAAACACACACACACACACACACAAACTCACACACACACAAACACACACACACACAGACACACAGACACAAACTCACACACACACACACACACACACACACACACACACGCACACACACACACACCACTACTTGATGGGTTGATTATTGTTGGGATGCATTTAATATGAAGTGCCTTCCTCGCTATACTTTTCCTACCTAGATAGTATTACCGTATCGGTATTGCATTCATTGTATTGTAAGGTGTTTATTTATTTGTTTATCTGTAAACATGCACTAACGTCACAGGTGCCATGTGGATGGTGATCAAGGCACAAGCCTTAAGCCTGCACATAAACAACCCATGAGCTGACCAGGTCCTGAGGCCCTACCTAGCCTATGTTTTACCTGGTCTATCTGTTATACAGGTATTGTATCAGGAATGTTTTAGGCTACCTAGAGTGTATGTTATACTGGTAATGTTTGCTGATTTAGTCTGAATTGTCTTTTGTGTGTCTTTGACAAAGGCCAAATGATCGAAAATCTGTCAGTGTCTATTTTTTTGGATGTGTGTGTGTGTGTGTGTGTGTGTGTGTGTGTGTGTGGTGTGTGTGTGTGTGTGTGTGTGTGCGTTTGTGTATGTGTTGTGCGTGCTTTGTGTATGTGTGTGTGCGTGCGTTTGTGTATGTGTGTGTGCGTGTGTGTATGTGTGTGTGCGTGTGTGTATGTGTGTGTGCGTTTGTGTATGTGTGTGTGCTTGTGTGTGTGTGTGTGTGTGAGTGTGTGTGTGTGCGTTTGTGTATGTGTGTGTGTGTGGGGTGAGCGTTTGTGTATGTGTGTGTGTATGCGTGTGTGCGTTTGTGTATGTGTATGTGCGTGTGTGTATGTGTGTGTGCGTTTGTGTATTGTGTGTGCTTGTGCTTTGTGGTGTGTGTGTGTGTGTGTGTGTGTGTGTGTGTGTGTGTGTGTGTGTTGTGGTGTGCGTATGTATATGCGTGTGTGCGTTTGTGTATGTGTGTGCGTGCTTGTGTATGTGTGTGTGTGTTTGCTTGTGTGTGTGTGTGTGTATTTGTGTGTGTGTGTGTTGGTGTGTGTGTGTGCGTGTGTGTATGCTATGCGTGTGTGCGTTTGTGTATGTGTGTGTGTATGTGTGATGTGTGTGTCGTTTGTGTAGGTGTGTGTGTGTGCGTGTGTATGTGTGTGTGCGTTTATATATGTGTGTGCGTGCTTGTGTGTGTGTGTGTATGTGTGTGTGTATGTGTGTGTGCGTTTGTGTAGGTGTGTGTGTGTGCGTGCGCGCGCGCGCGCGTGAGTGTGTGCGTTGTGTGTGTGTGTTTCTCTCACTCTCTCTTTTTCCTTTTAAGTAGTTGTCTAAAAGCACTTATGTGAATGTACGTGAAATGAATTAAGGAACCATACGAAATGCCAAGGTAGCAATCCGTCTTCTGCTGATCTTTTCTGACCGGAATTGAGTGCGCACGTGTGGTTACAAGATCAATACCTCTTGATTCACGCACAAAGATAGAGAGAGAGAGAGAGAGAGAAGAGAGAGAGAGAAATGAGCGAGAGAGAGAAGAGAGGAGAGAGAGAGAAAAATGAGCGAGAGAGAGAGAGAGGAGAGAGAGAAAGAGTGCGAGAGAGAGAGGGAGAGGAAGAGAGAGAGAGCGAGAGAGAGAGAGGAGAGAAAGCGACAGACAGAGAGAGGAGAGACAGACAGACAGACAGACAGACAGACAGACAGAGACAGAGAGCGAGACAGAGAGAGAGAAGAAGAAGAAATGAGAGAGAGGAAGAGAGAGAGAGAGAGCGAGACACAGAGAGAGAGGGAGAGGAAGAGAGAGAGAGAGAGAGAGAAGATGAAGACAGAGAGATGAATACAGACAGATGAAGACAGAGAGAGAAAGAGAGCGGGAGAGAGAGAGAGACAGCGAGAGAGAGAGAGAAGAAGAGAAGAGATAGAGACAGAGAGAAAGACAGGCAGACAGACAGACAGACAGAGACAGAACCAGAGAGAGACAGAGACTCTATCTGTACGAAATCCTCTTTATCCATTCCAAGTGAAAACAGAAAACGAACCGTTAGTCTTATGTAGCTTTTTCCAAGGAATCTCGCCCTTTGGCATTTTGCTAAGACAGCGGTAGAAAGACCTCCAAGACTCCACAACATTGTCAAACTATATTAAAAATTCAAGTCGACAGAAGTTAACCCTTTGCTTCCTACACCCCGTCCACCAACATCACGCATTGTGTCAATCGTGCTGGCGAAGCGAAAACTTAACCCTTTAAATCCCTCATCCTATCCACCAGCTTCCTTTGCAGGAAACTGGTGGGTAGGTTGAGAGAGTCGAAAGATTAAGTTTTTGCAGTTAGTGTTTAGCGTGTGTGCGGGAGGAAAAGGGTTAAAGCTAGGGAAAATGAAGAGAGAACAAAAAAGGATTGTTTCACTGCACACAATAATGTTTCACTCGTTCTGGAGGTGTCAGAAGACTGAGGTCATGGTAATCAGTAAAAAAAAAAAAAAATAAAAAAAATAACACATGAACTCCCCTCATGCAAAATAACAACAAAACAGCACAACCTTGAGACAGGTTGATAAGTTTAGATATCTGGGAACGATCATCTCACCAGACCGCAGATGCACATCAGAAATAGCCAGCAGAATCGGCCAAGCCAAAAGAGCATTCAATAAGATGAAAAGCAGTCTAACCAACAAATGCCTATCAATCAACATCAGGAAGAGAGTTCTTGAATGTTACATAGAACCGATAATGTTGTACGGTTATGAGGCGTGAACAGTCAACAAACAAAGCTAGAACAAGGTTGAGGCAGCCGAGATGTGGTTTCTAAGAAGAATGTTGAGAGTCCCATGGACAGCAAAGAAAACAAACGAAACAGTCTTGATGGAGGCAGACAAAAGAAGATCATCCATAAGGAAGATTAGGAAAAGACAGGCACTATCTATAGGCCATTTTATGAGGAAAGGGGAATTAGATCACCTTGTTCACAAACCGAATGGCAAGGTGGGAAGATGACAAACCCCGGGACATAGCCACACAACGCGCACCAACCAGGTCCAGCCCAGCCAGCACCTTTCTTCTTTACTGTAGTCTCGACTGTTAGCAGTCGGAAGCTCCCAACGTTGCTTTCCTTCGACCACAGGGGTTGTTTGAACGGCCGCGAAAGTGGCCAGGCATCACGCTCCAGACACAGCCCATTTTGCTGTTCAGCAAGGTCTGACACGCCCCCGAAAGGGATCCCAAGTTTGCCGTCTTTCCGAGCAGCCAACAGGTCTTTTCCTGTGGTCATCAGGTCTGATTCCCTGAAGTCAGCGCCCACAATTAACAAGAAACACTTTAAGAGTATAAAGACCTTCTTTCTGAAGGATTTATACGGAAAGAACCTCTAAGAATGTTAAAGACTTCCGCTTGAAGGATTATACAGAAAGAGCTTTTAGTAATGTTAAAGACTTTTCTTTTGAAGGATTTGTATGGAAAGAGCCTGTAGGAATATTAAAGATTTCTTATAATTGGGTACATGTATTAAGTGCATTTTTGGTTCTAGGGAAATGAGACACGCGGAAGCAAATTTAGGTAATTTAGGCTGTTTTCATATATGCTTTAGTGCCCTTAGGTATGTTTCAATATGTATTCAGGTATATTTTTCAAATCTTCTGAGTAATAAATTGGACGGAGTGGCCAACGCCAGGGGCATCTCCTCGGATTATGTACGCCAATGCATTGATCTGTGTACATAATTTTCTTTTCCTTTTTTTTTTCCTGTTGAAGTATGGTGTGTGCATTGAAATGGTTATAGCCCTGATATGGCTGTACGCAGTCGGCTGGGTTTTAAGCAAAACTAACAATAACAATAACCCTCCATAGAGCACGTTTCAATATGGAGTGTGGTGGACCAGCTGGCTAAACCACTAGCCTAGAAAGGAAGAGAACCCGGGTTCGAATCCTGGACAGACGTGTAATGTTTGTTCACTTTATTAGACCGTAAATTGTGATACAGATGCTAATTTTATTTTTCAATTTTTTAACACATTTGAGTTTCAGTTTCAGTTTCAATTTCTCAAGATGACGTCTCCGCGCTCGGAACGAATTTCATATGCATTTACGTCACAGGTGCTATGTGATGGATAAGATCCAGAATGATTACGGCACAAGCCTTAAGCCTGCACACAAACCCATGAGCTAGCCAGGTCCTAAGGTCCTACCTAGATAGTTCCTTAACCCTGAGGTCGTAGGGGAGTGAGATAGCAGAGACCTTAACTTTTCCCGGAGCCAGCACCGCGAGGGCGGCGCCCATCCCTTCTCCCTCGCTTCAATTTCATATTCACTTTTTTTTAAACCAAGAAGGGTAATTGGTCTTCAAGGGGTGGGACCTGGGAAATCAACCTATCTCTCCGATGGTTTTACCGAGGGCAGCAGGGCAATACCCTGCTCTTTACGATTTTCAACTGCCGTGGGATCTTTAGCGTGCGCAGCCAGAAGGCACATGGGTCCGACACGTTTTTCGTCTCCTTCCGAAGGACTAGACGTTCAGTTCGATTTCCCGTCAAACTGAGGAGAAAAGTCGAGACCTCTTCGGGGAGCGAACCGTGGAACCTCGAGTTTAGTTATTCGCAGGCGAACGTCTGAACCATTCTGCCACACTTCTCCCTAAAAACACATTTGACAGGTGTGGTGATCAGGAGGGCAGGCGTCAGACTTGCAATCAGAAAGAACTGGGTTCGATCCGCCTAAAAACCTCCTGATGTGGTTTCTAAGAAGAATGTTGAAAGTTCCATCGACAGTAAAGAAAACAAACGAGACAGTCTTGATGGAGGCAGACACAAGAATTTCATTCATAAGGAAGATTAGGAAAAGACAGGCAACATTTATGGGCCATTTCATGAGGAAAGGAGAATTAATGCACCTTGTCACAACAGGAAAGTTGGAGGGAAAGAGAGTACCCGGTAGACCTAGGGAGAAAATATTGGACGGACTTGCAGAGTGGCTGAAGACAGAGAGGATGGAAGAGGTGCTTGCGGCAACAAGTGATAGAAACAGATGGAAGGCCATGATCGCCAACGCCATGTGGCAAGGCACCCGATGATGATGATGATGATGATGATGATGATGATGATGATGATGATGATGATGAAACACCTGAAGTGAAGGGTAGAGCTTGTTCCGATCTTCCAGATCAACAAAGTGTGCAAAATTACCAATGTTTAACCCTTTGACTCCCGCACCCTATCTACCAACTGCAAAAAAATTAACCCTTTGATTCCCTCACCCTATCCACCAGCTTCCTACAGAAAACCGGTGAATAGGGTGAGGAAATCGTAAGGTTAAGTTTTTGTTTTGCTAGCATGGCTGGCAATGCAGGATGCTGGTGGACATGGTGCAGGAGTCAAAGGGTTAAATCCCTTCGTGTGTGTAAGTGCGCAGATATCAAATATGCACTTAAACTTTTTTTTTTTCAAGGATTGTGGCACTCAGGGAGGTTATCTTAGTGCTCACCTTTTTTTTCGTCTCAATTTCTACGCCACTTTAATGGCCACAGAATCTGAAACAATTTTTATCATGCGATGACGATGATGTCGATGTGGATGATAATCATGATGCTATGGAGTTCCATCTAGGGTTGAGACTGCGTGACAGGGTTGTACTATGTACGGTTGTAAGCTTACAATCATAATTATATCCTGGCATCAACCAGGCCCGAGAGATACAGACACCCGCGGTGTTGGTCAGAAGATTTGAGCAACACCCTAAATGACGCATCCGAGAAGTGGATGAGACTGGATTGTGTGGTTCCAGTCTTCCCAGTGAGCCCATAGCACGCCCAACTCTGGATAGGAGCCGGTTAGAGCCGAAAAATCCCACAATGATTTTTGAAGGTACTGATGGGGATTCGAGCCCACAACCTTCCAGTCGGTAGTCCGTCGCGTTAACCACTACTACACCACGGCGACTGATATGCACATAAAACTTTCGGCAAGTCGTGTCAAGCCTGACTTTCGGAAACATGAAATCACCCAGCATGCATGCCTGTCATAGACGATTATGTAGACTGTGCAGTAACATTCCCACTGCACAGTAGGGCTAAAACAACAACGTGTATGCATGCATCAGAGATAAATCGGAACGCCAGACACCCCCCTTCCCCACTTCCATCCCAAAGCACAAAAAGGTTTATTAGCAATAAATGAAAATCTATATTGAAAAAAAATCGAGCCGCTTATCATGCCAAACACTAAACGCTGCAATAACTTATGAACGAGATGAGGAAAAGAAGTCATTAAGAAAAAATACTGACCATCTAGCACATAATTATCTACTTTGAATACCCCCTTCACGATCCAAGTTATCAATACTCGCGCATGCATCCATGCCGTATACGTACGCACCACTACCATCA
Organism: Monoplex corrugatus; assembly: GCA_030674185.1. Classification (NCBI taxonomy): domain Eukaryota; kingdom Metazoa; phylum Mollusca; class Gastropoda; order Littorinimorpha; family Ranellidae; genus Monoplex; species Monoplex corrugatus. The sequence continues at coordinate 15,458,846 of JAPXFY010000028.1, forward strand.
ACTGAATTAACAGACATTTCAGCGAGATTTTGCAAGAAATCCTTGACATCAACTTCTAGACAAATAAGTATGACCTCCCACCCCGAAATCAGTCTTAACTCGCAGTCAGTCGAACAGCACTAGGAGCTGAAAAGGTGACTGAGGGTTTATCTGGGTTGTTTTGACTTTTTCTCAAAATTGATTTCTGTAGACTATAATCTATCCCCCACAGACATTTTTTCTTGAAAAAATATTAATAATCAATTTAAAATGGTATTGTAATGTACTGATCGCAGCAGAAAGAACGCAAAAGTACCTATTAATTTTTGTCTCTTATTATGAACCGTAACCTGTATATGTACAGTACCCGCACATGTAATATTCTACAGAAAGCTCTTTGGTGCACCTTTCAGATAATGACAGCGAAAAATTAGAAACAAACTGGGTCAAAGCCATCAAATAAAGAAATTTAAGGAAAATGTGTAGAAGAGCACACAAAAACTTTAGAGGCCGTTTTCTCCAAATGGCAGTCATACAACTTAATGACTTTAAACATACATAACTTCGACTTTTTTTTTTTTGAGTACTAACTTTATTCAAGTACCAAAATAATCAGCAGAATGACCACTTTCCAGTGATATGTATATCTCAAAATAGCCAAAATGCTAGTTAAGACTGATTTCTTGGTGGGAGGTCGTGAAGTCGTGGGAGGTCACTTTTACAATAGACAAAATGGTGTGCAGAAATCTATACATGAAACAAGAAATTTTACTCAGAGCCGAGCTGTGTTCCGATAAAGACTATGTCACTAAGAACAACTGTTCCTCTCCAGCAGATGTTAGTTTGTTGTTCTCAGATCACGTAAGCTCCTGACCGATGTCAGAAGAAAATCCCTCGTAAATATCAAAGGGTTGATCTTTACGTTGTGGCAATAACTGTCTTTTTTTCCCGCTATGGACTACATTCATGCCAGCAGCGTCCTCATCACCAACTTCTTTGACTTTTATAATTCTCAGCTTCCTCTTCTTGTGTCTTTTCCTCGTCTGTCTTTAAGTGCTAATCTTTCGATCGAAATGAAACGCCACGTCCTTTGTGCAGCAAGCGAACAAAACCTCAATACAACAAAGAATTGTCCTTGGCGAAAATCTGTAAGAAAAATCAGTTTCAAAAAAAAACGAAAAAATAAGGAAAAGAAAAGAGAAGAAAAGAAAAGAGAAGAAAAGAAAAGAGAAGAAAAGAAAAGAACCACCAGGAAAATCGAAACACACACACACACACACACACACACACACACACACACACACACACACACACATACACACACACACATGCACACACACACACACATACACACACACATACACACACACGCACACACACACACACATACACACACACACACATACACACACACGCACGCACATACACACACACACACACACACACACACACACACACACACATACATACACACACACACACGCTCGCAAACACACACACACACACACACACACACACACACACCACACACACACACACACACACACACACACACACACACAAAAACAAACAAACAAACAAACACAAAAAACCTGAGTGACCTCGTGTTATGGCGACATGATCGTCACATGATTTCCCAGGAAAGAAGAGTTGCCCACATTTCACGTAGCAAAATAAAATTGTTATGTTGTGATCATAAGGAAATAAATCTAATCTACTCTTGTCCAGTCTCCAAGAGACATGATGTTACAAAGGAGAGATGCAAAAATAAATATATATACAGTTTGTATTCTGATTGTTACTGGGTTGGTTGATGTTGTGTGTTTGTATGTTTATATGTATGTTTATATTGTCTGTTTATTTTGTCTGTCAAATTGTATCGAAAAATTCAGATTCCGAAATGAAGGTGCACTCCTGACTCTGTCAAGCGTGTTGTCAAACTGAGTTATAGATTTTTGTGTGTTTTGTTTCTGTCTGTCTGTCTGTCTGTTTCTGTCTGTCTGTCTGTCTTCTGTCTCTCTCTCTCCTCTCTCTCTCCTCTCTCTCTCTCTCTCCTCTCCTCCGTGTGTGTGTGTGTGTGTATGTGAGTGTGTGAATGTGTGTGTGTGTGTGTTGTGTGTGTGTGTTTGTGTTGTGTTTGTGTGTGGTGTGTGTTGTGCATCGTGTCGTTGTTGTGCGTCGGTGTGTGTGTAGTGTGTATGTGCTTCGTGTGTGATGTGTGTGTGTATTGTTGTGTGTGTGTGTGTGTGTGTGTGTGTGGTGTGTGTGTGTGTGTGACGTGGTAATGTCTGTGTACGTGATCGTATGTGCGTTCGTGTGTGTTGTGTTGTTGTATGTGTGTGTGCTTGTGTTTGTGTGTTGTGTGTGTGTGTGTGTTGTGTGTATGTGCTTTCGTTTGTGTTGTGTGTATCTGTGCGTATGTGTGTTGGTGTTGTTGTGTTGTGTGTGTGTGTGTGTGTGTTGTGTGTTGTGTGTGTGTTGTGTGTTTTTGAGAATCTGGCACTGAATCGTCAGCTTCTGCATATACGATGCAAATGTGTTCGTGACTATGTTTGTTCAGTGTGTCTTGTTTTTTGTGTTGTTTTCGTTGTTTGTCTGTCTGTCTGTCTGTTTTCTTTTCCGTTTTTTGTGTTGTTTTGTTGTTGTTGTATTGTCTGTCTGTCTGTCTGTCTGTCTGTTTCTTTTTCCGTTTTTTGTGTTGTTTTGATTGTCTGTATGTTTGTGTCTGGTTGTCTGTCTGTCTGTCTGTCTATCTATCTGTCTGTCTGTCTGTCTGTCTTTTCTTTTTCTCCGTTTCTTGTGTTGTTTTGATTGTCTGTATGTATGTGTCTGTCTGTCTGTCTGTTACTTTTTCCGTTTCTTTGTGTTGTTTTGATTGTCTGTATGTCTGTCTGTCTGTCTGTCTGTCTGTTTCTTTTTCCGTTTTTTGTGTTGTTTTGACTCTCTGTATGTTTGCGTCTGATTGTCTGTCTGTCTGTGTCTGTCTGTCGGGTCTTTGTCACTGTCTGTCTGTCTTTGTCACTGTCTGTCTGTCTTTGTCACTGTCTGTCTGTCTTTGTCACTGTCTATGTCCCTCTCTGTCCTTCTCTGTTTCTGTCTGTCTGTCTGTCTGTTCTGTCTTTCTGTCTGTCTGTCTGCCTCTTTGTCTCAGTCTGTCTCTCTGTCTCTCTTTGTCTGTCTGTCTGTCTTTGTCACTGTTTGTGTCCCTCTCTGCCCCCCCCCCCTCTCTCTCTCTCTCTCTCTCTCTCTCTCTCTCTCTCTCTCTCTCTCTCCACCTCTCCCTCTGTCTTTTTCTCTCTCAGTTTCTAGTTTCCCATTTTCTCTGACACGAGATCTCCCTCAATTTTCTTATCCATTTTTTTTCTTCTCACCCCAACCCCCAACCCCCAACCCCAACCCCCGCCCCTCCCCTTTCTCTGCACCGCTTCACTGGCCACTTTTCACAGTGCTGTTATGATACATGACGACGGGAGATGATAATCATGGTGCTAGACAGTTCCATTCCGAGACTGAGGTTGCGTGACAAGGGCAGTACACTACACTTCCGTTCGAAAGATATCCTGCCATCATCCAGGCCCGAGAGATACAGACGCTCGCGGTATTGATCGGGAAAATTTGAGCAACATCGTCAGTGTGACGCATCCCGTGAAGTGGACGAGACTGGGCTGTGTGGTTTACCAGTCTTCCCATCATCATCATCATCATCATCAAATGCCCTGCCTCATCGCGTTGACGATCATGGCCCTCCATATGCATCTATCCCTTGTTGCCGCGAAGCACATCTTCCACCCTCTCTGACCTCAGCCACTCTGCAAGTCCGTCCAATACTTCTTTCCCTGGGTCGACCTGGTGCTGTCTTTCACTTCAGTTTTCCTGTTGTGACCAGGTGCTCTAATTCCCTTTTCCTCATAAAAATGGCCTGTAAATGTTGCCTGTCTTTTCCTAATCTTCCTTATGAATGATCTTCTTGTGTCTTCTCCATCAAGACTGTCTCGTTTGTTTGTTTGTTTTTGCTGTCCATGGGACTCTCAGCATTCTTCTTGGAAACCCAACAAACGTTCAACAGTCTTCCCAACTAACTCCTATTGCGTTCAGTTCTGGGAAGGAACCGGGAGGGCCGAAAAATCCCAATACGATGTTTGAAAGAACTGATGGGGTTCGAACTCACAACCTTCCAGTGTGTAGTCCAGTTTTATTAAGAACTGCAAACCACGGTGACAGGGTCTCCCTCCCCCAACCCCGCTCTCTCTGTTTCTGTCTTTCTCTATCTCTGTCTCTGTCTCTGTCTTTCTCTACCTCGTCTCTGTTCTGTCTCTGTCTTTCTCTATCTCTGTCTCTGTCTCTGTCTTTCTCTATCTCTGTGTCTCTCGCTGTCTGTCTGTTTCTCTGTCTCTGTCTGTCTCTCTCTCTCACTGTCAAACTCTCTCTCTGTCTCTATCTTTCTCTATCTCTGTCTCTGTCTCTGTCTTTCTCTATCTCTGTGTCTCTCGCTGTCTGTCTGTTTCTCTGTCTGTCTGTGTCTGTCTGTCTGTCTGTCTCTCTCTCTCTCTCTCTGTTTCTGTCTCTCTGTCGTTGTCTGTTTCTGTCTCTCTGTCGTTGTCTGTTTCTGTCTGTCTGTCTGTCTGTCTCTCGTGTCTGTCTCTGTCTCTGTCTGTCTCTCTGTTTGTCTGTCTGTCTCCTCTCTCTCTCTCCCTCTCTCTCTCTCTCTCTTCTCCTCTCTTCTCTCTCTCTCTCTCTCTCTCCCTTGTTGCCGCAAGCACATCTTCTGGGCTCTCTGTCCTCAGCCACTCTGGAAGTCCGACCACTATTTTTTCCCCTGGGTCTACCTGGTGCTCTCTACCCCCCCCCCCCCCCCGTTCTCTCTCTCTCTCTCTCTCTCTCTCTCTTTTTTCTTTCTTTTTGTTTTTCTAGTTTAATTCTTGTAACTAGATTTTAGCAACGGCAGACATGGAAAATTCACCAAACAGTGTTGTATTTTGTCATTGTCTTTACTGTTGAAGACTAAAAATCAGTCTCAGTCTCTCTCTGTGTCTCTCTCCGTGTCTCTGTCTGTCTGTCTGTCCTGCTGTCTCTCTCTCTCTCTCTCTCTCTCTCTCTCTCTCTGTCTCCGTCTCTATGTTCTCTCTCTCTCTCTCTCTCTCTCTCTCTCTCTCTCTCTCCTCTCTCTCTCGCTCTCCTCAGTTCCTCTCTGTCTCTGCCCTTCTCCATTTCTGCCTCTCTCCTCTCTCTCTCTCTCTCTCTCTCTCGCTCTCCTCAGTTCCTCTCTCTCTCTGCCCTTCTCCATTTCTGCCTCTCTCCTCTCTCTCTCTCTCTCTCTCTCTCTCTCTCTCTCTCTCGCTCTCCTCAGTTCCTCTCTCTCTCTCTGCCATTCTCCATTTCTGCCTCTCTCCTCTCTCTCTCTCTCTCTCTCTCTCTCTCTCTCTCTCTCGCTCTCCTCAGTTCCTCTCTCTCTCTGCCTTCTCCATTTCTGCCTCTCTCCTCTCTCTCTCTCTCTCTCTCTCTCTCTCTCTCGCTCTCCTCAGTTCCTCTCTCTCTCTGCCCTTCTCCATTTCTGCCTCTCCGCCCCTCTCTCTCTCTCCGTCTCTTCCTGTGTCACCCCCCCCCTCTCTCTTCCCCCCCCCTTCTCGTTCTCGCTCTGTTTCGCTCTCTCTCTCTCTTCTCTTCTCCTCTCTCTCTCTCTTCTCTCTCTCTCTCTTCCCCCCTCTCTCTTTCTCTCTCTCTCTCTGTCGCTCTCTCACACACACTCTCTCTCTCACTCTCTGTGTCTCTCCCTGTCTCACTCCCCCCCCCCCTCTCTCTTTCTCGTTCTGTTTCCTTCTCTCTCTTCTCTTTTCTCGCTGTCTGTCTGTCTGTCTGTCTCTTTCTCTCTCTCCCCCCCCTTCTTCCCTCTCCCCTCTGCCTCCCCCCTCCCCCACTCTCCTGCCATCCTCTCTGAACAAATCGACTCTGATCGATATGTGGTCTTTGTGTTGTGAATGCGTGTGTGTGAGCATGCATTCGCGCGTGCATATTTGCGATTAGGGTAGGATTCCAACCGGCCGAAACTTCGTACCAGAGGTAATGACCCCGGTCTTGATCTGGAGTGGAGACTTTGGCCCCGTGGGTAATAGGGCCAGTGTGAGAGACGGGAGATCCTGGGTTTAAATCCTATCTGGATATATATTTTTTTCTCTATACACCTCCCCCACAGCTCCCACCCCTGCCCTCATTTTCATGATCTTGAATGGTGATCTGAATGCTTGGCTGTCAAATGGGATAGATCGAATGCTTGGCTAGCTGTCAGATGGGATAAATCGAAATGCTTGGCTAGCTGTCAAATGGGATAGATCGAATGCTGGCTAGTTGTCAAATGGGATAAATCGATTGCTTGGCTAGCTGTCAAATGGGATAAATCGAATGCTTGGCTAGCTGTCAAATGGGATAAATCGAATGCTTGGCTAGCTGTCAGATGGGATAAATCGAATGCTTGGCTAGCTGTCAAATGGGATAAATCGAATGCTTGGCTAGTTGTCAAATGGGATAAATCGAATGCTTGGCTAGCTGTCAAATGGGATAAATCGAGTGATTGGCTAGTTGTTAGATGGGATAAATCGAATGTTTGGCTAGCTGTCAAATGGGATAGATCGAATGCTTGGCTAGTCGTCAAATGGGATAGATCGAATGCTTGGCTAGCTCTCAGATGGGATAAATCGAATGCTTGGCTGTCAAATGGGGTAAACTGAATGCTTGACTGTCAAATGGGATAAATTGAATGCTTGACTGTCAAATGGGATAAATTGAATGCTTGACTGTCCAATGGGATAAACTGAATGCTTGACTGTCCAATGGGATAAATTGAATGCTTGGCTGTCAAATGGGATAAACTGAATGCTTGACTGTCAAATGGGATAAATTGAATGCTTGACTGTCAAATGGGATAAATTGAATGCTTGACTGTCAAATGGGATAAACTGAATGCTTGCTGTCAAATGGGATAAATCGAAGTGCCGTATGCAACAAGCAGTTCGCTCATGTTAACCCTTAGACTCCTGCGCCCTATCTACCAACTGCAAAAACTTAACCCTTAGACTCCCTCACCCTATCCACTAGGAAGCTGGTGGATAGGGTGAGGGAGTCTAAGGGCTAACTTTTTGCTTTGCTAGCTAGATTGATAATGCAGGGGTGCTGGTGTACGATGTGCGGGAGTCAAAAGGTTAAAGAACCTACGATATCAGCGTCGTCGTTCCTGGCAAAAATTCTATAGAATGTTTCCTTCCTCGTTATTCATTGAATTACACGACCACGTGTACGAAATGTTGACGTTACCATCGGCGTGGTGAAGTGGTTAGCGCATCGGACTACCGACTGTAAGGTTGTGGGTTCGAATCCTCATCAGTCTTGTCAAAAATCAGTATGGGTTTTTTTTGTTTTTTTTTTGGTACCTGATCCGCTCATAGCCACAATTTGAGCGTGATATGGGATCCTTGGCGAAAACTGGACCATACAGTCGAGCCTCATCCACATTACCGATACGTCATTAAGGGTGTTACTTAACCCTTTGACCTCCGCACCATACCGACCCACTGCAAAAACTTAACGTTTTGACTCCCTCACCCTGTGGATAGGGTGAGGGAGTCAAAGGGTTAGGTTTTGCTTTGCTAGCATGGTTGACAATGCAGGATGCTGGTGGACGGATTGCGGGAGTCAAAGGGTTAAAAAAAATCTTCTGACCAACATAGCAGGTGTTCTGTATCTGTCAGGCCTGGTTGATACCAGGATATGTTATAATAATACGAGTAGAATACAGCCCTGTCATGCAGTCTCAAACCTAGGTTGAACTCCAAAGCATCATTTTTTTTTTATCATCCTTATCGTCATCATTAGCATAGCATTATAAAACATGTCCCAGTTTGTGGTGGCTGTTAAGGCGGTGTAGAAAATAGGGTGGGGTGGGGGGGGGGGAGGGAGGTGAATTCATATGCAGCTGAATAAGTGCCATGAGTCTTTGAAAAAAAGTTTTGATTGTGTAACTAAATGAAAAAGGAGCGACAGCAAAAGTCGCTGAACACTGGACACATTGTATTCAAACAAACCATAGCCCTTTACGAAAGGATGTGAACATTATACATAAGTCTATACACACATATATACATCTATCCATATGACGTAGACATAAACAAATATGGATACACAAACAGTTGAATTTATATCATATCAGTTAGCTTTGGGATGACACCTCATCAAATCTCTGCGCAATTTCATACGAAAAGATTGGGATTGTTTACGTTTATCTTCATGTACGGACGAAAGATGCTATGACAGTTGAAACAGATTAATGAGTTCATGATCTCAAATTGGGATTGCTTCATCGAGCGTATCATTCAACCCAGTACAGCACAGAATAACACCAACTCCATCTTCAATGGATGACTGGCATTAGCAATATCTTAAACTTTTCACTCCTGCATCCTATACTACAACTGAAAAAAAAAAACACTTAACTCTTTGACTCCTTCACCCTATTCACCAGCTTCCTGCAAGAATCTGGTGGATAGGGTGAAGGAGTCAAGTGGTTAAGTTTTTATTATGCTAGCATGGTTGACAGTGCAGGATGCTGGTTGATAGGGGAAGGAGTCAAAGGGTTAAATTCTGTTTTTTAATGTTTGATCCTTTGTAAATGTGTTACGGTATATATATCTAAAATGCCGCATCTGAACTTTACAAAAAGCCTGTTAAATGAATATATTTACCTCATCAAAATAGACGATTGTGTGTAAATACTTGTCTCAAAAAGCAAGAGACAGTCAGTCTGACAGACAGAAGCAAGGAGGAAGGGAGAGAGGTGTCTTCATCCGTTGAGTACCCTCAATCATCAGATTTATTATTCTGACACTTTAACAAGGGGGGTACGCAAAACAAAAAAACAAAAAAAAACAAAAAAACTACTGGTGGAGTATACGAGTTCCCGACGTGAACACGCCTCCAACCACTGCTTCAGTCAATGAATCGTTCCACACAGGGATGGTTCGCGGGAGGAACGAATAAATTCTGTAGTCC
>JAPXFY010000028.1:15477860-15480360 GCA_030674185.1 Monoplex corrugatus
AAAAGACCTCCTCATTCAAACACATCGATTTTTATAACTCATATTTAGTGACAATAACCAAATCAGATTGTTATTTGAACAATGATGTTGGTCAAACATATCTGCCTTTCCCCATAGTTTTTCATTTTTTCTTGATAATTATTCCATTGACTTTTTCTTAAAGGTTGGTATTATGACAGAAACTGTACTGCTGCCGTAATAATAGTGGTTGGTTTGGTTAGGTTTGGTTCAGTTTTTACGTCGACACCCACCTCAGGTGATATGGCTGACGGGGATAACCATCCCAGGGAAGTGCGTGAAGGGGGACTTATCTAATCCTATACTGACACCACCAGAACAACAATAATGTTAATATGGGACAGTGAGGAGGCCAGTTTTAATGTAGCGCACCCCGGGATTCGAACCCACAACTATTAGCATGTAAATCCGACGTTCAAACCAACTGAGCTACTGGGGACCGCAATAATAGCGTAATGCCGATGGTGTTAAAATGTCTGTGCTGGTTTAGAACTGGTCAAAGCCCTGATATGGCTCTACGCAGTCGACTGGGCTCTTAACAAAAATAACAGTAACAATAGTTTTTTCCCAGCTGCGCGGAGTTTAGAATTAGAATACATGTGTCGTAAACGAATGCTTGTTTTGTTTTGATATTTTCTGTTAAAAACAGGAGTGTAGCTATGAGAATACATGCGTTGTAAACGAATGCTTGTTTTCTCTTGATATTTTCTGTTAAAAACAAGTGAATTTGCTGGAAATGGTTTCGTCGTCTTGTTGTTGTAAGATGCCAGCTTTCACTCAGATCCATACATATTGCACTGAAGCGGTGTCAAGTTTTCGGGGTGTCAAAGATTTACTACAGTTGTGAAGAACGGTATCAAGGGGGCGGAACTCGCCCCATCAAGGCGACAACTGTATACAGTGGTGAGAACCTCTGGGGAGATGTGAACATCACAAAGTGCTTAGAGGACAAACTTCCTTGAAGCAAATGTTTCGGCCTTGAACTATTTACACCCGTGGATGCCTCTCTATTGTCGCCATTTTTTTTCTGAGGCCACGCTCGTAGGCACCAAAAACAAAATTACCTCTATTAAACTGAATACAATCCATCTACGTATGTGACAATATCAGCTTTCTCTCTGATTCTGTCCACTTTAGATTTGCAAGGTTAAATTAACGGTGAGCATGGTTTTTAAATGTTGCCTTTTACCTTGGTTGTTTTTTTTTAAAGTGGTGTTAGCCCTGATATGGCCCTAGTAGTCGGCTGGGTTATAAGCCATACAAACTTGAACATGAACTCTGATTCTGTCAAGAACCTGGGTGTGACCTTGGACAGCACTCTTTCTCTGCAGAAGTTTCCGACCCAGACCTGCCAGTCATGCTACTATCAGATTCGGGGCATTGGTTATATTCGAAGATATCTTTCAACTGACGCAGTATCTAAGCGTGTGACATCTCTCATTTTGTCTCGTCTTGATTACTGTAACGCCGTCCTTTCTAGACTACCAGCTTCTTCTCTCTCCTGTCTGCAGTGCATACAAAACTCAGCTGTTCGTCTTGGCCCCAGAAAGAAAAAGTTTAATCATGTCAGTCCTCTCCTTCGCTCTGCGCACTGGTTGCCTGTTTTGAACAGAACTGAATAAAAGTGGTTCAAACTGGGCTGGTCATATCAATAGGAGATCTGACAACAGACTGGATCACCAAAGTGACGCACTGGATCCCTCGAAGCCAAAGAAGGAACAGAGGTTGCCAGAGAACCAGATGGCGAGACGATCTAGAAAAGTTCGACAAACAAAGGACCAGAACAGCAGTGAACCGGCAACAGTGGCGTGCGATGAGGAAGGTGTATGTCCAACAACGGACCCAAACAAGCTGAAGTGAGAATATCAGCTGGATACCTTGTGTTGCAAATCTATTCACCAGTCTTTCATATCATACCTTTGGGACAACATCAATATTTATACACCAACTCGCAAATTTGCGCTCAGCTTCAGATAGTCTTTCGCTTCAAGTTCAACTGTCGGCCAGAGTTCTTTAACGTTTTGGAATCATGTGCCTGAAATAAACTTCCTTTCTCCCTTCGTCTATCACTTTCCTTTTCTGCTTTTAAATCCAATTTAAAAACCCACCTCTTTTCCCCGACAATGAATTCTGCGACTGCCTCTTACCATCAGTGTGTGTGTGTGTGTGTGTGTGTGTGTGTCTGTGTGTGTGTGTGTGTGTGTGTGTGTGTGTGTCTGTGTGTGTGTGTGTGTGTGTGTGTGTGTGTGTGTGTGTGTGTGTGTGTGTGTGTGTGTGTGTGTGTGTGTGTGTGTGTGTGTGTTTCTCGCGTGTTGTAAGGTGGTCTGCATTGATCGCATGTGAATGTCTGGTGCGTGGGTGCTCCCCTTGATTTGAATTGTCAAGACTTGGCGCCATATAAATACTGTAATGTTTATCATTAATGTTTTTTCTTCATTTAAGCTCGAACCCGTGGCACAAAGGTGGTCGGGTGTCTAAAGGT
>JAPXFY010000028.1:15490360-15492860 GCA_030674185.1 Monoplex corrugatus
AGAAGGGCCACTACCATCTTTCCTACTTGGTAGGATCTAGCGAGAAGGGCCACTACCATCTTTCCTACTTGGTAGGATCTAGCGAGAAGGGCCACTACCATCTTTCCTACTTGGTAGGATCTAGCGAGAAGGGCCACTACCATCTTTCCTACTTGGTAGGATCTAACGAGAAGGGCCACTACCATCTTTCCTAATTCCACTGTTGTTCTTATGTTGAGTGTCCTGTGCTTTTTATTTTTACACTGTATTGGTGTGTGTTTAGCTTCATGGTATGTTTGTTTGTTGGTTTGTTGTTTATTTGTGTATTCGTCCCTTTGTTTGTTGGTGTTACTGTGCCTTTAACTGTTTGGTCCGTTTGTTGTTGTTGTTGTTGTTGTTGTTGTGAGTGAGTGTGTGTGTGTGTGTGTGTGGTGTTGTGTGTGTGTGTGTGTGTGTGTGTGTGTGTGTGTGTGTGTGTGTGTGTGAGTGAGTGTGTGTGTGTGTGAGTGCGTGTGTGTATCTCTCTCTCTCTCTCCCTCTCTCTCTCTCTCTCTCTCTATCTCTCTTTTTCTCTGTGTGTGTGTGTGTGTGTGTGTGTGTGTGTGTGTGTGTGTGTGTGTGTGTGTGTGTGTGTGTGTTGTGTGTGTGTGTGTGTGTGTGTGTGTGTGTGTGTGTGTGTGTGTGTGTGTGTGTGTGTGTGTGTGTGTGTGTCTTTGTGCACGCATGCATGTGTGTGTGTGTTAATGTGCCTTAACCGTTTTAGGTATAACACACGTGGTATCAATTTTTTCCACGACAGAAACGATACATGGACGCATGTTTATGGACGCATTGTGAATCAGAGTGACCGCCAACGTTTTAACCCCTTTGACTCCCGCACCCTATCCACCAACTCCAAAAACTTAACCCTTTGATTTCCTCACCCTATCCACCAGCTTCCTAAACCCTTTGATTTCCTCACCCTATCCACCAGCTTCCTGAACCCTTTGATTTCCTCACCCTATCCACCAGCTTCCTAAACCCTTTGATTTCCTCACCCTATCCACCAGCTTTCTAAACCTTTGATTTCCTCACCCTATCCACCAGCTTTCTAAACCCTTTGATTTCTTCACCCTATCCACCAGCTTTCTAAATCCTTTGATTTCCTCACCCTATCCACCAGCTTCCTAAATCCTTTGATTTCCTCACCCTATCCACCAGCTTCCTAAACCCTTTGATTTCCTCACCCTATCCACCAGCTTTCTAAACCCTTTGATTTCCTCACCCTATCCACCAGCTTTCTAAACCCTTTGATTTCCTCACCCTATCCACCAGCTTCCTGAACCCTTTGATTTCCTCACCCTATCCACCAGCTTCCTGAATCCTTTGATTTCCTCACCCTATCCACCAGCTTCCTGAATCCTTTGATTTCCTCACCCTATCCACCAGCTTCCTGAATCCTTTGATTTCCTCACCCTATCCACCAGCTTTCTGAATCCTTTGATTTCCTCACCCTATCCACCAGCTTCCTAAATCCTTTCATTTCCTCACCCTATCCACCAGCTTCCTAAATCCTTTGATTTCCTCACCCTATCCACCAGCTTCTGCACCCTTTGATTTCCTCACCCTATCCACCAGCTTCTGCACCCTTTGATTTCCTCACCCTATCCACCAGCTTCTGCACCCTTTGATTTCCTCACCCTATCCACCAGCTTCTGCACCCTTTGATTTCCTCACCCTATCCACCAGCTTTCTAAATCCTTTGATTTCCTCACCCTATCCACCAGCTTCTGAACCCTTTGATTTCCTCACCCTATCCACCAGCTTCCTGAACCCTTTGATTTCCTCACCCTATCCACCAGCTTCCTGAACCCTTTGATTTCCTCACCCTATCCACCAGCTTCCTAAATCCTTTGATTTCCTCACCCTATCCACCAGCTTCCTAAACCCTTTGATTTCCTCACCCTATCCACCAGCTTTCTAAACCCTTTGATTTCCTCACCCTATCCACCAGCTTTCTAAACCCTTTGATTTCCTCACCCTATCCACCAGCTTCCTGAACCCTTTGATTTCCTCACCCTATCCACCAGCTTCCTGAATCCTTTGATTTCCTCACCCTATCCACCAGCTTCCTGAATCCTTTGATTTCCTCACCCTATCCACCAGCTTCCTGAATCCTTTGATTTCCTCACCCTATCCACCAGCTTTCTGAATCCTTTGATTTCCTCACCCTATCCACCAGCTTCCTAAATCCTTTCATTTCCTCACCCTATCCACCAGCTTCCTAAATCCTTTCATTTCCTCACCCTATCCACCAGCTTCTGCACCCTTTGATTTCCTCACCCTATCCACCAGCTTCTGCACCCTTTGATTTCCTCACCCTATCCACCAGCTTCTGCACCCTTTGATTTCCTCACCCTATCCACCAGCTTCTGCACCCTTTGATTTCCTCACCCTATCCACCAGCTTTCTAAATCCTTTGATTTCCTCACCCTATCCACCAGCTTCTGAACCCTTTGATTTCCTCACCCTATCCACCAGC
>JAPXFY010000028.1:15507860-15517860 GCA_030674185.1 Monoplex corrugatus
AGGATGGAAAGGAGAGAGAAAGAGAGAGGATGGAAAGGAGAGAGAAAGAGAGAGGATGGAAAGGAGAAAGAGAGAGGATGGAAAGGAGAGAGAAAGAGAGAGGATGGAAAGGAGAGAGAAAGAGAGAGGGTGGAGAGGAGAGAGAGAGTGGGGGGATGCAAAGGGGAGAGAAAGAGTGGGGATGGAAAAGAGAGAGTGGAGGGTGGAAAAGGGAGAGGGACAGAGAGAGTGAGAGAGAAGATAGAAAGAGAGAGAGAGATAATGGAAAGGAGAGAGGGAGAGAGAGACACAGACACACAGACACACAGACACACAGACACACACACACACACAGACACACAGACACACAGACACACAGGGAAGAGAGGATGGAAAGAAGAGAGAGAGAGAGGATGGAAAGGAAGAGAGAGAGAGGAGGATGGAAAGAAGAGAGAGAGAGGATGGAAAGGAAGAGAGAGAGAGGATGGAAAGGACAGAGAGAGAGAAAGGATGGAAAGAAGAGAGAGAGAGGATGGAAAGAAGAGAGAGAGGGATGGAAAGGAGAGAGAAAAAGAGAGAGGATGGAAATGAGAAGAGAGAGAGAGAGGATGGAAAGAAGAGAGAGAGAGAGGATGGAAAGGACAGAGAGAGAGAGAGGATGGAAAGAAGAGAGAGAGGATGGAAAGGACAGAGAGAGAGAGGATGGAAAGGACAGAGAGAGAGAGAGAGGATGGAAAGAAGAGAGAGAGAGGATGGAAAGAAAGGAGAGAGAGAGGATGAAAGAAAAGAGAGAGAGAGGAGGATAGAAAGGAGAGAGAGAGAGACACAGGCAGACAGACAAACAGAGAAAGAAAGAGAAACAGGGAGAGAGAGAGAGTGAGTCTAAGAGAGACACAGAGACAAAATCGAAGATAGAGAGACAGAGTCACAGAGAGACAGACAGACAGACAGACAGACAGAGAGAAACAGAAAGAGAGAGACCAAGAGAGAGAGAGATATATATACACACACATACAGAGAGAGGGACAGAGAGAGGGGGAGACAGAGAGAGAGAGAGGGGGGGACTGAGGCACAGAGAGAGACAGACAGAGACAGAGACAGACAGACACATGGACAGACACATAGACGGACAGACACACAGACAGACACACTGACAGACAGACACATGGACAGACACATAGATGGACAGACACACAGACAGACCACTGACAGACAGACACATGGACAGACACACAGACGGACAGGCACACAGACAGACACACTGACAGACAGACAGACAGACACACTGACAGACAGTCAGACAGACAGACAGACAGACACAGTTGTCACACAATATCAGTCAACGTGGTTGTCCATCGTTCTGTCATCTACATTTACACTTGTGGCGTGCTTTGAAGCTGATTGCGATGGTTTCTGTAGCGCTGTAATTGTTAGCTTCCCACTTCGCTTTCATTGCTCTTTTCCTTTCTTTCTTGTCTTTCAAGTCTTGGTTACACTTATAAAGAGAGGGATCGAGAGAAAGGGGGGGGGGATGAAAAGGAGAAAGAGAGAGGGGGTGGAAAAGAGAGAAAGAGAGAGAAAGGATGGAAAGGAGAGAGAGAGAGAGAGAGAGAGGATGGAAAGGAGGAGGATGAAAAGGACACAGAGAGAAAGAAAGAGAGAGGGAGAGAGAAAGAGAGAGGAGGATGGGAAGGAGAGAGAGAGAGAGAGAGGATGGAAAGGAGGAGGATGAAAAGGACACAGAGAGAAAGAAAGAGAGAGGGAGGGAGAAAGAGAGACATAGGGATCGAAAGGAGAGAGAGAGGAGGAGGAGGAGGAGGAGGATTAGGATGGAAAGAAGGGAGAGAGAAGAGGACAGAAAGGGTGGGAAAGAGAGATAGACAGAGACAGACAGACAGACAGACAGACATAACAGAGAGGAAGCCAGTCTCAGAGAGAAGAGAGAGAGAGACGGGAACAGAAAGGAGAGAGAGAGGAGGAGGAGGACGGAAAGGAGAGAGAGAGGAGGAGGAGGCGGATAAAAAGGGAGAGAGATTATAGAAAGGGAGAGACAGACACAGAGACAGACAGGACAGACAGACAGACAGAGTAAGAGAGACAGAGAGAGAGAGAGAGAGCATGGAAAGGAGAGAGAGAAAGAGAGAGAAACAGACAGACAGATAGAGAGACACAGACAGACAGAGAGACAGACAGACAGACAGACAGAGTAAGAGAGACAGAGACAGAGAGACAGACAGACAGACAGACAGACAGAGTAAGAGAGACAGAGACAGAGAGACAGACAGACAGACAGACAGACAGAGTAAAAGAGACACAGAGAGAGAGAGCATGGAAAGGAGAGAGAGAAAGAGAGAGAAACAGACAGACAGATAGAGAGACACAGACAGACAGAGAGACAGACAGAGACAGACAGACAGAGTAAGAGAGACAGAGAGAGAGAGGGAGAGCACGGAAAGGAGAGAGGGAAAGAGACAGACAGATAGACAGACAGACAGACAGACAGACAAAAACAAGGAGACAGACAGACAGGGTACTGACATCTGACCGCTCCAAACGGAGGACGTTGACATCCCTCACGCGTCAAACGATGCAGAGGCGATGAAGTGTACATTTGCGTGAGTCCAAATATAGTTTGGTGAACAGAGCTTTACAACACTGATTCATTATTTCTTGATTGATTTATTATTATTATTATTATTATTATTATTATTATTATTATTATTATTATTTTATTATTATTTTATTATTATTATTATTATTATTATTATTATTATATCATCATCATTATCATCATCATCATCATCATCATCATCATCATCATCATATTATTATTATTATTATTATTATTATTATTATTATTATTATTTTATTATTATTATTATTATTATTATTATTATTTATCATCATCATCATCATCATCATCATCATCATTATTATTATTGTTGTTGTTGTTACTGTTATTATTATTGTTAGTAGTAGTAGTAGTAGTAGTAGTAGTAGTAGCAGTAGTATTTATCTTCATCATCATCATCATCATTGTTGTTGTTGTTGTTCTTCTTCTTCTTCATCCTCTTCTTCCTGTATTTTTATTATTATTATTGTTATAATTACAGAGATATTGATTATTATTATTATCAGCAACATCATATTATTACTATTCTTATCATTATTATTATTATTATCATCTATCATCATCATCATTGTTGTTGTTGTTATCATTATTGTTGTTTGTTCTTTTTCTTCTTAGTATTGTTATTATCATTACCATTATCATTATAAATTATTCATTACTAATTAATATCGTAATTATTATTAT
Source organism: Monoplex corrugatus (assembly GCA_030674185.1). Taxonomy (NCBI): domain Eukaryota; kingdom Metazoa; phylum Mollusca; class Gastropoda; order Littorinimorpha; family Ranellidae; genus Monoplex; species Monoplex corrugatus. The sequence continues at coordinate 15,511,156 of JAPXFY010000028.1, forward strand.
TATTACTATTACTACTACTACTACTACTATCATCATCATCGTCATGGTCATCGTCGTCGTCATTGTCACTGCTATCATTATCATCAGCATTATTATCATTATCATCATCATTGTCGTCGTCGTCGTTGTCGTCATCGTCATCATATCATCATCATCGTCGTTGTCGTCATCGTTGTTGTCGGTGTTATTATCATCATTATCGTCGTTGTCGTCGTCACTATTATCATTATCATCAGCATCAGTATCATTATCATTATCATCATTGTCGTCGTCTTCGTCGTCGTAGTCGTAGTCGTCGTCGTCGTCGTCGTCATCATCATCATCATCATTATCATCATCGTCGTTGTCGTCATCGTCATCGTCGTCATCATCATCATCATCATCACTTATTATCATTGCTACAGCTGTTGTTGTTGTTGTTGTTGTTGTTGTGTGTGTGGTGTTGTTGTGTGTTGTGTTGTTGCTGCGTGTGTCGGGTTCGCTGTGGGGTTGTTGCTGGGTTCGTCGGTAAACATCTATCAATGTATATAAATGCCCGCAATGGGAGATGCACAAACGTCGCCTGAAGACACCCAGTCCATGATCTGACGTCACCAGATGGCCACATAATTCAATTGATTTATTCTGTCTGTGTCTTGGCGTCAGCCTACAGGAACAATGCCCCACACAGATAGACAGAGACAAGGGAGAGAGAGAGAGAAAAGAGAGGAAAAGAGAGAAAAAAAGAAAACGAAGGCGGTAGAGAGAGAAAGAGAGAGAAGAGAGAAAGAGAGAGAGGAGAGGAGAAGAAGAGAAGAGAGAGAGAGAGAAAGAGAGAGAGAAAGAGAGAGAGAGAAAAAAAGAAAACGAAGGCGGTAGAGAGAGAGAGAGAGAGAGAGAGAGAGAGAGAGAGGAGAAGAGAGAGAGAAAAAAAGAAGAACGAAGGGGTAGAGAGAGAAAGAGAGACAGACAGAGAGAGAGAGAGAGAGAGAGAGAAAGAGAGAGAGAGAGAGAGAAAGGAAGAAGAGAGAGAGAAAAAAAAGAAAACGAAGGCAGTAGAGAGAGAGAAGAGAGAGAGAGAAAGGGAGAGAGAGGAAGAAGAGAGAACAAAAAAGAAAACGAAGGCGGTAGAGAGAGTAGAAAGGGAGGGAGAGAGAGAGAAAGAGAGAGATGCAGAGAGGGGAGAAAAGAGAGAGGAAAGAAAGAGAAGGCAGTAGAGAGAAGAGAGACGAGACAGACAGAGAGAGAAAGAGAAAGACAGAGAGAGACAGAGAGACAGAGAGAATAAATAGGGGGAGAAAAAGAGAAGAAAGAAAACAGAGAGAAAGAAGGGAACAGAGAGAGAAAAGAGAGGGGAGGGAGAAGAGACAAAAGAGAGAGGTCAGAGAGGGGAAATAGAGGAGACAGAGAAAAGGGATGAGCAGGAAAAAGAGAGGAGAAAGACCGAGAGGAAGAAAAAAGATAGTGTGTGTGTGTGTATGTGTGTGTGTGTGTGTATCTGTGTGTGTATGTGTGTGTGTGTGTATGTGTGTGTCTGTGTGTGTGTGTGTGTCTGTTGTGTGTGGTATGTGTGTGATAAAGAGAAAGAAATGAAATTAGGTGAAATGAAATTTAATTTTTCCCAACGGTTAAGACATTAGCACGTAAGCCAACTTATGAGGGGGGAGAGATAGAGACAGAGACAGAGACAAAGACAGAGACAGAGACAGAGACAAGACAAAGACAGAGACAGAGACAAAGACAGAGACAGAGACAGAGACAGAGACAAAGACAGAGACAGAGACAGAGACAGAGACAAAGACAAAGACAGAGACAGAGACAAAGACAAAGACAAAGACAGAGACAGAGACAGAGACAGAGACAAAGACAGAGACAGAGACAGAGACAAAGACAAAGACAAAGACAGAGACAGAGACAAAGACAAAGACAAAGACAAAGACAAAGACAGAGACAGAGACAAAGACAGAGACAAAGACAGAGACAGAGACAAAGACAGACACAGAGACAGAGACAGAGACAAAGACAGAGACACAGAGACAAAGAGACAAAGACAGAGACAGAGACAAAGACAGAGACAGAGACAGAGACAGAGACAAAGACAGAGACAGAGACAGAGACAGAGACAGAGACAAAGACAAAGACAGAGACAGAGACAAAGACAGAGACAGAGACAGAGACAAAGACAAAGACAAAGACAAAGACAAAGACAGAGACAGAGACAGAGACAAAGACAAAGACAGAGACAGAGACAAAGACAAAGACAGAGACAGAGACAAAGACAGAGACAAAGACAGAGACAGAGACAGAGACAAAGACAAAGACAGAGACAGAGACAAAGACAGAGACAGAGACAGAGACAAAGACAAAGACAGAGACAGAGACAGAGACACAGAGACAGAGACACAGAGACAGAGACAGAGACAGACACAGAGACAGAGACAGAGACACAGAGACAGAGACACAGAGACAGAGACACAGAGACAGAGACAGAGAGACAGAGACAGAGACACAGAGACAGAGACAGAGACACAGAGACAGAGACAGACACAGAGACAGAGACACAGAGACAGAGACAGAGACAGAGACACAGAGACAGAGACACAGAGACAGAGACACAGAGACAGAGACACAGAGACAGAGACAGAGACACAGAGACAGAGACAGAGACACAGAGACAGAGACAGAGACACAGAGACAGAGACACAGAGACAGAGACAGAGACAGAGACAAAGACAGAGACAGAGACAAAGACAGAGACAGAGACAAAGACAGACACAGAGACAGAGACAGAGACAGAGACAAAGACAGAGACAGAGACAAAGACAGAGACAGAGACAAAGACAGAGACAGAGACAAAGACAGAGACAGAGACAAAGACAGAGACAGAGACAAAGACAGAGACAAAGACAAAGACAGAGACAGAGACAGAGACAAAGACAGAGGCAGAGACAGAGACAGAGACAGAGGCAGAGGCAGAGACAGAGAAATGGATTGAAGTGAAATGGACAGGGCACAAACAAGTTTACTTATCAAGAGAAAGAGGAAGAGAGAGAGACTTCCTCTGACTTCAGGCCAGATATTTCTTTCAAATAAGCAGTAGCATTATATGTAATAAGTATGTGAACATTATACATAAGAATACACATACATAGATTAATGGACATAGGCTTAGACGAAGGTCGATATACAATACCAATTATTGTTGCGGTGTAATTGAAAGAGATATAGAGCGATCTTTATTTCGCTTGAAACTCAAGAAAAATTGTCAAAATTCACAACTTCAAAACGTTTTACTACTCAAGGATTTGGAACATTATTTTTCCTGGACGCGAGTGAGAGAGAGAAGAGGGAGAGGGAGAGAGGGGAGAGAGAGAAAGAGGAAGAGAGAGAGCTATTCGGAGAGAAAGAGAGAGGGAGGATGGGAGAGAGAGGGAGGTAGGGAGAGATAGAGAGCTATTCAGAGAGAAAGACAGAGGGAGAGACAGAGAAAGAAAGACAGACAGAGAAAGAGACAGACAGACAGAGAAAGAGACAGAGAGACAGAGAAAGACAAAGACAGACAGAGAAAGAGACAGACAGACAGACAGAGAAAGAGACAGACAGAGAAAGAGAGAGAGAGAGAGAGAGAGAACTTTCACACAAGATGTCTCCCAGGAGTCATACACGTATCTTCTGTCCCATCATCATCTCCAACCAACAACTACTTACCTAATACAATCTACAGTACGGGCACTATCATCATAACAAAGAGATGAGGACGGACTGAGGACATCATCCGAAGAGAGAGAGAGACAGAGAGAGAGAGAGAGAGAGAGAGAGAGAGAGAGAGAGACAGACAGACAGACAGAACACTTTCCATACAATCAATCTCCTTGCAGTCATATGAATCTTCAGTCCAGCACACCTGGGGTACTATGCAGAAGCTGTCCCAGAACCCTAAAGCACACCTGGGGTACTATGCAGAAGCTGTCCCAGAACCCTAAAGCACACCTGGGGTACTATACAGAAGCTGTCCCAGAACACTGAAGCACACCTGGGGTACTATGCAGAAGCTGTCACAGAACCCTGAAGCACACCTGGGGTACTATACAGAAGCTGTCCCAGAACACTAAAGCACACCTGGGGTACTATACAGAAGCTGTCCCAGAACACTGAAGCACACCTAGGGTACTATACAGAAGCTGTTCCAGAACCCTAAAGCACACCTGGAGTACTATACAGAAGCTGTTCCAGAACCCTAAAGCACACATGGGGTACTATACAGAAGCTGTCCCAGAACCCTAAAGCACACCTGGAGTACTATACAGAAGCTGTTCCAGAACCCTAAAGCACACCTGGAGTACTATACAGAAGCTGTCCCAGAACCCTAAAGCACACCTGGGGTACTATACAGAAGCTGTTCCAGAACCCTGAAGCACACCTGGGGTACTATACAGAAGCTGTTCCAGAACCCTGAAGCACACCTGGGGTACTATACAGAAGCTGTCCCAGAACCCTGAAGCACACCTGGGGTACTATACAGAAGCTGTTCTAGAACAGACAGTAGTGGAGAATCTCCGTTGCTGCCTCACACGCCAGTGGCACAATGGTCAGTCAGTAAGTCAGTACTATTGTTTACCTAAGACATTGGATGTCCACAAGTATCTTTGTGACAACTCCTCTGTTCCTGTGGGTCGCATTATTATCGTTACTGTCAATGTCTTTGGTGCTGTCAGCATCAGGCAAATGTATTATGCATGTTTTGTGGTGATGGCAGCATCAACCAAATCCCTCAAGTTCCCTCAAAGCCACAAAGCCACACCATTTCTTTCCTTACTGACGTCAGCATACACAGTAAGAGAGACAGACAGACAGACAGAGAGCTATTCACAGAGAAAGAGAGAGAGGCAGATACAGAGAGAGAGAGAGCTATTCAGAGAGAAAGAGAGAGAGGCAGACAGATGCAGAGAGAGAGAGAGAGCTATTCAGAGAGAAAAAGAGAGAGAAAGAGCTATTCAGAGAGAAAGAGAGAGAGAGAGACAGACAGATACAGAGAGAGAAAGAGCTATTCAGAGAGAAAGAGAGAGAGGCAGACAGATGCACAGAGAGAGAGCTATTCAGAGAGAAAAAGAGAGAGAAAGAGCTATTCAGAGAGAAAGAGAGAGAGAGCTATTCAGAGAGAAAGAGAGAGAGGCAGACAGATACAGAGAGAGAAAGAGCTATTCAGAGAGAAAGAGAGAGAGGCAGACAGATGCAGAGAGAGAGAGAGCTATTCAGAGAGAAAGAGAGAGAGAAAGAGCTATTCAGAGAGAAAGAGAGAGAGAAAGAGCTATTCAGAGAGAAAGAGAGACAGACAGAGAGAACTATTCAGAGAGAAAGAGAGAGAGAGACAGATGCAGAGAGACAGCAATTCAGAGAGACAGAGAGAGAGATGGAGGAAGGGAGAGAGAGAGAGACAGTTATTCAAAGAGAAAAAGAGAGAGGGATGGAGAGAGAGAGAGGGGAGGTAGGGAGAGGGAGAGACAGAGGTAGGAAGAGAGAGAGTAAGAGAGAAAGAGTGAGAGAGAGACAGACAGAGAGAGAGAGACAGACAGAGACACATAAAGAGACAGAGAGAGACAGAGAGAGACAGAGACAGAGAGACAAACAGAAAGAGACAGACAGACAGAGAGAAGAGAGAGAGAGTGATTTTGAGAGAGAGAAGAGAGAGAGATAAGAGAGAGAGAGAGAGAAGAGAGAGAGAGAGAGAGAGAGAGGGAGAGATAACTTTCTATAAAAGAAAGTCTCCGAGCACACCTGGGGTACTATACAGAGGCTGTCCCAGAACAGACAGTAGTGGAGAATCTCCGTTGCTGCCTTACATGCCAGTGGCACAATGGACAGTCAGTAAGTCAGTACTTTTGTTTACCTAAGACATTGGATGTCCACAAGTATCTTTGTGACAACTCCTCTGTTCCTGTGGGGTGCATTATCATCGTTACTGTCAATGTCTTTGGTACTGTCAGCATCAGGCAAATGTATTATGCATGTTTTGTGGCGATGGCAGCATCAACCAAATCCCTCAAGTTCCCTCAAAGCCACACCATTTCTTTCCTCGCTGACGTCAGCATACAGAGAGAGAGAGAGAGAGAGAGAGAGAGAGAGAGAGAGAGAGCTATTCAAAGAGAAACAGAAAGAGAGAGAGGGAGGGAGAGAGAGCGGGAAGTAGGCAGAGAGAGAGAGAGAGCTATTCAGAGAGAAAGAGAAAGAGAGAGAGGGAGGGAGAGAGAGAGAGAGCTATTCAAAGAGAAAAGAGAGAGGGAGGGAGAGAGAGCGGGAGGTAAACAGAGAGAGAGAGAGAGAGCTATTCAGAGAGAAAGAGAGAGGGGGAGAGGAGAAACTGGGAGATAGGCAGAAAGAAAGAGAACTATTCAGAGAGAAAGAGAGAGAGAGAGAAAGAGAGAGTGGGAGGTAGGCACAGAGAGAGAGAGAGCTATTCAGAGATAAAGACAGAGAGGGAGAGGAGAGAGTGGCAGGTAGGCAGAGAGAGAGAGAGAGAGAGAGAGCTATTCAGAGAGAAAGAGAAAGAGAGAGAAAGAGAGAGTGGGAGGTAGGCAGAGAGAGAGAGAGCTATTCAGAGATAAAGACAGAGAGGGAGAGGAGAGAGTGGCAGGTAGGCAGAGAGAGAGAGAGCTATTCAGAAAGAGAAAAAGAGAGAGGGAGAGAGAGAGGGAGAGGTAGGAAGAGAGAGAGCTATTCAGAGAGAAA
>JAPXFY010000028.1:15522860-15530360 GCA_030674185.1 Monoplex corrugatus
CATGGTTACCACTGTCATCGTCATCGTCATCGCACTGTAAAATCAGTGCCAACTTCTGTGGCCATTAAGATGGCTTACAAAAGAGGGACAAATAAACAAACAAATAAATAAATAAACAAACAAACAAATGAATAGCAATTGAATAAATGAATGAATAGATAAATAAATAATTGAATGAATAGACAGACAGACAGATAGATAGACAGATAGATAGATAGATAGATAGACAGACAGACAGACAGATAGATAGATAGATAGACAGACAGACAGATAGATAGATAGATAGATAGATAGATAGATAGACAGACAGATAGATAGACAGATTAATAGATAGATAGATAGATAGACAGACAGACAGATAGATACATAGACAGACAGACAGATAGATAGATAGATAGACAGATAGATAGATAGACAGACAGACAGATAGATAGATAGATAGATAGAAAGATAGATAGATAGATAATAGATAGATACATAGATTAGATAGATAGATAGATAGATAGACTAGATAGATAGATAATAGATAGATAGATAGATAGAAAGATAGATAGATAGATAGACAAACAAACAAGCAAACACACAAAATTGAATAAATAGATAAGATGGGCACACAGGTAATCTCCCTATGTGTGATATTCCTACAACAACAAAAATTATGTATACTTATGAAACAGATTTCCATACACGCTCACCTTGGGATACCAAGAAACGAGACAGCAGCTGATCAAGCAAAAACGACGAGACCAGGAAGACTCCAGTCAGCAACAAAATGTCCCTGATGGCGCTTCCCACCGGCCATAACCGGCTAAACGCCCACGTGAACTGCAAGATGAAACTGACACCATCATCAACCCGCTCCTGCCGTTAAGAGGGGCCAGGGAGCTCAACATATATATTGCAACGATGTCGTTTCTGTCAAATGAAGCGAGAGGGAATATGGCCCACCACAACTCTCCTGACCATTAATCTCTATGGCAGCCAGAAAGAACTGGAACAAAGAAAGAAAGAAAGAAGCAAGCAGCAGACAGACAGACAGACAAATACACAGATAAACAAACAAATCAAACGAACAAACAAAGAAACAAACATCCACATAATTACAAACACACAAACAAGCACATAAGCAAACACAGACACAACATAAAGACAAACACACAAACACAAACAGATACAAACACACACAAACATGTAAACACACACAAACACACACAAACACAAACACACGCGCGCGCCCACACACACACACACACAACACACACACACACACACACACACACACACACACCACACGCACACACAAACACACGTGCAAAAACAAACATGTAAATACACACATACACAAACATGTAAGCACACACAAGCACATAAAACACACACAAACACAAACACGTAAACACACACAAACACGTAGTCACACACAAACACATAAACACACACAAAACCGTAAACACACACAAACACGTAAAACACACACAAAACACAAGCACGTAAATACACACAAACACAAAAATTTAAACACACACAAACACATAAACACACACAAACACGTAAACACACACAAACACATAAACACACACAAACACTTAACCACACACAAACACATAAACACACACAAACAACGTAAACACACACAAACACGTAAACACACACACAAACACGTAAACACACACAAACACAAACACATAAACACACACAAACACGTAAACACACACAAACACGTAAACACACACAAACACGTAAACACACACAAACACGTAAACAACAACACACAACAAACACGTAAACACACACACACAAACACACTAAACAACACACAAACACTAAACACACACACAAACACGTAAACACACACACAAACACACAAACACTAACACACACAAACACGTAAACACACACAACAAACACGTACAAACACACACACACAAACACTAAAACACACACACAAAACAACCTAAACCACACACACAAACACGTAAAACACACACAAACACTAAACACACACAAACACGTAAAACACACACACAAACACAAAACACAACACAACAAACACTAAACACACACAAACACGTAAACACACACAAACACGTAAACACACACACAAACACGTAAACACACACAAACACTAAACACACACAACCTAACACAAAACACGTAAACACCACACAACACACAAACACGTAAACACACACAAAACACGTAAACACACACAAACACCTAAACACACACACAAACACTAAACACACACAAACACGTAAACACACACAAACACGTAAACACACCAACACACAAACACACACAAACACGAACACACACAAACACGTAAACACACAAACCTAAACACACCAAACACGTAAACACACACAAACACTAAACTAACACACAAAACACGTAAACCACACAAACAAACACGTACACACACACACACAACACGTAATCACATACAACACAAACACGTAAATACATACAAACACAAACCCATAAACACAAAAACACAAACACGTAAACACACAAACACACAAACACGTAAACACACAAACACAAACCGTAAACACACACAAACACAAACCGTAAACACAACACAAACACGTAAACACATACAAACACAAACACGTAAACACATACAAACACACAAACACGTAAAACAACAAACACAAACACGTAAACACACAAACACAAACAACACACAAAACACAAACACGTAACACATACAAACACAAACATACAAACACAAACACACACAACCACAACACACAACACACACAAACACAACACACACACAACACACAAACACAACACACACAACGTAAACCAACACACACAAACACACATAACACACACAAACACGTAACACAACACAACACAAACACAAACACTACAACACAACACAAACAATAAAACACACACAAACCAGTAAACACACACAAACACAAACAAAAACACACAAAACCGTAAACACAACACAAACAGTAAACACACACAAACACAAAACACGTAAACACACACAAACACAAACAAGTAAACACGCACAAACACAAACACGTCAACAGACACAAACACAAACACGTCAACAGACACAAACACAAACAAGTAAACACACACAAAACACAAACACGTCAACAGACACAAACACAAACAAATAAACACACACAATATCGTCTAATGTCACTCATAGTGAAAAAACGTTAAAACAAAGAACGAACGAACAAACAGATTACAAGTACACAAACACACACACACAAACACGTAAACAACACAACACTAACACACACACACACACACACACAACACACACACACACACACAACACACACACACACACACACACACACACATACACATACACACACAACAAACAAACAAACACACACAAACACAAACACAAACACACATAAAGCAGCCACAACCATAGCCAGATGTGACCTGACCAAAAACCAGACAAAATAACAGACACAGAGCAGGACAGCTGCAGACACACAAACAAAAAGGAAATAGGAATAATTATGTACACAACAAGCAAAGAAAACAACAACAACAACAAATAGACACCAAAGGAAAAAAGTTCCTGAGGAACCTGAAAACAGATTGAAACAAAAAGGTAAACAAACAAAACAAAACCACGACAAAGACAACAGGAAAACAAAGCAAACAAAGAAAATCGGAAAACAAAAGAAGCAAAAAAACTTGTTAGTGACAGAGATAAATCTTCAGCAAGACAAAAAGAACGAGAAAGAAACGAAAGAAATCTGAGATTAATGCGTCTCTCTTCTCTCTCTCTCTCTCTCTCTCTCTCTCTCTCTCTCTCTCTCTCTCTCTCTCTCTCTCTCTCTCTCTCTCTCTCTCTCCTCCTCTCTCTCTCTCTCTTTCTCTCCTCTCTCTCTCTTCTCTCCTCTCTCTCCTCTTCTCTTCTCCTCTCCTCTCTTCTCTCTCTCTCTCTGTCTCTCTCTCTCCACTCTTTGTTCTCTGTCTGTCTATCTGTCTGTCTGTCTGTCTGTCTGTGTCTTCTTGTGTGTGCATTTTCTGTCTCTCTTTCTCTCTCTCTCTGTCTTCTCTCTCTCTTGTGTCTCTCTGTCTTCTTCTCTTTTCTCTTTTTTTCTCTCTCTCTCTCTCTCTCTCTCTCTCTCTCCACTCTGTGTCTGTCTGTCTTCTGTCTATCTGTGTGCATGTTTTTCTCTCTGTCTCTCTCTCTCTGTCTCTCTCTCTGTCTCTCTCTGTCTCTCTCTCTCTGTCTTCTCTCTCTCCTCTCTCCTCTCTGTCTGTCTGTCTGTCTGTCTCTCTCTCTCTCTCTCTCTCACCACACACACCACACACATACTCTTGCACTATCGTATATTGTCATGTTTCCCTCTTCTTCTCTGTTTGTTTGTCTGTGTGTTGTGTTTATCTCTCTCTCTCTCTTTCTCTCTTCTCTCTCTCTCTCAACACACACACACACCTCTCTCTCTCTCTCTCTCTCTCTCTCTTTCTCCCTCTCTCCAGCAAGAAAATGGGAGACAAACAAGCTACTTCACATATTTCTTTTTGTTTCTTTTTCCATGTCCTCCGGATAAAGGGAAGACTGTATCCTGTTTTTCTCGCCCTTGCATCGCCTGTCTGTCTTTGTCTCTGCCTCTGTGTCTCTCTCTGTCTGTCTGTCTTCTCTCTCTCTCTTCTGTCTCTCTCTCTGTCTGTGTGTTCTCTCTCTGTCTGTCTGTCTCTCTCTCTGTTTTCTGTTTCTCTATATGCATCTATAAACTGTATGTGTTTCTCTCTCGCTCTCTCTCTCATTCTCTCTCTTTCTCTCTCTCTCTCTCTCTCTCTCTCTCTCTCTCTCTCTCTCTCTCTCTGTATATTTATATTACACACACGTGCGAATACGCGCGCGGACACAACACAACACACACACGACACCGCGCGCGCGCCATCTATCTATCTATCTACTATCTATCTATCTACCCTATCTATCTACCTATCTATCTATCTATCTATCTATCTACCTACTATCTATTTATCTATCTATCTATCTATCTATCTATCTATCTATATTTCATGTGAAAATGAGAAAGAAAGAAAGAAAGAAAGGATTCGGTGTGAATATATATGACTGCCCTTGTGCGTGTAATGTATAATATGTGTGTGTGAGGTAGAGAGGGAAAGTGGGAAGAAAAGGGGCAGAATTCAGCGCGGAATGTCTTAGACTTATGAATTGTTTTGTTGTTGTTTTTTGTTTGTTGTTGTTGTTGTTGTTTTTTTTTAGAAAATGTGGTGTGTGTGTATTGTTTAATTGACACTCGAGTTTCCGGAGGACGGCTGGAGTGGATGAAATATTCGGAAAAAAGTATGTTTTGTATTGTTTTGTGTTGTTCTGTTTTGAGTTTTATTTTGTTTTTTGCTTTTTGCTTGTTTTATTTTTTGCTTTGTTTTGGACTTTGTTTTGTTTTTTTGTTTTGTTGTGTTTTTTTGTTGTTAATTGTGGACCAGCTGGATAGGTAAACAGATAGACAGATAGGTAGAGGTAGATAGATAGATACATAGATAGACAGATAGATAGATAGAGAGAAAGGGAGAGAAGATGGATAGATACATAGATGATAGTAGATAGATAGATAGATAGATAGATGTGATAGATAGTAGTAGATAGAGAGACAGACAATAGATAGATAGATAGATAGATAGATAGATAGATAGAACAAAACAGACAGATAGATAGATAGATAGATAGATAGATAGATAGATAGATAGACAACAGAACAGACAGACAGATATAGATAGATGATATATAGATAGATAGATAGATAATAGATAGATAGATAGATGATTGGGGACAGAAGACAGCAGACGATAGATCATCAGATGCCTTGCTGATGGCGATTGGGATTATGGACTTCCATCTGCAACAGACAGTTGATGATAAAAGCATATATTACCCGCCTACTGATCAGATTGAAGTTGTTAGTATAGGGTCTACGTAGTCTCTTTCATCAGCTTTCCTGTGTGACATGGTGTTCGATATCACTTCCATTGGTCCTATCTCTTGTTGCCTGCTTCTTATTCCTTAACACTCAGCAAGTATGTCATAGATCTTCTCCTGGTTGTGTCTGCCTCCATCGAGACCCTGTTCATTCTACCTATTGTTTCTCTTTGCTGTCAAAAGTGTCTTGGTCCATGGATTCAACATCTTTCTTAGAAACCACATCTCGGTTGCCTCAATCTTGTTCTGGCTTTGCTTGTTGACTGTCCAGCCTGGCAACCGTACAACAGTATTGGTTCTATATAAGATTCAAGAACTCTCTTCCTGATGTTAATTGATAGGCATTTGTTGGTAAGAATGCCTGTTCTTCTTGAATGTTGTTTTGGCTTGGCCGATTCTGCTGGCTATTTCTGATGTGCATCTGCCGTCTGGTGAAATGATCGTTCCCAGGTATTTAAACTTATCAACCTGTCTCAGGTTGTGCCGTTTGCTGTTATTTTGCATGAGGGAATTTTATGTTTTTTACTGATCACCATGACTTCAGTCTTCCTGCTGTTTAGTTCCACCCCTTACCTTTGCTTTCTATTCTAGTATATTCACAAGGTTTGTAGGTCCCTTTCACTTTCTGCAATTAGCACGGTGTCATCTGCGTATCGAATGATGTTTATCATTTTTCCTCCAACCTTAATCCAGGGTCTTCCTCTAGGTTTCTCATGATCTGGTGACAAAACACAACCCTGTCTGACTCCTCTTTTGATGTTTTGGAAAAGAGCTTATATCGTTTTTTATTCTCATTGCAGCTGTTTGTTCCCAATACATATTTCTGATTATTCGTAGATCTTTTCCATCAATATGAGTCTTTCTAGTTGTTGATCAATTCTTCATGTCGTACCCGATCGAAAGCCTTGGTATAATCAACAAAGCATAAATATAGATCCTTGTTCATCTCGATTGACTTCTCTATGATAGTTCTTAGGATGCATATGGCATTAATAGTTCCTTTCCCTTCCACAAATCCATACTGTTCACCTGCTATTTCTCTTTTGATTCTATTCCTTGTCCTCATCATGATTATTCTTATTAGGATCTTGGTTATATGACTCATCAAACTAATTGTGCGATGGAGTTCGCATTCTATAGCCCCTGTCTTCTTTGGAAGTGCAATTAAAATTGATGTTGACATATCTTTGGAGATTTTTCCAGTGTCGTAAGTTCCATTTAGGAGGACTGTTATTTTTTCTATATCGAATTCCTCCAGGGCTTCAATCATCTCTGTAGTAATGTTGTCTGGTCCTGGGGCTTTTCCTGGTTTCATCTTTTTCAGTGCTGCTCTAACTTTATCTTTTATTATGGGTGGTCCTTCAAAGTTCTTTCTTATAATGTGTTCTACATTTCTGTCATCTTTAAAAAGGTCCTTAATGTACTCTCCCCATCTGTCTAATATTTTGTCTTTTTCCACGAGAAGCGTACCATCTTTCGACAGATAGGTAGATAGAGAAATAGATAGACAGATAGGTAAATAGATAGATAGATAGATAGATAGATAGATA